>JBBGZY010003144.1:0-506944 GCA_037952925.1 Lithobates clamitans | reverse complement strand
TAAGACTCATAGAACTCATTGATGGAGGTGGAGAGGGAAGGCTCATTGATGGAGGTGTGAAGGGAAGGCTCATTGATGGAGGTAGTGAGGGAGTGCTCATTGATGGAGTTGGAGAGGGAAGGCTTATTGATGAAGGTGGGGAGGGGAAGGATCATTGATGGAGGTGGAGAGGAAAGGCTCATTGATGGAGGTGGTGAGGGAGTGCTCATTGATGGAGGTGGGGAGAGAAGGCTCATTGATGGAGGTGGGGACGGTAGGCTCATTGATGGAGGTAGTGAGGGAGTGCTCATTGATGGAGTTGGAGAGGGAAGGCTTATTGATGAAGGTGGGGAGGGGAAGGATCATTGATGGAGGTGGAGAGGAAAGGCTCATTGATGGAGGTGGTGAGGGAGTGCTCATTGATGGAGGTGGGGAGGGAAGGCTCATTGATGGAGGTGGTGAGGGAGTGCTCATTGATGGAGGTGGGGAGGGAAGGCTCATTGATGGAGGTGGGGACGGTAGGCTCATTGATGTAGGTGGAGGGAAGTCTTATTGATGGAGGTGGGGAGCTCATTTATGGAGGTGGGTAGGTAAGGCTCATTGATGGAGGTGGGGGAAGTTAGGCTCATTGAAGGAGGTGGGGGGGGTAAGACTCATAGAACTCATTGATGGAGGTGGGGAGGGAAGGCTCATTGATGGAGGTGGGAAGGGAAGGCTCATTGATGGAGGTGGGGAGGGAAAGCTTATTGATGAAGGTGGGGAGGGAAAGGATCATTGATGGAGGTGGGGAGGGGAAGAATCATTGATGGAGGTGGGGAGGGAAGGCCCATTGATTGAGATGGGGAGGGAAGGCTCATTGATGGAGGTGGCGAGGGAAGGTTCATTGATGGAGGTGGGGGGGGGCGCATTGATGGAGATGGGGAGAGAAAACTCATTGATGGAGGTGGGGGGGTAAGAATCATAAAACTCATTGATGGAGGTGGGGAGGGAAGGCCCATTGATTGAGTTGGGGAGGGAAGGCTCATTGGTGGAGGTGGGGAGGGAAGGTTCATTGATGGAGGTGGGGGAGGGAAGGCTCATTGATGGAGGTGGGGAGGGGGGGCTCATTGATGGAGATGGGAAGGGAAGACTCATTGATGGAGGTGGGGAGGGAAGGCTCCATGATGGAGGTGGGGAGGGAAGGCTCAATCATGGAGGTGGGGAGGGAAGGCTCATTGGTGGAGGTGGGGAGGGGAGGCTCATTGGTGGAGGTGGGGAGGGAGACTCATTGATGGAGGTGGGGAAGGGGAGGCTCATTGATGGAGGTTGGGGGGGGGGGCTCATTGATGGGGGTGGGGAGGGAAGGCTCATTGATGGAGGTGGGGAGGGAAGGCTCATTGGTGGAGGTGGGGAGGGGAGGCTCATTGATGGAGGTGGGGGAGGGAAGGCTCATTGATGGAGGTGGGGAGGGAAGGCATAGTGAGGGAGGTGGGGGAGGGAAGGCTCATTGATGGAGGTGGGGAAGGAAGGCTCATTGATGGAGGTGGGGAGGGAAGGCTCATTGATGGAGGTGGGGAGGGAAGGCTCATTGGTGGAGGTAGGGGAGGGGAGGCTCATTGATGGAGGTGGGGAGGGAAGACTCATTGATGGAGGTGGGGAGGGAAGGCTCATTGATGGAGGTGGGGAGGGAAGGCTCAGTGATGGAGGTTGGGAGGGAAGGCTCATTGATGGAGGTGAGGAGGGGAAGGCTCAGTGATGGAGGTTGGGAGGGAAGGCTCATTGGTGGAGGTGGGGAGGGAAGGCTCATTGATTGCTGAAAAACGTAATGCTGGTTCTGATAAAAAGATGTCAGAACACACAGAGCATCGCAGTTTGTTGTGTATGGCGCTGTGTAGCCACAGACCGGACAGGGTGCCCATGTTGACCCGTGTCCACAACCAAAAGAGCCTACAATGGACACATGAGCATCAGAACTGGAGCACAGGTGACCTGGTCTGAGGTACTAGTTCAAGGTGTTGACGTATCCTCCAGATTCTCCAGATCTCAGTCCATTTGAGCACCTGTAGAATGTGCTGGAAAAACAAGTCCGATCCATGGAGGCCCCACCTCATAACTTACAGGACTTAAACGATCTGCTACTGATGGCGTGGTATCCGATACCACAGCATATATTCAGGTCTAATGGAGTCCATCCCTCTGTAGGTTATGGTGGGTGTTGTTATGGATGATTGATGTATGTGCCACAGCAAAAGGGTGGGATTTAACACCCACACATGCATCACTCGGTGGATGATGTTTCTGTGCTGGCTCAAAGATGGAACTCTCATTCCCTACTAGCGACAGGTAGCCAGCGGGACTGGCTCCCAATCATGTGACCACTGTGACAGCCAATCACAGTGGTCACATGATATGACTGTCGATCCACACATTTACTGTTTGAGGTCTCTTCACCGCAATTACATGATGGCCAACATGACGAGACCGAGACAGCTCGGTCAGTGTGCTGGGAGCGCACAGTCAGCACGCCGTAAGCACACAGCTTCAGGCTGCTGAGGTCACATATGACGAGGGAATTTTTATTTTTTAATTGAAATACCATACTGCCACTGAGCTCTATGCATTTGGCTCACGGGTGTGGGGCGCCCCTATTCACGAGTCGCTGTTGGTGGTGGTACTGCCTGCCGAATGCCACCCATTGTATGCATTTTACTGGGTTGAACTGCTTACAGTGCATCATGTACTAACATGCCACCGGCTATGTCAACTTGCTGCTTGGTGTTGCAGTTAGCAGACAGCCGCTGGCCTACCCCCTTCTGAAAAGCGATCCACTGCCTGTGTGAATGAGCGCATAGCCTGGTGCTGATGATTGCCTTTGGTAGAAGGAAACAATGTTGCAAAACAGAAAAGTCAGTAAACTCTCTGCTCTGATTGGTGCATCCCCATGACTGTGTCATAATGAGCTTTTCAAGATGAGATCACTCCCGGTGGCACCGGGATAATTTTCTTTTCCTTGGGGAGGAGTGGACACACACAGGAGCTAACATTCAAAATGTCTTCTTTGAGGGGCCGGTTCACACCAGAACGCGGTGCGGACAAGGAGCGTTTTTGGTACGCACCTGCATTGCCTTTGCCCTCTGCTGGGGGTGCCAATATATTGTTAACGGCACCCCACATGCCATGCGATTTGGTGCGGCGCAGTTTTTTTTTCAAAAGTAGTACATGCGCTACTTTTTGTGTAATTTCTGCCCATTCAAATGAATGGTCTAAAATTTGCATTGGAAGCGAATGTACAGGAATGGCATTCCTCTGCATATCTGGTGTGAACCGGCCCTTAATCATTTCCGTAAGGGCCGGCTCACACCAGGAATCACACAGGGATTGCTCTGCGTGTTCGTGTGCGATTCACATGGAGTGCGATTTTCAGCCAATTCATTTTGAATGAGTTGAAATCGCACTGGACCGCACCAAAGTAGTTCATGCACTATTTAAAAAGAAATCCACATTGCAACTGGATCACATGGCATTTCTTCACCATGCGATCCGGTGCAGGCCAATCCACGGGCTGTGGTCAATTTTTGCATATCATTTGGAAACCGCAGTCCCAGAGTCTGGAGGAGGAATGGAGAGGCACAGAATCCAAGTTGCATGAGGTCCGGTGTGAAGTTTCCACAGTCAGTGATGATTTGGGGGCAGTGGCGTAACTAGAACCTTCAGGGCCCCCGATGCAAGAAACCATGAAGGGCCCCCCTGACCCTTGGACAGGGCCCTTTCCGCCAAGCCCGGTGGCGGAACGCCAGGGCCCGGTCGCAAGTGGGTGGCTGCATATAAAGAAACCGATTTCCCCATCCCCCCACCCACCCCGGAGGAAAATGGACTGGCAGTCAGGAGGCAACATATTGCCTCTTTACCGGCTGTCAAATGCCTCTGAAAAGCAATCGAAGCATTGATCGCTTTTCAGTGCAACTGCATTTTTCTGCTGGTACTATGAACAAGCGGGAAAAAAAAAAATCAGTCTTGATTGTACATATATAGGGGTTCAGGATTAATAGCGCATACATAAAATGTGCATACATACATGTTAAAACACACATGATGCCATCATGTGACATCTGTGACATCCTGCACAGCTCTCTCTCTCTCGTTTGCCAGAAAGGGAGGGGTGATGAGTCATAGGAGGGCCAATGAGAGCTGCAGAGCTGGAGGCGTGCCTCTGTGTGTCTGTGTAAATCCAGGAAGTGAACAAACAGCAGCTTCAGCTGCCCACAGTTAAAATGGATGCAGCCAGACTCAGTGGAGGGAGATTTCTGCAGCATATTTGGCAAATACAGAATCACAGCACACAGTAGTACCTTGGATTACAAGCATAACTTGTTCCAGAAGAATGCTTGTAATCCAAAGCACTCCTATATCAAAGTGAGTTTCTCCATAGGAATCAATGGAAACTCAGATAATGCGTCCCAGTGCCACGGCTAGTACATGCAGTACCGCATGTGGCCACAGGTGCGGGGGGGCATCGGAAACACTTGGAGATGCTTGGAGATGCTCGGAGACAGTTGGGAAAGGGCGCCCCTGCACCTGTGGCCACATGTGGTACTGCACAATCCAGAGGCTTGAATCCTGCTCGTCTTGCGAGACAATGCTCGCAAATCGAGTCAAAATTTAAAAAATAAAATTGCTCGTATTGCGAAGCGCTCGTAAATCGCGTTACTCACAATCTGAGGTTTTACTGTATATAAAATAATATGCAAAGTGGTAGGAAGGGAAGCTTCAGAATGGGTGGAAGAAAAAAATGCAGCATACCGTATTTATCGGCATATAACACGCACTTTTTTCCCCTGAAAATCAGGGGAAAATCGTGGGTGCGTGTTATAGGCCGATCCCCGCCGATTTCTGTGTCATCGGAGCGATCGCGGCAATTGCCGCGGTCACCGCCGACATACACAGCCGTGGGTACATTCAAAAATGGCGCCGAGACTGCAGGGAGCCGAGATACACATACTCGAGTGTTCTCGGCTTTTTCCGGCGCCGCCGTCATGCCCAGTCCCGCCCCTGGACCTGTGTTATGTCCATCATAGGGCGGGACTGGGCGTGACTGTCAGCGGCGCCGAAAAAAGCCGAGAACACTCGGGTATGTGTATCTCTGCTCTTGTCGGATCCGAGATACACATACCCGAGTGTTCTCGGCTTTTTTCGGCGCCGCTGACAGTCACGCCCAGTCCTGCCCTATGATGGACATAACACAGGTCCAGGGGCGGGACTGGGCGTGACGGCGGCGCCGGAAAAAGCCGAGAACACTCGTGTATGTGTATCTCGGCTCCCTGCAGTCTCGGCGCCATTTTTTGAATCTACACTGAGTGCACAAAGCTGCACTGACATGGCTGGACTGGGGCAGACCTGCACGAACGAAGCTGCACTGGGGCAAGGCTGCACTGGGGCAAAGCTGCACTGAGGCAAGGCTGCACTGAGGCAAAGCTGCACTGACAAGGCTGCACTGGGGCAAAGCTGCACTGAGGCAAGGCTGCACTGAGGCAAAGCTGCACTGACAAGGCTGCACTGGGGCAAAGCTGCACTGACAAGGCTGCACTGACAAAGCTGCACTGATGAGACTGCACTGGGGCAAGGCTGCACTGACACTGAAAAAGCTGCAGATAGACAGATAAGGCTGCATTGATGGGCATTGTAATGTAAGTTTTTTTTCCTTAAACTTCCCTCCTAAAAATGTTTTTTCCTTAAAATTCTCTCCTAAACTTGGGGTGCGTGTTATACGCCGGCGCGTGTTATACGCCGATAAATACGGTATTTTCATATTCCAATGGCCACAATAAATTAATATTCTGGCCAGTAAAATGCATTTACGCTTAACGACATATAAATGCGTAAACGCCCGTACGTACACAACATGAGAGGCGTTTTTTTTCTGCCAAGTTCTGGGAGGAAAACAAAATCCGGCATATTTGGGGCACAAAGTCTTATGAGGCCTTAATGTGCCATTGAACGGTGACGCAACACAATAACGCATGTTGCATCACCGCGACCCAGAAGCGCGAATGTGACCTGAATGGTTTCCCTCATTCCCCCCCGTCGGTGAGGCTCTGAGGTCTCTTAGTTACTTTTCAGCGGCTCTGGCGGAGAATCGCTGAAGAGGCGGATTAGTTTGCAGAGTGAAAAGCCTTCATTTACAGAAGAGGATATTGAAAGGCCGGCTTACCTAAGTCATGACTAAATCACGACCACAATTTCCTGAGGAGCCTCATTATCTGCGAGTGCAAACAGCGGGCTGCGTCCACTGACCAGTAATTACCCACCCAGACAAATTAGTAAAATGCCAGCGGCCACTAATTGCTGCATTCCTGTGCAAATAGAGCAGGCGTAAGTGACACCAAATGCCCACTAGATGGCGACATCGCTGTACAAGTCACATTCTAAGGCCTGGTTCACACCTATGCAGGTTGCAGTTTGCATAGTCCGGGTGTATTTTGCCTTTTTCAATACACGTTTTTGATCCATTGAAGTCTACAGAACCAAAAAACAGAAAAAAGCCCCTGGCTCTTTCCATAAAATGCACAGATGTGAACGTGACCCATAGGAAACCATGTTAAATGGACTGTAGTGTGTTTCTGCTAAACTGAAAACCCACTAAAAAATGCATAGGTGTGAACCAGGCCTTTATATTAGTGTGGCCTCATGGGTGCTCAACCTGTGGTCCTCCAGCTGCTGCAGAACTACAAGTCCCATCATGCCCCCTGCCTGTGGGAGTCCTGCTTGTAACTGTCAACCTGTCAAGTTGGAATGCCTCATGGGACTTGTAGTTCCACAACAACTGGAGGGCCATAGGCTAAGCACCCATCTACAGCCATTCTTTTTTATTTTTTTAGATGGAGTCAGGTTTGTATTTCTATCTGCATCCCTGTTGGTCGAGATTCGCCCTCTCTAATTGTTCTGGGTCAACAGCTGTCACTCTCAAATGATTATCTCTGGGACTGGAAGTTAGGAAAAATGGAAAATTTTAGCAATCACCGGAAATCTTTCAATGGGGACCCCTGTTCCTGTGACAACTAAGAGAGGATTTTCCACACTTCCTGTTGTGTCAGTCTGGACTTTGGAGAAGTCCCAAGGGAACTTTCCAACTGCGCGGCAAGCTGGCCGGAGGAGAAATTTCAAACGTCCCATTCCGTGGCAAGCTGACCGGGGAGGATTGGGACAAAGCCCACTGAAGCGACCATGCGGGGTTCCGAGGGGGTCAGCTTGGGCTTTTGGCGAAAGTCTCGGGGAAGCATCTAAATCTATGACAAGCTGCCCGGGGAGGACTGTGGCGAGATCCGCTAAAGTGCCCCACAGGGGCTCCGAGGGGGTCGGCCTGGCTTTTTGCAAAAGTCCAGGGGAGCCGGCCTCTCCCCTTAATTTTCATCGGATTTTTCGCGGAAGTCTTGGAAGGGGAGGAATCTGGCAGCTGTGGCCAGGAAGGAGTTCCAGGAGGGCGCGCAGGTTCGGTGGCAGTGAGGCAGTGCTCAATATTTTTTTTTTGCGGGGGGCAGCTATCGCCACCCCCCCGCGCAGGAGTCAGACGGGAGTGCAGCGATCGACCCCTCCACCCCTCCCCCTGCGCGGGTGATGGACCGTAAGGCGACAGGGGAAGCAGGGGAAGGAAGAGCCGGGCCGTTGCTTCTCCTCCTGGGTGAACAGGCAGTATGTCCTGAGACACGATTGGGAGCCCTAAGGGAGTCTCAGGACCCGCTTCCTGATTGGCTGGGAGGAGAATCAGGAAGACATTAGTGAATATCAATTTGCTGTTGTCACACAATTGGGTGAGCTCAGGGCGCAGTGCTCTGCCCTCTAAGCCCACACTTTTTTTTTAAGCCAATTAGAGCCTCAGGCGCTAATCATGTGCTTAAAAAAAATGTCGCAAAGTCTCTTACCTCTTTTGGTCTAATGAGAACCTTCAAGACCAAAGATGGTTGACATCCTTCAATATGTAGTGGGTTGTGAGGCAAAGTGGGTGCAAAGGTGGTAAGAGTCATTGGGCGCCAGACACTTCTTGGATGTAAAAGAGGTTTTATTTTCTTTGACAGTCCTTTTTATATATATTAGGGGAAAGAGGGTTAGGGCCAGGACACCCTTAGATAGTTGCAAACTCATATGGCAGACCGTGAGACTTCAATAGGATGACAGCTGTACAGGGAAAGGCCCTAGCAAGGCGCCACTTCTGTACGTGCAGGATTGCTGTCTCCTATGGCAACAGTACTTACCAGTTCCTAATTCAAACGTACCAGTTCTCTCAGCTCTACTACAACTTCTTCTTGTAGTTCTTCAGCCCCTAGTCTCTCACTGGACTCTCTGATTCACTGACTCTGAATCCCGTGAGCTCCTCAAGGCTTTTGAGGTGGTTTCTCCCTGAAGTGTCACCCACGCTTCCCTGCTGGGTCCCTAGCTTGGCACTTCGGATACCTTCAAGCTTCACCCCTGCTGACCGGCTCAGTCCCTAGCTTGACACAACAAGGCTGCTCTGCAAGCGTCACCTCCGATGGTTGGGTCCTTGACTTGATCACCGGCTGAAGTTTCACGATTCTCCACCGTGCCCGTTCGGTGAGAATACTGCTCAGGTACTTGCTTCAGTTACTCACTGTGGTCCCTGGTAAAGGTGGTTGGCCCATTAGTGGCGACAGCTTCCCTTCTACCTCCGACCACGACAGGTTCTTCAACCGGCAGAACCGTCACTTCTGGTTTGACTGCAAGCCACAATCACAACCCTGCACTGCTTTCTTACTTCTGGATAGGCCCTCACATGGCCTGGCAGCCAGATGCCCCCGGGATAGGCCCAATCTCTGGCCTAGCAGCCCGGGGCAGATGACACACATCCACCCAGACGGCAGTCTGGACAGCACAGAACAGAGATCACCTGACTCCACCTGAATATATAGGCTCTCCCAGCAGGCCAAGGGATTCAAGAAAACCCCTGCCCGTTGGCTGAGATACCCCATACACCCATAACCTGACCTTGAGTTGTCCTTCTCAACCTAATACCTCCAAGTGCCCGGCCACCTGGTGGTAGAAGAGAAAAGTACAACCAGACCAAACTTAGGGAGAAATCAATGGATCTCTAGTAATTAACTACAGTAGCTACTCCTGACAAGGAATTTGGTGAGGAGCTCACTGACTAAACCCCATGGCGCAACATCCTCCCCCTGCCCAAGAAACTATGTCTCGGAATTTGCAGAAAAATACAATTTGAACTCCCAAGCCTCAGAGCGAATGTCCTGGCAAAACTGGGATGGGTGGGAAAACAGGGAAAGGGTTAACAGTATAACAGTAGAATAACATATGTGTGGTGTGCCACGTGAATAACCATTGATATCAGATGAAAAATAGTCACGTATGACAATCCGGTTTCCCCCTCTTTAAGCTTCTGATGACATCTGCTGCTGGACTGCGGAAACTCTCGCTGATGCGCTGTCTTTCCACTGTTCGCGACACATTCCACTCTTCTATGGCTTGCATAGCCTGATCCATCCAGCTATCAAATTCTTCTTCCCCATCTGGTCTAGGGATATGGCCTGAGAAGGTCGGTAACCTCGGATATTCCTGATTGGCAGACTTGTTGTGGCTCTGTATCAGGCTGTCAACTAGGCGACTCATGTCAAGATAGAATGAGGCAGGAGGCATCCCCGCCATTGGACTTCCTGCTGCTGGACCGGTTGCATTTAGACTACCGGCAGTTGGGCTGCCTACAACAGGGCTCCCTGGTGGTGACCCAGGGGACTTCTCATCAGTCTCCTCCGGCAACTGTACTGGGATCACATGGCCATCCAGGCCTTCAACTGGGCTCAAAACCCTCTTCTGGAACTCCGCCGGAATACTTTCTTTCCATTCTAGAAGGACATAGGTACAATCTTACTCCAAGTCATGTTTCAGGTCCAAAAGGTAGGACCCCTGTTCTGGGACAGCCTTTCTCATCCACTGCCGTACCTCTCTCTCAAACCACCGGACCCCTGGTAGCCTCAGAACCGTAGTTTGTTCCAACTGACTCCCATAGTCCTGGCTCCAGGCGGTGGCAGTGGTGGAATGACTTCTTCAACCCTGGATACCTCAACTGATCTGCTCAGGTACCCCAGATGGGATATCTCGGTGGGACCTCCAAATGCAGCGGTACCCCTGTGAGGGCTGCTGATTGACTCTATACCCCACTGGCTACCCCTGACTCTGCAGATCATCTCTTACCTCTGACACCTTGTGTTCCATTCTGCAATGTGGCGTTAGCAATGAGAAACTCACACAATATCACCAGTTTACTAGAGTAAGTAATGGAACACAAGAAAGAACATGAATAAACACAAATTATGATTGACAACCATTATCAATTAAGGCACATAAAACATGAAATATACCTTTATAATCAATTTCAAGAGTATATGTGAATAGGTGCACAGAGGGATAAGTACTCAATATCCTCAAAACATCAACCTCAACACACAGACCAAAAAATACAGTGTATAGTCTTTACATTCAAAAACACAGTGTAAAGTCTAGCATATACTCAATGGCTCCCCCTAGGTTCAACTTATGAGTGTAGCAGCAATGCTTAGGAAAAGAGGAAAATGGCAAAAGTTCTTTCACTACGGATATCTTCAGCTAGCCTGATGTTTAAACTGCAGTATTTGTAATCCAGAAAGGCAAAAGGAAAATAAATGACTGTAGATCAAAAGATATGCTGAAGATGGCTTAACTGAAGAGATATCACCACTTGTAGATTCCTCTTTACATGTGAGCGCAATAACAGTACTGACCTTACAGCACAGGGGAACAGACAAGGCCCCAAAATCCAGCTGTATGACGCCTGTGAAGAAGTAGATTCACCTCCGTGGAACTACAAGTCTCACCAGCAGTCTGTAAAAAGAACTCACTCAGCAATAACGTAATCTCTACTGGAATGGGAAGGTGCCCTCTCACCACAATAGACTCTGAGGAAAAATCTTATCAAAGTCCAGCAGCCACTAGAGGGAGCCAAACTCATTGAAAACAACAACAAACTGTTCAACTATAATAACTATAGTAGCAAACCCTTGGCTACATTATTATTTATTATTAATAATTTGTTATGTTTCATTTGTTTACAGGCGGCATTCATTATTTCGGATAATTCGTAACTTTGGAAAAATTTGTATTTGCTACGTTCACTAACAGCCAAATTTGAAAGGAAATTCCAATATCTATAATTTAATAGTTAGTAATAGTTAAGTTATCATTAGTTATTATTTCAGATTTTCGGCTTTTTTAATTTTCGGATTTTCATTCTTATTTTTGGATTTCCGAATTTCAGAAATTTTAAATTTTAGAATTTCCGAATATTCGGAAAAACAGAAATTTGTCTAAATTAGTTCAAAAAGGAATGAGGAACTAAACGAATTGCCCATGTCTAATTTAAAGCCTCTTATACCTTGCAGTGTGGGAATGATACTGTCAGTCCAAAGACAGGGGGCGGGGCAGTGGCACACACAGTCCTGCAACCTCTGTAAAGTGTGGTCACCCTCTTTATGTGGTCATGCAGCAAACTTGACCTAAAACAGAGTATCAAAAACCCCTTCCCACCGGCCGCCACCCGACCCTTTAAGGGTTCTGAAAGGCGGAGGGGGGCATTCGGGTCATGTGACCGCTGTTATTGGCTGTCACAGCGGTCACATGATTGGAACGCTCCCGATTGCTTGTATGCATTGGGAGCTTTTCCGTTACCCGCTGGCTACCGTGCGCCTTTAGCATGGTAAGTTGTTTTAACAAGGCCACATATATGTGTGCGGCTGGCCTTCAAGAGGTTAATGAGACGACAGGACTCCCCCTTGACAATACCTTCACCCATTTTTCTCTCCAGAAGGACAGTGCCGTCTTTGTGCAGGCATCTTCCAGGGTCACCAGCTATTTACTGGACTCGAATATGACTCAGTCAAGTAAATCCTGGTGTCTGGGCAGTTCTTGGCTGTGTTCACAAATGTCTGACACAGATCAGCCCCTCCTGCAGCCTCTCACCATGAGATTTGCTGCGAAGGTACAATGTTGCAGTCTGATCAATGGGGGGGTGGGGGAGGGGAGACTGAAGAAATGCTTCCCCCCGTTTGCAGCACACATCTAAGCCTAGGCAAATCTACAATGTAAAGTCTGATCACTGAGGGAGAGGAAACTGGAGAAATGCTTCTTCCTCCTTCTACAAAGTTACAATGTACAGTCTGATCACTGGGGGAGGGGAGACTGAGGAAATGCCTCCTCCTCCTTCTACAAAGTTACAATGTACAGTCTGATCACTGGGGAAGAGGGGGCTGAGGAGATGCCTCCTCCTGCCTGCAGCAGACTGATGACATCATCTCAGCCTAGGCAGAGTCCCTGCCTGGATCTCAAGGGCGGCTTTTTAATGATAAAAGGTGGAACTTTTCTGAACTGTTGCTGTATATTGTGATGAGTCGGGAATGTTTTTCATGCAATGACAGGTCCACTTTAGGAATCTGTCGGCAGCTAATGATGTTCTCGGTCGGTGTGGACAGAGTCGCCCTTTCATTCCCCAGGTGTCTCTCTGTGAGGACTTCGCTCCTCCCGTATTGGTGGAGATTCCCGGGAAGGTGACAGGTCAGGTTTCAAAGGGAGCGCCGGGGTTTGGGGCTCAGATACGGAACCCTGAGCACATTATCCTCGCTCCGGGTCAATGTTCCATGAAGGATTCTAAAACAATCAGAAGCTTTGTCCTCTGTGTCAGGTGGTGGATGGGGTGTCTGGAGATGAGCCTTTGTCCTCCCGAAATACAGGAGATGAAACATGAAAGGGGCGCCTCTGTTAACCCTTCTCACTCCTCTGACTGTCACATCTGGATTGGTTGCTCTTATATTCGTGGTCCATTCACACCAAAGCATTCTGTTACATTGCGGTAAAGCGGAAGTTTATTCTGCTTATAGTCTTCCCCAGCTCCCCACCCCTTATCACTATGCTAATTCATTTTTGTATAAAACCTTTCCATTTCCATGACATACCTTATTATAGACCCAGTTATGTCATCACTGGGTCTCTGTGCTTTTCTATGCTATGCAGGCAGATCGTGGCTGATGGGAGGGGCCAGCAGGGTGCTATACATGGCTTCCTGAAAACATCACAGCCCCCCCCCCCCGCCTCAGTACTCCTCTTAAGAGCCCTCAACCCAAGTGCAAGTAGTGGGCTGGGTCTTGGGAGGAGTTATGCAAATATTTCAATGCCTTGATGGGTGGGTGTCAGACTAGGGGAGGGAGCTTTCCTAGACAGGCTGTAGGTGCATGCAGACCACTCTAGGTAACATCCACATGTGATGCTGAACCCCCATGATTGAAAGAACTGACATCCAATGAATGGAAGGGGCGGGCCAGGGACAGTCAGGCTAGGAAGGAAAGAGCTAGATGATGCTGGATGTCCTCCAGCAAGAAAATGAGAAGCTCACCGTGTGCAGTGAAATCAGAGGAAGCCATTTCAGTCCAGGAGAGGAGCCGGTACACCTGTGTAAGACTGAAGGGGAGGCCGGAGGTCAGAAAGAGCTGCCAGAGCACCACAATGACTAAAAAAAAGTACATTTTGGGGGGACTGTAGCACTTCACAACTCACTACTTGTCTTCACAATGAATGGCACCGCAATGCATCACACATAGTCCTGAATACTCTCTTGCCTGCCACAACTGCTGCTTTAACCTGATTGCTTTCTTGCCTGTTACCACCTCAACCTTTGCCTGGACCTGACTTCTCTCTTGTCTGCTGCCTGTCTTGACTTCTGCCTGTTCCTGACTACTCTCCTGCCTGCCACCTGCCTTGATCTCTGGCTGGACCTGACTACTCTGCTGCCTGACACCTGCCTTGATCTCTACCTGGACCTGACTACTCTGCTGCCTGCCTCGACCCCTGCCTGGACCTGACTATTCTCTTGCCTGCACCTGCCTCAGCCTTTGCCTGGACCTGACTCCACTCCTGCCTGCCACCCCCTCGACCTCTGCCTTGACCTGACTAGTTATTTGCCTACCACCCGCCCGGCCTGACTATTCTCTTGCTCGCCACCTGCCTCAACCTTTGCATGGACCTTATCATTCTCCTGCCTGCCGCCCACTTCAACCTCAGGCCTTGACCTCTGCCTGGACCTGACTACTCTCCTGCCTGCCCCCCGCCTCGATCTCTGCCTGGACCTGACTACTCTCCTGCCTACCGCCTGCTTTGGCCCCCGCCTTGGCCTCTGCTGAACCTGACTACTCTCCTGCCTGCCACCAGCCTCGACCTCTGCTGGACCTGAATTCTACTCTCCTGCCTCCCGCCCACCTCGACTCCTGCCTGGACCTGACTATTCTCTGGCCTCCCAACCGCCTTGACCTCTGCTTGATGCTAGCTATTCTCTTGTCTGCCGCCCATCCTAACCTCTGCTTGGACTACTCTCCTGCCTGACACCCGCCTTGATCTCTGCCTGGACCCGACGACTCTCCTGCCTGCCACCCTCTTCAACCTCTCCCTGGTCCAGACTACTCTCCTGCCTACCACCCGCCTCGACTTCTGCCTGGACCTGACTACTCTCCTGCCTGCCGCCTGCTTCGACCTCTGCCTGGACCTGACTATTCTCTTGCCCGCCACCTGCCTTGATCTCTGCCTGGACCTGACATTACTCCTGCCTGCTGCACGCCTCGACTTCTGCCTGGACCTGATTATTCTCCTGCCTGTGACCTCCTTGACCTCTGCCTGGACCTGACTATTCTCTTGCCCGCCAAAAGCCTCGATCTCTGCCTGGACCGGACATTACTCCTGCGTGCTGCCCACCTCGACCTCTGCTTGGACTGGACTATTCTCATGCCTGCTGCCCCCCTCAGTTTCTCCTGGACCTGACTACTCTCCTGCCTGCCACCTCCTCGACCTCTGCCTGGACCTAACTATTCTCTTGCCTGCCACCCACCTCGATCTCTGCCTGGACCTGACATTACTCCTGCCTGCTGCTTACCTTGACCTCTGCCTGGACCTGACTACTCTCCTGCCTGCCGTCCGCATCAACCTATGCTGGACCTTACTACTCTCCTGACTGCCACCAGCCTCGACCACTGCTGGACCTGACGTGTCAGGGATCTACCAGCACCAGTCCGGGGCACTTACATTCGCCTATGCGCCGGCGCGCTTCCGTTCAGACACGGCATCAAACTGCTGTGCATCAGCGCGGCGCTCGGGCGCGCGTGGGTGCGCGGCGCGGGTGCGTGCGCGCGCGCGTTCGCGTTAGCGCCGGTTTGGCGCCATTTCAGCACATAAAAGTTCCCCTGTTCCATGAGAACATCGCTGCTTCGTCTCAGCTCTGTGAACCTGTTTGACCCGTATCCTGATTGTCTGCTACCTGATTGACCCGGCTTGTTTGACCATCCGACCTGCTCCAATCCCGATCCGGCTTGTCTGACTACTCTGCTGTCTGTATCTACTACCGTTGCCGACCTCTGCCTGTTCACCGACTCTGCCTTGCCTGCCGTTATTACCTGTGCCAGCTACCTGCCGACCCGGACTGTCTGACTCTGCTTGTGCCTACTGTTCACTTGCTGTTGCACCTTCAGCTTCAGCTTCAGTGATTTCTCCCTCCAGTGTGTCAAGCCTGCTGCCGTTCCAGTCTCCTCTCACCTGCTACTCTGCCATCCAGTGTGTCAAGCCTGCTTCCATTCCAGTCTCCTCTCACCTGCAACCCAGTGAGTCAAGTTACTGCTGTTCCAGTCTCCACTCACCTGCAGCCCGGCCATCCCAGGAGGGATCTCTGCCTCCACATCAGAGACTATACAGGCACTCCTACCCCACTGTGCTCAGGAGACCACTGTCCCCACTCCAGTGGCTCCTGAACCAGCGTTGTATGAGAGGTCTTCTCCTACAGTCAGGCTCTCCTACCAGGTACCTTACAGTACGAAGCAGCCATGACTGAGCCTGCAGGAGATACCTCTCCTTTGAAGGAAATATGCACCCACCTTGCGGCCCTCACTCAAGCCGTACAATCTCTCCAGGATAACTACAACAGATTGGAGGGGCAAGTCCAGAACCTAGCAGGGCCTAACCCTTTGGCCTCCTCTTCAGCCACAACCCCAGCACAGACGGCTCCTGGTCCTTCTGTTGTAATGCTTCCACCTGAGCCAAAGGTTCCCACTCCTGATAGATTCTCTGGAGACTGGTCCAAGTTCCGGGCCTTTCGCAACGCCTGCAAGCTCTTCTTCGCGTTACAGCCCCGAACTTTTTCACTGGAGGCCACCAAAGTGGGGTTTGTGATTTCCCTCCTACAAGGGGAACCTCAGACCTGGGCTCATCGTCTACTTGAGGGGGACTCAGCTCTAACCCAGTCTTTATCATCTTTTTTTGAAGCCATGGCACAAATTTATGAGGACCCTCAACAGACTGCAACAGCTGAATCAGCACTGTTCACGCTCCAGCAGGGTCGCAGACCTGCGGAAGACTATATCATGGACTTTAGACGCTGGAGTGCGGACACTCTGTGGAATGATGCGGCCCTGCGTCATCAGTTCCGCTTGGGTCTGTCTGAAGGATTAAAGGACGAACTTGCCCGAGTGGGTGTACCAGACACTCTTGAAGCATTAATTAATCTGACTATTCAAATTGACCGGCGAATCCGGGAACGTCGTTCTGAACGATCCGCTTTACAATCCCGCCCGATGTGGATGACAGCCAGAGCACCACTCCCGGCAGCACGCTACTTACCCCCATCCAGTTCAAATCCAGCTAATGCTATGCCTGACTCTGCAGAGCCTATGCAATTGGGACTGATGCGACCTGCCTTGTCGCCTGAAGAACGGGCCCGGCGCCGGCAACTCAATCTGTGCCTCTACTGCGGTGGGACTGGGCACTATGTCCTGAACTGTCCGGTCAAGTTAAGTAAGCGCCCATCTTCTGTGTATACCAGTCTTTCTGCTCTGTCTGCGAACTCTACCCACATTGCCATTCCTCTGTCTTTACAGCTGCAAGAAAGGACCATAACGATCAACGCCATCATTGATTCCGGAGCATGCAGCTGCTTTATTGACTCAAACTTTGCCAGCCAGCATAACATCCCATTACAAACCAAGACCCATGGACTCGCTGTGTTCCTAGCTGATGGTTCCCGCATCAGATCGGGACAAGTAACCCAAGAAACCCTGCCTCTGCCTGCTTCTACTTCCTCCCAACACAAGGAACTGCTGGTTCTTGATGTCATCTCCTCACCTATGTTTCCCATCATCCTGGGCATTCCTTGGTTGCAGGCCCACAACCCATACATTCATTGGACATCTGGAGAAGTGAAATTCTCATCTTCTTACTGTCTTGAACACTGTTTAAAGGAAGATTCGGATTCTTCATCTACTCTACTCTGTTTAGACACCGACCAGAAACTCTGCCAGGTCATACCTAAACATTATCATGAATTCATCGATGTTTTTAGTAAAAAGGGGGCAGACTCTCTACCACCTCATCGGCCCTACGATTGCCCCATTGATTTGCTGCCTGGATCCGAGATACCATTCGGACGCATTTTTCCTTTATCTGAGAAGGAACAGGAAGTACTAAAAACATACATAGATGAGAATCTGGCCAAAGGTTTTATACGCCACTCTACCTCTCCAGCTGGTGCCGGAATATTTTTTGTCACCAAAAAAGACAAGTCGCTCCGGCCGTGCATCGATTATCGTGAGCTAAACAAGATCACGGTCAAAAATCGGTATCCTCTACCCTTGATACCTGAACTTTTTCAAAAATTAAGGACTGCCGTCATTTTCACCAAACTTGACCTAAGAGGGGCATATAATCTAATCCGTATCCGGGCTGGACATGAGTGGAAGACAGCATTCCGAACCCGATTCGGGCATTATGAATACCTGGTCATGCCCTTTGGACTCTGCAACGCCCCTGCAACCTTTCAACACCTGATTAACGACGTCCTCAGGGACTTTCTAGACGTGTTTGTAATTGCATACCTGGACGATATCTTGATTTTTTCGGAATCCCGTGAATTACATCAGGAACATGTCCGCAGGGTGTTGGGTCGTCTCCGCTTACACAGTCTGTACGCAAAAGCGGAGAAATGTGAGTTCGAACAACAGAGCATCCAATTCCTGGGGTTAATCATCTCCGCAACAGGCATCAAAATGGACCCACAAAAAGTGTCCGCTGTGCTGGACTGGCCGGTACCCTTGGACAAGAAGGGAGTTCAACGGTTTGTGGGGTTTGCAAACTTCTACAGAAAATTCATCAGGGGGTTCTCAGCCATAATTGCACCCATCACGCAGTTAACCAAACAAAATATCCGTTTCTCCTGGAACCAACTTGCCCAAGACGCCTTCGAAAATCTCAAGAGACTGTTTACTTCAGCACCTATCCTCAGTCACCTTGAACCATCCCTACCGTTTATTTTAGAGGTTGATGCCTCTGAGATTGCGGTAGGTGCGATTCTTTCTCAGCGCAAAGGTAGCAAAGAGATAATGCATCCTGTAGGGTTCTTCTCCCGTAAACTCTCCCCTGCGGAGAAGAATTATGACGTTGGTGACCGAGAACTTCTCGCTATTAAAACTGCTCTAGAAGAATGGAGGTACCTGTTGGAGGGGGCTATGCATCCAGTACTAATCTATACTGACCATAAAAACCTAGAGTACTTACGATCTGCCAAACGTCTGAAGCCTCGACAAGCCCGCTGGGCTCTGTTTTTCTCACGTTTCTCCTTCCATATAACGTACCGTCCAGGCTCAAAAAATATCAAACCAGACGCATTATCACGTATGCATGACAATCCTAAGGACTTATCCACTCCTGACACCATCTTACCCGCAAACAGTTTTTTACTGCTGCAAAAAGATTTACTTTCCCTGATTAAGGAAGCATCCTCTGAATCAGCCAGGCCTACTGGAATTTCTTTAGTAAGAAGAGATGGTCTGTTCTGGAAAGGAAGCCAAATTTTTGTTCCTGAAAACATTCGGGTCAAGGTTTTAACTCTTCTCCACGACCACCCATTGGCAGGCCACTTTGGAGTCCGCAAGACCCTGGAACTAGTGCAGCGTACCTTCTGGTGGCCCAATCTGAAAGACTTTTGTGAAAAATATGTTAGTTCCTGTCCCATCTGCATCCAGAATAAGTCATCCAGGAATCGAGCTTGGGGCCTATTGAAACCATTGCCTGTACCCGACAGACCATGGAAAATGATTTCTATGGACTTTATTGTGGAACTTCCATGTTCTGAAGGATGCTCAGCTATCTTTGTAGTTGTAGACCGTCTAACCAAGATGGCTCATTTTCTACCTTTAAGGGGAACCCCGTCTGCCACCGAAACTGCTCGCATATTCATCAAGGAGATCATCAGACTTCATGGAGTACCTGTAAACATAGTTTCTGATAGAGGGGTTCAATTCACTTCACGTTTTTGGAGATCCCTGTGTGAAACCCTAAAGATCGAATTGGCCTTGTCCTCGGCCTACCATCCTCAGACAAACGGTCAAACAGAAAGGACTAATCAGACCCTGGAACAATACATTAGATGCTTCACATCATTCACACAAGATGATTGGGTATCTCTATTACCCTTAGCAGAATTTGCCTATAATAATGCCAAACATTCTGCCACCGGTCAATCTCCCTTTTTCGCCAATTATGGCTTTCACCTAACCTTTCTACCTGATTTCCTTTCAGAGTCTTCGGTTCCAGCAGTACAAAGTACAGTGGAGTTCCTCAGTCACAACAGCCGGTTGTTACAGGAAACAGTATCCAAGGCTCAGGCAGATGGTAAGAGAATCTTCGACCGGAAAAGAAGGGGGGAGCTGAACTTGCAAATTGGCGACCAGGTATGGCTTTCTACTGTTAATATCAAATTAGCATGTCCTTCTAAGAAGTTGGCACCTAGATTCATGGGACCCTTTCCAGTCAGAAGGAAAATCAATGACGTATCTTATGAGTTGACTTTACCTGATTCATTTAAAATTCATCCAGTATTCCATGTATCTCTGCTTAAACCTGCTGTACCTGATCCCTTTCCTGCTAGGGGCACAAGACCCCCTGAACCTGTTGTAATTAATGGCAGCGAGGAATTTGAGGTCGAGGCTATCCTTGATTGTAGAAGAAGGCAAGGGCAGAACCAATTCTTAATCAAGTGGAAAGGCTACGGCCCAGAAAGTAACTCATGGGAACCGGACAGTAATGTGCATGCCAGGCGTTTAGTGCGCGCTTATTTTTCTACTCATCCTGAGAAGAAGAGGTTGTTGGGCATCCGGAGGCTGCCCCTTGGGGGGGGGCAATGTCAGGGATCTACCAGCACCAGTCCGGGGCACTTACATTCGCCTATGCGCCGGCGCGCTTCCGTTCAGACACGGCATCAAACTGCTGTGCATCAGCGCGGCGCTCGGGCGCGCGCGGGTGCGCGGCGCGGGTGCGTGCGCGCATTCACGCGTGCGCGCGCACGGGCGCGCGCGCGTTCGCGTTAGCGCCGGTTTGGCGCCATTTCAGCACATAAAAGTTCCCCTGTTCCATGAGAACATCGCTGCTTCGTCTCAGCTCTGTGAACCTGTTTGACCCGTATCCTGATTGTCTGCTACCTGATTGACCCGGCTTGTTTGACCATCCGACCTGCTCCAATCCCGATCCGGCTTGTCTGACTACTCTGCTGTCTGTATCTACTACCGTTGCCGACCTCTGCCTGTTCACCGACTCTGCCTTGCCTGCCGTTATTACCTGTGCCAGCTACCTGCCGACCCGGACTGTCTGACTCTGCTTGTGCCTACTGTTCACTTGCTGTTGCACCTTCAGCTTCAGCTTCAGTGATCTCTCCCTCCAGTGTGTCAAGCCTGCTGCCGTTCCAGTCTCCTCTCACCTGCTACTCTGCCATCCAGTGTGTCAAGCCTGCTTCCATTCCAGTCTCCTCTCACCTGCAACCCAGTGAGTCAAGTTACTGCTGTTCCAGTCTCCACTCACCTGCAGCCCGGCCATCCCAGGAGGGATCTCTGCCTCCACATCAGAGACTATACAGGCACTCCTACCCCACTGTGCTCAGGAGACCACTGTCCCCACTCCAGTGGCTCCTGAACCAGCGTTGTATGAGAGGTCTTCTCCTACAGTCAGGCTCTCCTACCAGGTACCTTACATGACGACTCTCTTGTCTGCTGCCCACTTTGATTTCTGCCTGGACCTGAATACTACGCTGCCTGCCTCAACCCCTGCCTGGACTTGACTATTCTCTTGCCTGCACCTGCCTCAACCTTTGCCTGGACCTCCACTCCTGCCTGCCACCCCTTCGATCTCTGCATGGACCTTATCACTCTCCTGCCTGCCGCCCACCTCGACCTCAGGCCCTGACCTCTGCCTCGACCTAACTACTCTCCTGCCTGCCACCCGCATCGATCTCTGCCTAGACCTGACTACTCTTCTGTCTGCCGCCCGCCTTGGCCTCTGTTGAATCTGACTACTCACCTATCTGCCACCAGCCTCAACCTCTGCTGGACCTGCATACCTCTCTCCTGCCTGCCTCCCACCTCGACTTCTGCCTGGACCTGACTATTCTCTTGGCCACCACCCACCTTGATCTCTACCTGGACCTGACATTACTCCTGCCTGCTGCCCGCCTCGACCTCTGCCTGGACCTGACTATTCTCCTGCCTGTGACCTCTTTGACCTCTGCCTGGACCTGACTATTCTCTTGCCCGCCACAAGCCTCGATCTCTGCCTGGACCTTACATTAGTCCTGCGTGCTGCCCACCTCGACCTCTGCCTGGATCTGACTATTCTCCTGCCTTCCGTCCCACCTCAGTTTCTGCTGGACCTGACTACTCTCCTGCCTGCCACCTTCTCGACATCTGCCTGGACCTAACTATTCACTTGCCGGCCACATGCCTTGATCTCTGCCTGGACCTGACATTACTCCTGCCTGCTTCCCACCTCGACCTCTGCCTGGACCTGACTACTCTCCTGCCTGCTGTCTGCATCAACCTCTGCTGGATCGCACTACTCTCCTGCCTGCTACTTGCCTCGACCACTGCTGGACCTGATGACTCTCTTGCCTGCCGCCCACCTCAATCTCTGCCTGAACCTGAGTACTTTCTTGCCTGCCACAAGCCTCGACCACTGCTTCTCTGTTGTGTCCCTAGCTTGTGTCTCCAGATACTCCTCAAGCTTCACCCCTGCTAACCGTCTTGGTCCCTGGCTTGACACACAAGGCTGCTCTGCAAGCGTCTCTTCTGCTGGTTGGGTCCCTGACTTGATCACCACCTGAAGTTTCCCCATACTCCACCTTGCCCTTTGGGGAGAATATGATTCTGGTACTTGCTTCAGTTACTCACTGTGGTCCCTTTATAGCAACAGCTTCCCTTCTACCTCCGACCACTGTGAGGCTCTCCAGCCGGCAGAACCTGTCACTTTTGTTTGGACTGCAAGCAGCAGTCCCAACCCTGCGCTGCCCTCTTACTTCTGGATAGGCCCTTACACAGCCTGGCAGCCAGATTCCCCTGGGATAGGCCCAATCTCCAGCCTAGCAGCCCAGACGGCAGTCCAGGTGGCACAGAACACAGATCACCTGACCTCACCCGAATGTATGGGCTCTCTCAGTAGGCCAAGGGAATAAAGAAAACCCCTGCCCATTGGCTGGGACACCCACATACCCATAATCTGACCTTGGGTTGCCCTTCTCGTATCTAGTACCAACAAGTACCTGGCCACCTAGTGGTAGTAGAGAAGAGTGCAAAAAGGCCAAGCTTAGGGAGAAATCAATAGATCCCTATCAATCAACCAAGATAACTACTCTTGGCAAGTACATTTGTGAGGAGCTCCCTGACTAAACTGCAGGGTGATACATCCTCCCCCTGCCCAAGAAACTACGTCCCGGAGTTTGCAGAAAAAAATAATTTGAGCTCCCAAGCCTGAGAGCAAATGTCCTGGCAAAAACTGGGATAGGTAGGGAAACAGGGAAAGGGTTAACGGTAATGACAGTAGAATAATATATATGTGGTGTGCCGCATGAATAAACATTGGTATCACTGGAAAACAGTCACTAGGGATGAGCCGAACACTCCCCGGTTCGGTTCGCAGCAGAACATGCGAACAGGCAAAATATTAGTTTGAACACGCAAACACCGCTAAAGTCTATGGGACACGAACGTGAAAAATCAAAAGTGCTAATTTTTAATGCTTATATGCAAGTTATTGCCATAAAAAGTTTTTGGGGACTGGGGTCCTGCCCCAGGGGACATGTATCAATACAAAAAAATTTTTAAAAAACGGCCGTTTTTTTTGGAGCAGTGATTTTAATAATGCTTAAAGTGAAACAATAAAAATGAAATATTCCTTTAAATATCGTGCCTGAGGGGTCTCCTTAGTATGCCTGTAAAGTAGCGCATTTTCCCCATGTTTAGAACAATACCACAGCAAAATGACATTTCTAAAGGAAAAAATGTCGTATAAAACTACTCGCGGTCCCGGCAATATAGATGAAAATCATTGAAAAAAACGTCATGGGTACCCCCCTCAGTCCATTACCAGGCCCTTTGTGTCTGGTATGGATATTAAGGGTAACCCCGCACCCATTTTTTTAAAATAAATGACGTGGGGGTCCCCCAGGCCCCCAGGCACTAAATACCCAGAACAGCAGTATAGATTGTATACTCTGCTGAAAATTGGGCCTTAGGTGTTGGTTGTACCAGAACACTGTAAGTCCTTACCGTTAATCTTGTTGGGCGCAGGAACGGGCCCTGCTGTGAAATATTATATCAAGAATTGTAATTACATGCTCCTGTTAAACAGGGGCAGAAAAATTGGGCCTTGGGTGGGGGTGGTGGTGTCCTAAACCAAAAATATTGTTGGAAGCTAGCATCATCAAGATTGAGGAGGAATAGGATAGTCAGCATAGGCAGTCTTCAAGGGATCCCACATCCATAGAAAATTCAATCAGTTACATCAGCATCAGGTGCTTGACAGCTGCTGATCCAAGACTCATTCATTTTTATGAATGTGAGCCTATCAACGGAGTCTGTGGACAGGCGCACTCTTTGATCCATTACAAACCCTTCCAGCAGCACTGAATGTGCATTCAGAAAGCACGCTGGATGCAGGACAGGCCAGTGGCTCAATTACATATTGAACAAGTTCTGGCCAGTGGTCCATCCTCAAGACCCAGTAACCCAGTGGATGCTCTGTTGGAAAGGTCTCCAAGTCTGCTCTTGCCCCTAGATATTCCTGCACCAAGTAATGCAGATGCTGACGCTGGTTGCTTGAATCGATCAGACCTTGGCACTGAGGACTGAAAAACTGTTTAAAGACATCGGACAGCCGGCCACCTTCTCCACTGCTCTTCCTCTTCCTCAGCAACATGTTGTCCAGCACCAGGAAATTGTAACCTCCCAGGGTCTGGAAATGCATTGCACAAACCTTTCTTCAAGGCCTCCTGCAGATGTTTTATCCTCTGCTCCCTCTGAGAAGGCAGGATGAGTTCTGCAACCTTACCCTTGTAACATGGATCAAGAAGGGTTGCCAGCCAGTAATGATCCCTCTCCTTGATACCACGAATCCTAGGGTCCTTTCGCAGGCTTTGCAGAATCAGGGAGAACATTCAGCGTAAGTTTGCAGAGGCATTCGATTCTGAGTCCTCTGGGTCACTAAGGCTCACATGATCCTTAACTACCTCCTCCCAGCCACGTACAACTCCTTAGGTTTCTGGGGACTGAATGTGTGTTTGGTAGGCCCGCAGGAATGCTATCTGGATAAAGGGGGCCTTGAGAGGTAAGGAAGTCCTCCTCTTCATCCCGCTGTTCTGCCTCAAGTGCCCTGTCCATTATTCCACGAAGCGCGTGCTCCAACAGGAAGACTAGAGGGACAGTGTCACTGATGCATGCATTGTCCCTGCTCACCATCCTTGTGGCCTCCTCAAATGGTGACAGGACAGTGCATGCATCCTTGATCAGTAGCCACTGGCGTGGCGAAAAGAAGCCAAGCTCCCCTGACCCTGTTCTGGTGCCATACTCGCACAGGTACTCATTGATGGCGCTCTGCTGTGTGTGCAGCTGCTGCAGCATTGCCAACGTTGAATTCCACCTGGTGGGCAGGTTGCATTCCCTTTGAATGTCAGCCAGCCGAGCACTGGAATTGTATGACCAGCGGAAATGACCACAGACTTTTCTGGCCTGCCTCAGGAGATCCTGTAAGCCTGGCTACCTGCTCAAGAACCACTGCACCACCAAAGTCAGGACATGTGCCAAACATGGAACATGGGTCAAGTGTCCCTGTCAGAGGGCGGAGAGAAGGTTGGTGCCATTGTCGCATACAACCATTCCTGGCTGAAGCTGGCGTGGCATCAACCACTTCTGAGCCTGCCCCTGCAGAGCTGACAGAATCTCTGCCCCAGTGTGGCTCCTGTCCCCTAAGCAGACCAACAGATGCTTGCATAGCCCCTTGAACGCTTACTGAGCACCGCTGGTTCAGAGCAAAAATCTGCAGAGGCCATAGAGGAAGAAGAGGAGGGGGTGGAGGAGAGAGCTGTGGCAGAATCACCACTAGCATTTTGGAGGCGTGGTGGCGGAACAAGCTCCAACAATACTGAACTCTGTCCTGCATCCTTCCCAGCTGCCAGCAGAGTTACCCAGTGTGCCCCTGCCCATGCCTGCTGTACAATGATTCAGCGGTAATATGCACCTTACTGCTGACTGCCCTGTCCAACGAGGCCAAAACATTGCCTTCCATAAGCCGGAATGGCCTTCCGTGAAAAGAAATGGTGTTTTGGAACCTGCCACTGAGGGTACAGCACATCCCATTAATTCACTAAAGCGGGCAGAGTCTACCAGGTGAAAAGGCAGCAGTTGCAGTGCTAGCAATTTGTCCAAGCTAGCATTTAGACGCTGAGCATGTGGATGACTGAGACCGAATTTCTTTTTACGGGTCAGCAACTGGGGTAGGGAAATTTTCCAGCTAAAATCAGATGGTGGTGTACTGCTAGCAGATTGGCTGCAAGTACTTGGGACACCTATTGCTATACCCTCATTCCTGTTAGTGCAGGTTTTTGAGAGGACTGGAGGTATAGTAGGGTTGGAGATTCCAGATGAGGAGCAAGGATTAGTCCGCCTTTTTCTTTGATGTGGGTCTTTCAAGGGCTGTTGCCAACAGACTGCATGGCAGGTCATCATATGTCTGGTCAAGCATGTGGTGCCCAAGTTGCTGTTCTGTCCACACTTGATCCACTTCAGACATAGGTTGCAAACAGCAATGGTGCAATCTGCTGCACACGTGTCGAAAAAGGCCCACACCAAGGAACTTTTAAAAGTCAGCGGGGAGTCAGCAGCGCCCTGCACCCGCGGAGCTCTGTGGTGTGATGCGATAGGGTGGCTGCCCTTAAAATGCTCCCTAGAGGACATTCTGCCTCATTGGAGTTGTGCCGCCTCCTCTCTTCTCCCAGGCACCCAAGTACAGTCAGTGACCTCATCATCCCCTCCCTCCTCGTCACTGGTGCAAACTTGGCAGTATGCTGCAGCTGGGGGAACACGACTGCCAGTTTCTTGTCCTTCTTGGGCACCCCCTCTCTCTAGGCTCACATTACTCCCTTCCTCAACCTGGGAACCAACATCGGAGCCTTCAAATCGCTGCGCAGCCTCCAGCAGCATGTACGTGACACTGTGGTCGAATAATTCTGGGGACTTCTCCGTGCATGATGGTAAGGCTACGGCAGGAGTGACTGTGTAAAAGGAGCCGGTGGAATAAGCCGATTTGGCAGCTGCGTTGGAAGGCAAACTACTCTGAGCCAAATAGTTACGCTGCCCAGATTACTTTTACGGCTGTAGCCCCAGACATTCACCCTAAGAGGTACTTCTCTTTTCTAGAGCTTGATATAAAGACACTGGAGTAACTTCAGCAGAGCGTCTTTTCCTCCACAGGTGCACATTTATAATTCCCGAGCGAGCTAGCTGTAGCATTTCCATAACAATTGCTAGTAGAGCCCGAGGCTGGGCAGAATCATGGTTCCTTTTGTAGCATTCATCGTAGTAATAACATTTAAAGTCTCTTTGTGAAACTAATATTATTAACGTTAAGTCAATTAATAGACTCAGAACAAGTCACAGTGGGGGCTTCCGATCCTCAATTCTTTTCCATGTTTCGGTAACAACTTGCTTACACAATTCTTAAGGCAGTGATTTCCTCCCTTACGATGAGAGACAATCGGAATTGAAACAATACGGAATACAGTCTTTCAAGTTCAGCACATCGTAGCAACTACACATTACTGACACTTTAATCATCACGGGCTTCCCCCGTTCCTTCACTTCTTCACTTACTGGCTTCAAGCGCCGCCGGGGAAGGGCCCGTGCCTGCTCCCCTTGCTCCATCCGTGATGAGAGAATGTACTGAGCCAAACGAGTAATAACTGTGGGGCCACCTCCTTCCGCAACTGTGACACCCGAATTGGTAGTTGAGGTAGATGCTTAAGCCTCCTGACCAAAGGGGAGGGGGGGTACCAGCGGGTGTCTCCCGGAGGAGCGATGGTAGCGGGACTAACACTTCCGCTGTAGTATCTGCAAGCTTGCCTGACACGTGCAGTTCCTCGGAAGAAGGGTCAGCCTGGGCCGAAGTAGAGCTGCCCGACTCGACAGCTTGAGTACTGGAGGTGGGTTCCTCCACAGAGACATACCCACATGCCCAATCCGCCCTCATCACCCGCGATGGCAGTGGTGGCCTGGCAGCTATCAGTAGCAGTTCTTCACATTGACAGCACCGACTCCAAGAGCGCATAAAAAGGGCAAAATGAGAACACCGCTGGCAAACAATTCCCATTGCTGCAGAGCTTTGAGAGATGTACACAGCAATCTCACCTTTTGGTGCCATCCGAATACCCGTGTCAGTAATCGTGGTTCCCAAGGCTAAGAAACTGGCTATCTCTCATGGGTCATATTCGGCCAATCTGGGTTGAGGTTCCATCAATCTCGGAGCTCCCAGATTCCTTTCAGGCCACGAGGTCTCAACATGTGGATCCAAGATGGTGACCCGAACAGTAATGCATCCTCCTCTGCAGAGCGGGAGCTCCTCCCCCTGCCAACGGATTGGTGAAAATGTTTCTTGGGAATTGTGGCGCCCACCTCCTTATGGCAGCGGCGTGCCAAAACTGTAATGGAGTCCATTTTGGGGCCTGTTTTAACCCTTACAGCACTTGCGGGAAGTGTCAAAAGACCAGGCTGATTCTTTCCCATCAGCAATAAGACTTGGTGGATCTTCCCCACACTGATAATACACACACCAACACAGTCTATAAGAAGGGTAAGTTGTGATGGAGCTAAAGCCGGTTACTATGGGTGACTGCTGCAAAGACGACACCTTAGCCCCACGTTGGGCACCAAATGTAGCAAGGTCTTTTACCTCTTTTGGTCTAATGAGATCCTCCACGGCCAAAGATAGCTGACATCCTTCAATATGTGGTGGGTTGTGAGGCATAGTGGGTGCAAAGATGGTGAAAGTCATTGGGCACCAGACACTTCTTGGATGTAAAAGAGGTTTTATTCCTTTTGACAGTCCTTTTTATATTGTGGGGGAAAGAGGGTTTGGGCCAGGACACCCTTAGATAGTTGCAAATTCAATTGGCAGACTCCGAGACTTCAATAGGAGGACAGCCATACAGGGAAAGGCCCCAGCAAGATGCCACTTCTGCACGTGCAGGATTGCTGTCTCCTATGGTAACAGTCCTTTAACAGTTCCTAACTAGACCCACTGATTCACTGACTCTGAATCCCTTGAGCTCCTCCAAGGTTTGCGGTGGTATCACTCCCGCTTCTCTGTTGGGTCCCTAGCTTGGCACTCCTGCTAACCGGCTCGGTCCCTGGCTTGACACACAAGGCTGCTCTCCAAGCATCTCCTCCGCAGGTTGGGTCCCTGACTTGATCACCGCCTGAAGTTTCCCGATTCTCCTCCGTGCCCTTTTGGTGAGAATATGATTCCGGTACTTGCTTCAGTTACTCACTGTGGTCCCTGGTAATGGCGATTGGTCCCTTCGTGGCGACAGCTTCCCTTCCACCTCCGACCACTGACAGGTTATCCGACCGGCAGAACCGGCACTTTTGGTTGTACTGCAAGCCACAATCCCACCCCTGCACTGCCCTCTTACTTATGGATAGGCCCTCACACAGCCTAGCAGCCAGATGCCACCAGGATAGGCCCAACCTCCGGCCTAGCAGCCCCGGGGCAGATGCCACACGTCCACCCAGACGGCAGTCCAGGTGGCTGAGAATACAGATCAACTGACCTCACCCGAATATATAGGCTCTCCCAGCAGGCCAAGGGGTTAAAGAAAACCCCTGCCCATTAGCTGAGACACCCACATACCCATAACCTGACCTTGGGTTGCCCTTCTCGTATCTAGTACCAACAAGTACCCAGCCACCTAGTGGTAGAAGAAAAAAGTGCAACAAGGCCAAGCTTAGGGAGAAATCAATAGATCCCTATCAGTAGACCAAGATAACTACTCTTGACTCAGGAGCTCCCTGACTAAACTCCAGGGTGCTACAGACATGTCCCAGAAGGTTGCGGGAGGGGAGGGTGATGCAAGGAAAGCCATCCTTGCCTGGGTGACGTGTCCCAAAAGGCTGCGGGAGGAGGAGTGGGGCACGGGGCGCCATTCTTGTCTGGGTGACGCCTCCCAGAAGGCTGTGGGAAGAGGGAAAGAGGCAAGGGATACCATCCTTGCCTAGGTGAGGATTGCGAAAGTAGGAGTGGGTACCGATTAAAAATCAGTACTCGGTCCCCCCACCCAAAAAAACCCCTATAACTTAGTTACAGGGTGGGGGGGTGGGAGCGAACTACTTTTTGAGTGAGTTTCCACTTTAAAACGCATTTTTGAAATAAAGACAAGCGGGACAGATATTTCAGAAATTCCCTCTCTTGGCCTATTTCAGAGAAGTTGTGTAAAGATGGCGGGGTGTTGGCTGATCAAAGCTTCGCTGTCATAACCGCCGCCTCGCACAGCGTCCCTTAAAAAGGCGCACTAGGAAAACAAGGTTCCCTGGAGCTGGCTTTCATCACACGCAATACGTCACTGTCAGAGGTACTACAGAGGTGTTATGTTAGCGGTGGGATAATGATGGGGGAACGTCACCCCGTGGGTCACAGCTTGCTTCTAATGAAGCGTTTGGTCGGCACGATAACACAATGGAGGTAAATACACAATGCAGACAAGTTTTCTCGGAAATAAATGACTTCTCTGAGACAAAGGAACAGAATAATCTGTGCTGGGGACAAATGTGCTACAAAAGGCGATACAATGCAGCAATTACTGCTGGCTGGGCTGACCGGGGAGCCGGAAGTCTGCCCTATAAAACGAGAAGGTCAGAGGACAATCTGGGCAAATCGTTTGTCCAGTTAGCAGTGTTGGCGTACTGCCGGACTGCCATGTCAATCCCCTATAGAAGGGTCTACTGCATGCAGGTCACATGGAGCTAACAACAAGATTTTACCTGGCCCACAACAACTCTGATGTCATGGGGGGCTTCTGATGTGAAAGGGGGGGTTCTGATGTAATGGGGGGGCCTCTGATGTGAAAAGGAGAGACTGTGATGTGAGAGGAGGTCTCTGGTGTGAAATAGGGCTCTGATATAAGGGGGTGGGGTGGCTTTGATGTGATGGTGGGGACTGTGATGTGAAAAAAGGCGTCCAATGTAAAAGGGGGGCTCTGATGGTAGAAGGGGGGCTATGATGTATTGAGGGCCTCTGATGTGAAAGGGGGACTCTGATGATATTTGGGGGACGGGAGTTCTGATGTGAAACCTTGATTGGGTAAAAAAACAGCAAATAAAAATGTATCCAGAGACCCGCTTTAATAATGTGTCTGATAGATGTAAGTTTGTATACAGGATCTTTAAAACCAAACTTCCTGAGACATCACCGTACATATAATACCTGCACCCGAGAGTGCAGGTACAGCCAACATATCAATGTTATTAATCTTTTTGTTTTCTGCATGTAGTACAATGGTGAATGGAATGACTGGCAGCCGTGCCCCCCATCCCCCACTGTGTCCCGGAGATGAGGATCTGCACCTGCCTCTTCTCCCTGGATGGAGATGTGATTAATACCCCAATCAGAGGATGCATCCTGATTTCCTGCTGACTATCCGCAGTCATTTGTAGGATTCATATCGCCACCCCCCCCCCCTCCAACAGCCACAATGGGACCTCTTCATATGAGTGCCGGCTGTATTGTTAACCGGAGCCCTAAAGTGCCATCAGACAGAGATGAGGGCAAAGTTCCCCCTCGGAACAAAAGGATGGTGTCATCTACATATTAATTATCAGGAAGATATCGTAACATTTACCACCGAACACTCTCTATCCCTCCCTCCCTCTTTCCCAAATTCAGATAAGGTTTATGGCGGGATCCAAAGACAGGTCAGCATTGTTATATCGACTAATAGGGGGAGGGGGGTATAAAGATTAAGTCCTAGGACATAAAAAAAGATAAAGGATATTATAAAAGGAACGTCCTTTCCCTTTCCTTTCCCCTTTCCTTCCTCCCTTCTTTTCCATTCTTCCTTCCTACCTTTCTACCTTCTTTCTCTTCCTTCCCTTTTTTAATTCCTCCCTTCTCCCTTCCTTCCTTCCTTCCTTCCTTCCTTCCTTCCTTCCTTCCTTCCTTCCTTCCTTCCTTCCTTCCTTCCTTCCTTCCTTCCTTCCTTCCTTCCTTCCTTCCTTCCTTCTTTTTTTTCCTCCCTTCTTGCTTTCTTTCCTTCTCTCTTTTCTTCCTTTCTTCCATTCCTTCCTGTCTTCCTTCTCCTCTTCCGTTGTATCCTTCCACCCTTCTTTCTTCCCTCTGATTCCTTCTCTCTTTTCTTACTCTCTTCCCTTCCCCTCTTTGTGCCTTACTGCCTTTTTTACTTCCTCTCTCCCTCCCTTCCTTCTTTTTTCCTTTCTTCCTTTCTTTCCTTCTGTTAAACCCATCGTTCCTTCTTTCCTTCCTTTTTATTGTTTGAAACAGGTGAAAATATCAGACAGGCTGCATTACAGCGGACTCCAGCACTGGAGTGTACGGGATGAACAATGGACCATACTACTGTGGACCCCAGCACAGAGCATAGTCAAGGAACATTGGACCAAACCAAGTAGCAGGATTGTGAACCCCAGCACCAGACCATAATTAATGAACAATGGACCAGACCAGGCAGGAGGACTGTGGACCCCAGCACCAGACCATAATCAATGGACAACAGACCAGTCCAGGCAGGAGGACTGTGGACCCCAGCACCAGACCATAATCAATGGACAACAGACCAGTCCAGGCAGGAGGACTGTGGACCCCAGCACCAGACCATACTCAAGGAACACTGGACCAGACCAAGCAGGAGGATTGTGGACCCCAGCACCAGACTATACTCAAGGAGCACTGGACCAGACCAAGCAGCAGGATTGTGGACCGCAGCACCAGACTATAATCAATGAACAATGGACAAGACCAAGCTGGAGGAATGTGAACCCCAGCACCAGACCATACTCAAGGAACACTGGACTAGACCAAGCAGCAGGATTGTGGACCCAAGCACCAGACCATAATCAAGGAACAATGGACCAGACCAAGCAACAGGATTGTGGACCCCAGCACCAGACTATAATCAAGGAACAATGGACCAGACCAGGCAGGAGGACTGTGGACCCCAGCACCACAGCATACAAAATGACCAATGGACTATACCAGGCAGCAAGACCCCAGCACTAGGGCATACTGGATGAACCAAAACAATGTGACAGCTCTATAACTTCCACTCCAATCTGAAAGGCTCAAGAACCTGGTGCTCAGGCCAGGAGGTCTCTGTGAACCTCCAACAACAATATGCAATTTTCAGAAGAAAGCTGACAGAATGGTAATATCAGTAAATGGTTATGGCAGCCATGATTGAGGCCTGAATGGCCAAAACGCGTTGAAACTTTTTATGGACCGTTTTATAGCTGTATTTTGCTCAATACAGAATGACCATTTGCTGATATTACCGTTGTGCCTTCTTCTTCTGAAGATTGCATACCAAAGGGCGCCACTGGCTGCGTGAGAGTGTGAGGGAGGTAAGCAGGGCCGGGACGAGGGGATGGGCAGAAGGGGCAGCTGCTCTGGGCACAAAGGTGCAAGGGGGCAGAGAATGGACACATGGCAGTGAACCCAGTCTGACCATGCATTAACAGAGGGGGAGGGGGCGCAGTTCCACATCCTTGCCCTGGGCATCTAATAAACCTGTCCCGGAACTGGAGGTAAGTGATACAAAACTTTGGCTTCAAAAATGTCCCCTCCCCCCATCGACTCCAATGCAGTTCGCAAACTTTTTTCAGGAATCTCATCATTTTGAATAAATGCCTCAAGCAGCAACAAACACAGTTCTTTTGTGAGAATAAATGAGATTGATTGTGACCTGAGCCAATCACAACAGAGGCTGTCACTTGCCTTGATGACCTCACAGAGGTCTTGTGTATTAGTTGGTTCCTACAAAAGAGCGTCTGTGTTACCGGGGGCATCCAATCAGCTTCCAGCCCTCATTTTTTAAACCAAAGGGGAGAAAATGGAAGTGGGGGGGGGGGTCTTTTTGCTTCCTGCGACGAGCCTGCTGTCAAATACTGCAAACAAGGGCCAAAGTTTTTACCAACTTACTGGCATGGAGGCTTCATAACTGCTATGCCGTCAGTTCAGTGCCACCTCCGGGATGGAATCCAGATCATTCCTGACCGGCAGCTTAGGGGGGGAATATAAAAGACAGGAAAATCACCGCCAGGAACTTCCGCAGAATTCGGAAAATTCAGCCAAGCGGCTCCTTGAGCTACTCGTTACCATTTCAAACAAAAGAATTGTTTTTTTATTGTGTTTTATCCGGTAATTAGAGGAAGAAGAGCCGGGTGGGGAGATGGTTCCATTATATTTAGGTCTGCTGACTCAGGACACGAGCCCCCCGGGGGGGCACCGGCACCAATCTCTTCCGTTTAAGGAGCAACTCCAGAAAATTGTTGGCATGCACAGGTAGAACACAGATGGAGGAAACACGAACCTGCCAAAAGATGTGTAAGCTGACGCCTGCGCTAATGTGCATTGTGTTTAGGGAGAAAGGTCATATTGAATGGGCGGTGCGGCACCCCCACAATACATGCAATGTGCGCTGTAATGCAGCACTGCAAAGCATGGTAATGGATGCACCGCCATCACTTCCCCACCGCACCACAATGCAAACATGTGAACCACGTGGAGCAGGCGCGTGTTTACGTATTGGGGTGTGTTGGCAGCCCATTTAAAATGAACAGGCCGCTCTAACATAATGCATGTTAACATAGGTGCAAAAAGGCAGTAATGCATGACACATACACTATATTGTCAAAAGTATTGGGACGCCTGCCTTCACACGCACATAAATTTTAAGGCTAGGTTTCCACTATTGGGACCTGAAAGTCGATTTTGATGCGACTTGAAGCAATGCCTGTGTAGTCTTGAGGTCTATGGACCTCAAGTTGCATCAAAGTGGGACCAAAGTAGTGCAGGGATTACTTTGAAGTCGCTGCGACTTGAAGTTGCACAGATCTGAACGCTACTCTTTGGAAATCATGGGGTACGACTTGTCATGCGACTTTGAAGTCCCAAGTCGCATGACAAGTCGCACTAGTGGAAACCGAGCCTTATGGCATCCCAGTCTTAGTCCATAGGGTTCAATATTGAGTTGTTCCACCCTTTGCAGCTATAACAGCTTCAACTCTTCTGGGAAGGCCGTCCACAAGGTTTAGGAGTGCGTCTATGGGAATGTTTGACCATTCTTCCAGAAGCGCATTTGTGAGGTCAGGCACTGGTGTTGGATGAGAAGGCCTGGCTCACAGTCTCCACTCTAATTCATCCCAAAGATGTTCTATCGGGTTGAAGTCAGGATTCTGTGCAGGCCAGTCAAGTTCCTCCACCCCAAACTTGCTCATCCATGTCTTTATGGACCTTGCTTTGTGCACTGGTGGGCAGTGATGTTGGAACAGGAAGGGGTCATCCCATCCTCTCCAAGTCATTAAGGTTTCCAGGCTGACGTTTGCTAACTCGAACCTTTAGCTCCCTCCACATATTTTCTATGGGATTAAGGTCTGGAAACTGGCTAGGCCACTCCAGGAGCTTAATGTGCTTCTTTTTGAGCCACTCCTTTGTTGCCTTGGCCGTGTGTTTTGGGTCATTGTCATGCTGGAAGACCCATCCACGACCCATTTTCATTGCCCTGGCTGAGGGAAGGAGGTTCTCACCCAAGATTTGACAGTACATGGGACCCTGTTCATTGTCCTTTTGATGTGGCAAAGTTGTCCTGTCCCCTTAGCAGAAAAACACCCTCAAAGCATAATGTTTCCACCTCCATGTTTGACTGTAGGGATGGTGTTCTTGGGGTCATAGATGGCATTCCTCCTCCTCCAAACACAGCGAGTTGAGTTGATGCCGAAGAGCTCGATTTGGGTCTCCTCTGACCACAACACTTTCACCCAGTTCTCCCCAGTTCTCCTCTGAATCATTCAGATGTTCATTAGCAAACTTCAGACGGACCTGTACATGTGCTTTCCTGAGCAGGGGGACCTTGCGGGCGCTGCAGGATTTCAGTCCTTCACGGTGTAGTGTGTTACCGATTGTTTTCTTGGTGACTATGGTCCCAGCTGAGATCATTGACAAGATTCTCCCGTGTAGTTCTGGGCTGATTCCTCGCCGTTCTCATGATCATTGAAATTCCACGAGGTGAGATCCTGTATGGAGCCCCAGACCGAGAGAGATTGACCGTTATTTTGTGTTTCTTCCATTTGCGAATAATCGCACCAACTGTTGTCACCCTCTCACCAAGCTGCTTGGCGATGGTTTTGTAGCCCATTCCAGGCTTGTGTAGGTCTACAGTCTGGTCCCCGACATCCTTGGACAGCTCTTTGGTCTTGGCCATGGTGGAGATTGCAATCTGCTTCCGTGAACCGGTGTCTTTTATACAGATAACAAGCTGAGATTAGGAGCACTCCCTTTAAGAGTGCTCCTAATCTCAGCTCGTTACCTGTATAGAAGACACCTGGGAGCCAGAAATCTTATTGATGGAGGATCAAATACCGTATTTATTGGCGTATAACACGCACAGGCGTATAACACGCACATTCATTTTCAGAGGGAAGTTTCAGGAAAAAAACTTAAATTTTAAATAAGGAACTTTGAAGCAAAATAAGGGTCAGTGCCCATCTGCAGCCTCACCATTGCCTTCAATGCAGCCTGATCAATTCCCATCTGCAGCCTCATAAGTGCCATCAATGCAGCAGCCTCACCATTGCCATCAGTGCAGTCTGATCGATGCCCATCTGCAGCCTAGAGGGGACAGGGAGGGGGGTGGGATGAGCGCCGACAGATTACATACAGTGAGAATCTCCTATGATAGACAGAACAGTGGTCCAATGGCGGCCCAGGAGACGGGACTTCCTATTACAGAGGCCGCCAAGTAAACAGGAGTTTCTCACTGTATGTAATCTGATGCCACTCGTCCTGCCCCCCTCCTAGTCCCCTCCGAGGCAGCTAAAATTGAAGTATTGGCGTATAACACGCACACGCTATTTGCACCAAATTTTCATGGTGAAAAAGTGAGTGTTATACGCCAATAAATACAGTACTTATTTCCCTAAAATGCAAATCAATTTATAACTTTTTTGAAATGTGTTTTTCTGGATAATTATTGTTGTTATTCTGTCTCTCGCTGTTATAATAAACCGACCATTAAAATTATAGACTGGTCGTTTCTTTGTCAGTGTAGCAAACGTACAAAATCAGCGGGGCGTGGTGGGGTGGGGGGGTTGAGCAAATACTTTTTTCCCTCACTGTAGCAGAAAGTAAAAAATATAGTTTTTTTTTTTTCTCCAAAATTGCCTTTTTTTGTTGATAGCGCAAAAAATAAAAAACTGCAGAGGTGATTAACCACTTCCCGCCCGTGCTATAGCTGAAAGACGGCTGCAGCGCGGAGTTAATTTGCCGGGAGGGCGTCCATAGATGTCCTCCTGTGCTCGAGCAGCCTGCGCACCCCCTGCAGGGCGCACGTGGCACGCTCTGTGATCAGTGAGTCTATGAGACTCGGCTGATCACCGATCGCAGTAAAAGGTCGATCCCGACCCCTTACCACGTGATCAGCTGTCAGCCAATGACAGCTGATCATGTGATGTAAACAGAGCCAGTAATCAGCTGGCTCTGTGAGAGGGACATCAGTCCAGATAGTAGGCAGAGGCTTCTGTGCCACCTACCAGTGCCCACTAGTGCCACCTACCAATACCCACCAGCGCCACGTACCAGTGCCCACAGTGTCACCTATCAGTGCCCACAGTGCCACCTATAAATGTCACCAATCAGTGCTCCATCATCAGTGCTGCCTATCAGTGCCACCTACCAGTGCCCATCAGTGCCACCTATCAGTGCCCATCAGTGCCAGCTATCAGTGCCACACATCAGTGCCACTCATCAGTACCACCCATCAGTGCCACCCATCAGGGCCCATCAGTGCCGTCTTATCAGTGCCTATCAGTGTCACCTTATCAGTGCCCATCAGTGCAGCCTCATCAGTGCCCATCAGTGCAGCCTCATCAGTGCCCATCAGTGCAGCCTCATCAGCGAACATCAATGAAGGAGACAAATTACTCGTTTGCAAAATCTTATAACAAACTATGAAACGTTTTTGTTTTTTTTTCAAAAGTTTCTGTCTTTTTTTGTTTGTTTAGCAAAAAATAAAAACCCAAGGGGTGATTAAATACCACCAAAAGAAAGCTCTATTTGTGTGAAAAAAATGATAACAATTTAATTTGAGTACAGTGTAGCACGACCGCGCAATTGTCATTCAAAGTGTGACAGCGCTGAAAGCTGAAAATTGGTCTGGGCAGGAGGGGGGTTTAAGTGCCCGGTAAGCAAGAGGTTAATGTCCATTAAAATTCAATTGATGCTCCTCAATCTCCCTGTAAGGCTTTATTTTTTACAGTGTTAGTGATTACTTTTGATGCTTTGCAACCGTGCCTTAAATGCCTCTGGTGTTTGCTGTGTGTTCCAATAGAAGTCAATAGAGGTGGTTGCAAAGACTCAACACCTGCCGTGCTCTGCCGCAACCCGACACGACGCAACGCTAATGCTGCCATGTGCATACAGGGGAATTATATCCTGAGAAAACAATTCCCATTGGGTAACGCCGATCTCAGCGCTCGGGATATGAAGTACAGAATTATCAATTCTCTTCCCCATTTTTGGGGGGGGGGGGCTGCGGGGAGAATTCAAGGAATAAATAGAAGTCTTCCGCCATTAATCAGGCCATTTACTGTATAAATCACGGCAGCTGGTGGACGCAGGCAAAGGCTCATGGGAGAAGAGACGGCGATGGCTTCCCAGGAGCTTCCCCTGACAAGATAGTACATAGAGTGACAAAACGGCTCATAGAAGGGCTCCGCCATGATGGCCGATTCTGCATCATTGTACCCCCCCTCCCCCCCCCCTCTCTCTTGCCAGGAGGCATCACTCAAAAACGAAGTCGTAAAACAAAAATGTTTTCTTTAACATCTATAGAAATGTATTTAGTTAACCTCTTCAGCCCCGGAAGGCGCCATTTTTTGCGATACGGCACTGCGTTGCTTTAACTGACAATTGCGCAGTCGTGCGACGCTGCACCAGAATAAAATCGATGTCCTTTTTTTTCCCCCACAAATAGAGCTTTCCTTTGGTGGTATTTGATCACCCCTGCAATTTTTTTTTCTTTTGCGCTATAAACAAAAAACAGCCGACAATTTTGAAAAAAAAAAAATATTTTTTTTAAACTTTCTGCTATAAAACATCCAATAAAAAAATATAAAAAAATCGAATTTCTTCATCAATTTAGGCCGATATGTATTGTGCTCCACTCCCTGCGCAGGTTATGTACAGCACAGTGATGATGTCACTTCTACTGTTACAAGGTGATATCCGGGTTTTCACGTATTTGGAGCAAACAAACTGGATTTCTATTCTTTGTGGCTGTTAGGGAATATATTTTGATTATATTTTTTAATGCCTGGAGTTCAGCTTTAAAAATATTGAAAATGACTTTAGCTTGTTGAAGCTTATATAGCGATTTAGTAACTGGGTTTAGATCTACGATTAATGAACAGGAACACGTAAGAACACATCGATTGAAATGCTGTCATTTGTTCTACACTTTACACTGTGAGGCCTATTCAAGTGGTGCAAATGTTTCCTTCGGCATTTATACAGTAAGGGGATTTGTAGGTCACAGAGGGGTTGATTTACTAAAGGCAAATAGACTGAGCACTCTGCAAGTGCAGCTTCTCCAGAGCTTAGTAAATGAGGGGGAGCTCTGCTGACTTCCATCATCCAATCACGTGTGAGCAAAAATGTAGTTTTTTATTTTTTTTTTCCTCGCACGCGATTCAGTGGCGGCTGGTGCTCAAAATTTTTTGGGGGGCGCAAACAAACTGAAAAATTCTGAAAAAAAACCCCTATTAATTGCAACCTCACTGTGCCCAAAGGCAACTACTGTGCGCATCAAATGGTGCCACTGTGCCCATCAAATGAAGCCACTGTGCCCATCAAATGCAGCCACTGTACCCATCAAACACAGCCACTGTGCCCATCAAACGCAGCCACTGTGCCCATCAAACGCAGCCACTGTGCCCATCAAACGCAGCCACTGTGCCCATCAAATGCAGCCACTGTGCCCATCAAACGCAGCCACTGTGCCCATCAAATGCAGCTACTGTGCCCATCAAACGCAGCCACTATGCCCATCAAATGCAGCCACTGTTCCTATCAAATGCAGCCACTGTGCCATCAAACACTGCCACTGTACCCATCAAACACTGCCACTGTACCCATTAAACCCTGTCACTGTAACCATCAAATGCTGCCACTGTGCCCATCAAATGCTGCCACTGTGCCCATCAAATACTCCCACTGTACCCATCAAATGCTCCCACTGTGCCCATCGAATGCTGCCACTGTGCCCATCAAACGCAGCCACTGTGCCCATCAAACACAGCCACTATGCCCATCAAATGCAGCCACTGTTCCCATCAAATGCAGCCACTGTGCCATCAAACACTGCCACTGTACCCATCAAACCCTGCCACTGTGCCATCAAATGCTGCCACTGTACCCATCAAATGCTGCCACTGTGCCCATCAAATGCTGCCACTGTGCCCATCAAATGCTCCCACTGTACCCATCGAATGCTCCCACTGTGCCCATCGAATGCTGCCACTGTGCCCATCGAATGCTGCCACTGTGCCATCAAATGCTCCCACTGTGCCCATTGAATGCTGCCACTGTGCCCATCAAACACAGCCACTGTGCCCATCAAACGCAGCCACTATGCCCATCAAATGCTGCCACTGTTCCCATCAAATGCAGCCACTGTGCCATCAAACACTGCCACTGTACCCATCAAACACTGCCACTGTACCTATCAAACCCTGCCACTGTGCCATCAAATGCTGCCACTGTACCCATCAAATGCTGCCAATGTACCCATCAAATGCTGCCACTGTGCCCATCAAATGCTGCCACTGTGCCCATCAAATGCTGCTACTGTGCCCATCAAATGCTCCCACTGTACCCATCAAATGCTCCCACTGTGCCCATCGAATGCTGCCACTGTGCCCCCCCGCCCACCCACGCAGTCTCGGTGGGTGGGCGGTGTCCTGTCCTCCATGCTCCTCTATGCTCCTCCATGTTCTCAATGTCTTTTCCCGTTCTCTCCTCCCGTCCTCTCCTTTGATTGGATGCCTGATAGGCATCCAATCACAGCGCCTGTCGTTTCAGCCAATCAGGTGACGGGTAACAGACCCGAGCACCTGATTGGCAGATAGTCGGTTCAGTGTTAGGAAAGCGAATATTCATTCGCTTTTCTAACACAGCTGGGTGAACTGCGAGCACTGAGCATGGCGCTCGCTGTTTACATTTTTTGACGCCTATTAGAGCCTATGGCTCTAATCAGGTGCTTCAAACACCCCCCCCCCTGCAAAGGGTCCAGGCGCCTGAATATGGGGTGTCAGCGGCGACCATGGATAGATTCATGCATTGCATGAATCTATCTATTGGTGATAGAGGGGGTGGCTGGAGAGAGGGGGTGGTGCCCTGCGCCCTTATGGACGCACCACCACTGACGTGATTGGATATTCTTTGCAAAGTGAAGCTTTACCTCATTTACTAAGCTCTGGAGCAACTGCACTTGCAGAGTGAACAGCCTGTTTGCCTTTAGTAAATCACCCCCCATAGTTTGCTACGGGGAAGCTTTTTTGGCTGCAGGGAATTTGCCTGTTGATGGAAAAATCTGCTGGTGATTGGATTGTATTTGTTATGCCCCGTACACACGGTCGGATTTTCCGATGGAAAATGTCCGATCGGAGCGTGTTGTCGGAAATTCCGACCGTGTGTGGGCTCCATCGGACATTTTCCATCGGATTTTCCGACACACAAAGTTGGAGAGCAGGAGATAAAATTTTCCGACAACAAAATCCGTTGTCGGAAATTCCGATCGTGTGTACACAAATCCGACGGACAAAGTGCCACGCATGCTCAGAATAAATAAAGAGATGAAAGCTATTGGCCACTGCCCCGTTTATAGTCCCGACGTACGTGTTTTACGTCACCGCGTTTAGAACGATCGGATTTTCCGACAACTTTGTGTGACCGTGTGTATGCAAGACAAGTTTGAGCCAACATCCGTCTGAAAAAATCCATGGATTTAGTTGTCGGAATGTCCGAACAAAGTCCGACCGTGTGTACGCCCTATTAGTGTGTGCTGCAGCCCCTTTGAGAAGATGGGACTAATGTTCTGGAAGAGACCACTAGGGGGCGCTGACAATATACTTTTAATATTATACATTTGTATCTTTTATTGTACTCAGGAATCTGATGTTTGTCATCTGGACAGGAAATGGTGTGTTACTTATTTCTCCAACTATTCTTAGTAGCAATTATTAGTAGTTTAAAGTAGATTAAAGTAATTGCAAGCCCCATCTGGGTGACATTTAGTTGCTCTGTACACTGTGTATTGTAACCTATTAGCATGTTTTTTCATAAATAACTCATTTTTACTTTTTATTTTTTTATTTTATTCTTTTTTTCCCATTTCAGTGTTGCTGCTTTGTGATGCGGTTCTGATGTTCACATGCCCATTGTAGGCGCTTTTGGCTGTGGGCACGGTTTCAGCATGGGGCACCCTGAGTGGTCTGCAGCTACACAGCCCCCCATACACAACAAACTGTGATCTCCGTTTTTGTCTTCTTTCAACGCATCAACTTCAGGGACAACATGTTCCCTCTCTGCCTAATATATTCCACCCAATTTCAGGTCCTATAGCAACAAGATAATCAACGTTATTCACTTTACCTGGCAGTGGTCATAAAGTTATGGCTGATCGGTGTCTGCTTTAGGCCCCATTCACGTCTCAGCGTTTTATAGCTTGAAGCTCCAAAACGCTGGAGGGGGAAAATATCAATGATTCTCTATGGAGACGGTTCACATCTCCACTCCAAAATGCCTGCAGCTCAAACAAGTTCTGGAGCTTTTCTTGTCGCTCGTATCAGGTAGATTTGGGCGTTTTTGGCGCTTTTGTATTCCAATAGAAATGAATGAAAACGCGCCATTTGCGCGTTTTTGTGCATATTCGCGCATTTTTTTTCACGTGTTTTTGCACAATTTTCTGCTCAAATGAAAAAAATGTCATATATTAAATGAGATAGTAATGATATATGAATAAATAAATGTAAAATAGATACAAAAATAACTAAAAACCATCATAAATAAGTAAAATAAATTAATAAATGTAACAATACACTAGAAAATAATAATTAACCTCTAACCCTAAAAAATATTAAATACATTATTATTATTATTAGTAATAATAAAATAACAACACCCAAACTTGAACAAAAAATACATTAATAATAATATGATAATAATATGATAATACCAATGATGGGGCACTATTCCTCCCACTGACACCAATGATGGGGCACTATTCCTCCCACTGACACCAATGATGGGGCACTATTCCTCCCACTGACACCAATGACGGGACATTATTCCTCTCACTGATAAGAATAATGGGACACTATTCCTCCCACTGACACCAATGATGGGGCACTATACCTTCCATTGACACCAATGATGGGGCACTATTCTTCCCACTGACACCAATGATGGGATACTGTTCCTCCCACTGATACCAACAATGAGGCACTTTTCCTCCCATTGATAACAACGATGGGCGGATGGGGCACTATTCCTCCCACTGACACCAACGATGGGGACCTAGAGCTCCCACTGAAACGAATCATGGGGCACTAATATTCCCCCAATACCAAAGAAGGGACATTGTTTACTGTCATTGGCCACAGTCCGGCCCCCCTTAGGTCTGAAGCACAGTAAACTGGCGCTTTGTTTCAAAAGTTTGGAGACCCCTGCATTAGATGATGTTGGATGTCCTCCAGCCGAAAAAGAGGTTGGCTCTATCTGACTTGCTGCAGCTTCTAATGCACATGGTGAGAAGCTCACAGTGTGCAGTGAAATCAGAGGAAGTCGATTCAGTCCAGGAGAGGAGCCGGTACAACTGTGCGAGACTGAAGGGGAGATTTATATCACTTTCTCTAGCTCTGCCACCATTCACTCCCCAATGCTGTGATGATGGAATTGGGGTGACTTTGTGAGATGATGGATCACCAATGAAGGTAATGCAACACATTCACGTTTTGCCGCCTGTTACCTCAAAGATGTGACTTCCAACAATTGGAATCTAAAAAAGAAAAACAAAAAAAGATTATTAATAATAATAATAATAATAATAATAATAAAATAATAAACAAGTAGAAAAAAAATCACTTTCAGATGGAAACAACGTTTACTTTATTATTTTTATTGTTGTTACAATGTGTCCATCCCGACACTCGGCAGAGAGAAGCGTCGGGAAGATTTGTCGGGGGTCCCGGTTGGACGGCGGTGAAGGGGTTAAGCCCATATTTCCATTCATCATCCTGAACTATTTTTATCGCCCGGTGGCGGCGGCGGCGGCGGCCGGGGAACTGGGAGGTGATATACGTCCTCCGGCGTGATTGCAGTCGCTATAATTCCAGGTAGCGCATTAGACGCTCACACTTTAAATGCTGCATAATGATGTTTTATGGCGCACGGCGAGATTTGCTTTTCCTGCCGGGGCGGCATTAATAATCTGCAGTCCCCGCTGACTGTCTTCATGGCGGCAATTTACATATTTATATATTTAACTGGGTAAATTCTGGCGGAGGAGTTCATGCCAGAAAAATCTATTTGAGGACAGGAATGTAGTGTACACAGAAGCGCGGCGTACGGCGACTGCCAACGGGGAATGAAAGACGCTCTCTGCGCTTGTAATACAAAACCGAACGCCAAACCTGCCGCCGTAGCTCCTCCCACAGGTCATTCCCGTAATTTGGGGCATCGGGCCATCCTTCATAGGTGAACTATAAAATGAAAAATATTAGTGAACACGGTTATGCATCTATTAAAGGATCAATCATGAATGCAGTCCCTTAGTAACAGAATCTGTCTTCATATTCTGTCATCAACTGCACAGCAGCACTCAGACTAGGAGAGGGAGTAAAGCCATTAGAAGCTAATTCAAGCTGTGTTGCAGTGCACATGTGCAGACAGGGAACATTCTAACAGCATGGGAGTGCATAGTGAGCAGAGGGATGACCTTATCTGAGTGCTTATTCACTGTCCAATCATTAGGCTGGGGGTGTGTCCAGGGTCGCTGATAAGTGGGTAGAACCAGTCCTCCAGTACGGGTCCCAAGCCAGGGAAGAGGGCCTGGGCAGCAGGGAAATCGAATATGGGAAGGAGGGGGGAGGGGCAGTTACAATTAGAGGAACTTATCACCTGAATGTCTCTCCCATTGACCCCCCCCCCCGCGTGGCTTGTCCGTCCATCCGTCTGTCCACCGCACTTACCCCATCTAGGTCGCGGGCAGCTTCAGCGGCTTCCCTTGCGTCTCCTCCCTTTCTGCGGCTTCCTCCTCGGCGGCCAATACCGTCGCTTCTCCTCTCCCAATTGGGTCTCAGGACCCGCTTCCTGATTGGATTGGAGGAAAATCAGGATGACAATAGCGAATAATAATTCGCTATTATCACACAACTGGGTAGGCTCAGGGCCTCCAGCTCTAATCACGTGCTTTCGTAAAAAAAAAAGAAAAAAAACATTGGAATCCACGCGTCCGGCGCCCTGCATGTAGATTAGGGGTCGGGCGCATGGTTTAGGGTGGACACACTGATCATTTAAGAACTGCGCACCTCCCTGCTCACCTCACACCCTCCTCCAACTAACAACTGAATCTTTTAATTCTTCCATCCGATGGTGTCGCTATGGGGGTGCAGACCGCACCCGGGTGACACCTGCCAGAGCGGTGACAGCACAGTGCCAGGCCAGGGGGAGAGAGTCACTCAGTAGCAGGACAAAGCACTGTGTCAGGCTAGTGGGGGGGAGGAGGTGGGGGAACATGCAAAGGAAACAATTTGCTGAGTTTATCCAATGGCACGACACCACAGAGAAAAGGCAATTATACATACTACAGCACCCCTTTTAGTAACACCCACCCATCCTGCAGTTATGAAGATTTAAACGTTAGCTCCCAAACCAAGAGAGTTTCCCCAAGCGAGCGAAACACAATAAGAGAGAAAAAAAATGCGGGGCTAGCTCTCTTGTAGGCTCTCAGTGAGAGAAGTCCGGGTTTAACTCTCAGAACTTTAGGCAAGAAAATAGCCATAAAGAACATATGAAGAACTCTTCTGCCGCATAGTTGGGGCCCATGCGTTGGTGCACGATTGGAATGTAGTTTCCTTGAGAAGAAGCAGAATTACCCAAAGAATGGTAAAGTAGCCAAGTGTCCCCCTTTAATAGATGAAGGTAATGCGCAGAGTCACTTTAAAGACATCAGCTGGTAAGCAGAAGTTGTTTTAGCGGGTGGGGGAAGGGCAGAATTTAACTGAGGTATATCCCTTAATGCGGAGTTCTGGTGAAAAAAAAAAAATTTTTTTTTGATTTTTTTTAATCCTAGCATTATTGCTAATGAAATTTAAAAAAGCGTATACAATGATCATGATCGATTGTTTAAAAATATCAATTTCTTACTGTAATAATTTATTCCTCTGTTTGTAGCCGTTTCCATCATGAATTTGGGCATGTGAAGCCCAATCAAGATCGCTTCCTGGAATAGCTTTGGGGAGGTGCGTGCTGGGTAACCAGCATGCACCTCTCGATCTCGCGCATGCGCGATTCACTGGCGGCTGCACAGTAGTGCCCACAGACTCCTGGGAAATGATGTGTCATCATTTCCCAGGAGCGTAGGCGAGGGAGGGAGTCACGAGGAGCTCCACGGACCAGGAAGTGGCAGATTACGAGGACTACATAGCAACAGGGCCTTTCTGGTAAGTATAAAAAAAAAATGTTTTCCTCCAAATGTTTGTTTATAGGTTAAAAGTAGTCTTTTCATGCAAAAAAAATTTTTAGGGTGGAACTCCGCTTTAAGATGAAGAAAATGTGAGAAGAGTCAGGTTTTAACTTCCAGAACTTTAGGCAAGAAAATATCCATAAAGAACATAGACATCTTCTGCCGGCTAGTTGGGGCCCATGCGTTGGTGCACGATTGGAATATAGTTTCTTTGAGACAAGATGTGGAATTACCCAAAGAACGGTAAAGTAGCCAATAGTGTCCCCCCCCTTTAATATATGATGGTAATGTGAAGAGTCACTTTAAGGACATCAGGTGGTAGGCAGAAGCTGTTTTAGCAGGAAGGGGGGGGGGGGGGGGGCAGAATTTGACGGAGGTATGTCCCTTAAGATGAAGAAAAAATAAACTGAAATTGAGGCGCTAATTCCTTCCTTGAGGGGCTTGGGCCTGAAGTGAAGTGGGTGCAGAATTCCTGCCTAACAGGGAGGCTAAAGAGTTATCACTGATATCCTGTGGGCAGTATTAAGATGGACAGTTTAGATTGCAGCACTGGATAGGCTATGATGTCTGTTTCTAGTGTGACCCAAACGAAATGTACAGGTGCTGCTCAAGGCTCCACCAGGTCCTTTTATGTAGCAACCGCTTGGAGCGCACACAAGGACAGAGCTCGTCCCAGCTCTAGACATCTAATGGAAAAGGTGAAAACCCCGGAAGTCGCACATCCCTGCAAAATCCCGCAAGAAGGTGCATGACAGCCTTAGCCCGGGCTCTAATCAGGCCACGCCTGTTTCTAGGTAGAGGCCTGTACTGATAAATGTTCTGAACTCAAGCAACTGGGAATGACAAACGTGCTTGTAACAGTGGCAAAGTTGTATAGGTTAGAAACCCTCTCACCCAGTTCTACAGTGCAGCAGGGCGAAGCGATGTCCTTCCTGTCGAGGGGGGGGGGGGGGCTGCCTTTCTTTGTCTTCCATGGATGTGGCTGTGCAGATGGTGATGACCTGGCCAGTCCACCCACAAGGCTATGCTAACCTAACCTCCAGAGGATGCTCAGCTCTCTGACGATTCTTGGGGCTTGAAAAGGCCTGCAAAGAAGAATGGGAGAAACTGCCCAAAAATAGGTGTGCCAAGCTTGTGGCATCATACTCAGAAAGACTTGAGGCTGTAATTGGTGTCAAAGGTGCTTCACCAAAGTATTGAGCAAAGGCTCTGATACTTATGTACATGGGAGGAGCCTGTGATACTTATGTACATGGGAGGAGCCTGTGATACATATGTACATGGGAGGAGTCTGTGATACTTATGTAAATGGGAGGAGTCTGTGATACTTATGTACATGGGAGGAGTCTGTGATACTTATGTACATGGGAGGAGCCTGTGATACTTATGTACATGGGAGGAGCTTGTGATACTTATGTACATGGGGGGAGCCTGTGATACTTATGTATATGGGAGGAGCCTGTGATACTTATGTACATGGGGGGAGCCTGTGATACTTATGTACATGGGAGGAGTCTGTGATACTTATGTACATGGGAGGAGTCTGTGATACTTCTGTACATGGGAGGAGTCTGTGATACTTATGTACATGGGAGGAGCCTGTGATATTTCTGTACATGGGATTTTTAATTTTTTAAAAATAAATTTGCAAAGATTTCAAACAAACTTCTTTCACGTTGTCATTATGGGGGATTGTTTGTAGAATTTTGAGGAAAATAATGAATTTAATACATTTTGGAATAAGGCTGTAACATAAGAAAATGTGGAAAAAGTGAAGCGCTGTGAATACTTTCCGGATGCTCTGTATCAGTAACAATGCACAGTGTTTCGTTATCTTTTGTACCACTTGCCCCTCTCTAATAGATTGTAAGCACCTATGAGCAGGGCCCTCTTAACCCTTTTGTATTTTTTTGTATTGCAACTGTATTGTCTCCATTTATATTGTAAAGAGCTGCACAAGCTGTTGGTTCTATATAAATCCTGTATAATAATACAAATATTGCTGGTATGGAAATTAACTTCTGCCGAAGTTGGCCCTACTATGTGTATGTCAAATAGGGACCTTAGATTGTAAGCTCTTGAGGGCAGGGACTGATGTGAATGTACAGAAGGGACGTGCGGTGAAGTCAGTGGCTGGTGAGGCACTGGCTGGTATCAGAGCCAGATACACACAGGTTACATATGCCGCGATCGTTAGAGCGAGAGCAATAATTCTAGCACTAGACCTTCTCTGTAACCCTAAACTGGCAACCTGTACCAGTGTGAGTTAGGGACCTTAGATTGTAAGCTCCTTGAGGGTAGGGACCGATGTGAATGTGCAATGTATATTTAAAGCGCAGCGTAAATTGACGGCACTATATACGTACCTAAAATAATAATAATAATTTCCAACCAGTAATTTCACAGTAAATAATAAATTATTATCATATAGCATTATAATATATGATTTAGCTTGATTATAACAGAACCTTTTCAGCAACAGCAGATTCTCCCTCTTAAATGTGTGAAAAAAACATGAGATTGTAGGTATTTCTTATACACATAAACACATCTTTTTTTCCTTCTAGTTAAGAGGGCTGGAAGGGAGCATTTGTTTTTTAGACACATTCCCCTTCTATGACACTGCAGTGAGAGGCGTGCCTCCACTGCATCATTTATATTGGACAGCTGGAGCCAATGGTGCTTTACCATTGGTCGAAGACTCCAAGCTGTCCCACTGACAAGAAGTGAGGAGAAGCACTGTGAGCTCATCCTCTCAGTCTGCTGCAAACAGAGTGTGCCAGCTTGTATTTAACCACCTCCCGTCCATGCTATAGCCGAAAGACGGCTGCAGCGTGGACTTAATTTGCCGGCGTCACTGATCATGTGACGTAAACAGAGCCGGTGTCTTGCCGAGAAAGTTCCCTCGGCGGATCAGGACCACCCTGTACTGCGCAAGCGCTGCGCTTGCGCAGTACGAATGACTAGGAGCCGCTGAAAATAGCCGAAGCTGAAAAACTCCAATCAGCTGTACACGGCGCCTGCGCCCTAGGTCCAGGTTGAAGCTCCACCATCCAAGTGGACCTAGAGGGGATATAAAAAAGTCCTGAGCGCAGCGAGGCCGTGCCTGAAGCGTGGCGAGCGAAGCGAGCCTGCGAGGGGCCCTCTTACAGGCGCCGAGGGGGGTCCTTATCCGCTGAGAGGAACTTTCTCGGCAGAACACCGGTAATCGGCTATTTTTTCTTCTCGTGCTGATAGCGTGAGGAGAAAAAAAAAGCCGATCACCGGTGGCTGGGAGAGAGACATTGGTCCAGATCGTGGAGAGGCTTCTGTGCCCACCAGCATCACCTACCAGTGCCCACCAGCGCCATCAAGCAGTGCCCACAGTGTCACCCATCAGTGCCCACAGTATCACCCATCAGTGCCCACAGTGTCACCTATCAGTGCCCATAGTGCCACCTATCAGTGCCCACAGTGCCACCTATAAATCACCAATCAGTGCGTCATCACCAGTGCTGCCTACCAATACCACCTGCCAGTGCCACCTACCAGTGCCCATCAGTGCCACCTACCAGTGCCCATCAGTTCCACCCACCAGTGCAACCCATCAGTGCCCATCAGTGTCGTCTTATCAGTGCCTATCAGTGTCGCCTTATCTGTGCCCATCAGTGCAGCCCGTTATTGCCCATTAGTGCCCATCAGTGCAGCCTCATCAGCGAATATCAATGAAGGAGAAAAATTACCTGTTTGCAAAATTTTATAACGAACTATGAAACACGTTTTTTATTTTTCAAAAATGTCTGTCTTTTTTTGTTTGTTTAGCAAAAAATAAAAACCCCAGTGGTGAATAAATACCATCAAAAGAAAGTTCTATTTGTGTGAAAAAAATGATGAAAATTTCATTTGAGTACAGTGTTGTATGACCGCGCAATTGTCATTCAAAGTGCATCAGCACTGAGAGCTGAAAATTGTTCTGGGCAGGAGGGGGGTTTAAGTGCCCAGTAAGCAAGAGGTTAAACTGGCCGCTCCGTATGTAGCTTCTGACAGGCTGCGCAAGGAGCCCCGTATCTCCGGGAAACCATGGTTAAACTGGCCGCTCTGTATGTAGCTTCTGACAGGCTGCGCAAGGAGCCCCGTATCCCCGGGAAACCATGGTTAAACTGGCCGCTCTGTATGTAGCTTCTGACAGGCTGCGCAAGGAGCCCCGTATCTCCGGGAAACCATGGATGATAGGAGCCCCAATTTTTATGGCGGGGTAGGACTTCAGCTAACTTCCCCCCAAATTTGGGGTCTCTGTGACCCCTGGTCGCCGAGCTACGACCCTTGAAGTCGATCGTTTTTTTTGTTTGTTTTTTTATGCTCATGGCTCTGCCTCCCCTAACTGCACGTCCCTGATTTACAGTATGTAAAGTGCTGCACATTGGTGGTGTCCCATTATTACCTGCAATAGTAAGAACTGGAATCATCCTCCTAGTTTCTAGAGTTTGGTGATCTCCCTCGTTTGGAGCGAACGTCCTTTTTAGAGGGACGGTAACTGCAGAACTTTCGCTGACGCGTTTTGGAAAACGAAAGTTAAAAAGGCAATACGGTGAAGTCGTTTTAGATTTTGTCATTATTGTTCCGCTCGTTCGGCGGCTTCCGCTGGGAAACTTCCATCATTTCTATATAAAGTGAGAGGGAAGAGGACGGGCAGAGCTGCAATATCAGAGGAGAGCGGAGGGCAGAGATCTAAAGAGAATTCAATCTACCAGTGAAAAGCTCTGAGGCCAAAAAAAAATGAAATGTTGAAGAGGACGCTGGTTATATTTTCCACACATTGTCCACACAGGGAAGCTGAACTCTAGGTAGATATAAAAGACACAAAATAATATACATCTCTACTAATAATACACTCACCGGACACTTTATTAGGTACACTGTGCTAGTAGCGGGTTGGACCTCCTTTGGCCTTCATTCTTGGTGGTATAGATACAACAAGGTTTATATATATATAAAATGTGTGTGTATATGTGTATATATATATATATAGAGAGAGAGAGAGAGAGAAAGAGAGAGAGAGAGAGATCGAGAGATCTCCCTCTATCTATCTATCTATCTATCTATCTATCTATCTATCTATCTATCTATCTATCTATCTATCTATCTATCTACAGTATATAGGCAAAACTTTATTTTTTTTCCTTCTAAATGATCTCCATGCATACAGCTATCTGTGGAACTTTTGTAAGTGTGGATTCCTTGGGATATATTCTCCGACATCCTACAATATGAAATCAATAAATGTCGCCGTAACGCTACAATCCAATACACAAACATCGCTCTGAAAATCTATCTATCTATCTATCTATCTATCTATCTATCTATCTATCTATCTATCTATCTATCTATCTATCTATCTATATATATATATATATATAATGTGTGTATATGTGTATGTGTATATATATATATATATATAGATAGAGAGAGAGAGAGAGAGAGAGAGAGAGATCTCCCTCTCTCTCTCTCTCTCTCTCTCTCTCTCTCTCTCTCTCTCTCTCTATCTATCTATCTATCTATCTATCTAAAATGTGTGTGTGTATATATATATATATATATATATAGAGAGAGAGAGAGAGAGAGAGAGACACAGAGAGAGAGAGAGAGACACACACAGAGAGAGACAGAGATCTATCTATCTATCTATCTATCTATCTATCTATCTATCTATCTATCTATCTATCTATCTATCTATCTATCTATCTATCTATCTATCTATCTATCTATCTATCTATCTATCTACAGTATATAGGCAAAACTTTATTTTTTTTCCCTTCTAAATGATCTCCATGCATACAGCTATCTGTGGAACTTTTGTAAGTGTGGATTCCTTGGGATATATTCTCCAACATCTTACAATATGAAATCAATAAATGTCGCCGTAACGCTACAATCCAATACACAAACATCGCTCTGAAAATAAAGATTTTAGCTTCCTCTATTGCCGCCGAGAGGTGACACAGAGGTGACTTTTCTTGTTCACTTTCTACAGCTCAAATATTGTCAACATAAAAATTATTGATTTTCTTCAGGTAAATCTATTTCTTTCCCCGCTAAGTTCAGCAGAGACTCGTTTAACGTTAATTTATAGTCAGAAAAAAAAAATAGCTTCCAAATTCCACAGAATAAAATAATCCATACGTCTCCATCTGTGAAGATTGTAAAGTCTAAATTGTAATATTTATTGGCGAGAAAGGCGATCAGTTAACGACCGCCTGTGATTGGCTGGCGACCAGAAACTTGTTTTTCCCCCTCAAATGAGTTTTTCAAACGTTTTTATTCAAATCGCGGCGCAGCGGCAAATGGCTCCAATTCTCCAGCTCCCCACAAACTAACGAACATCTGCTGATGGTTCCTGGGAGGTCAAGGACTCGGCGTGCCGGGAGAGGAAGCCGACGCGTCCGCTGCATGAGAATGAAGTCGTGCATTGAAACGCCGAAACTTGTTGCGTCGGCAACTTTTCGCGTTCTATATGACTTTGCTCTGCTGGAAAAGAATAAATGTGGGGAAAATTTGCACAAAGTACTAAAATTGCGCTTCCCACGGTCTTGTAAATTGATTGAGCGGGTGCCACTTTGATCATTTTTATTTTTATTTTTCCCTGTGTTTGGTCTTCAGTTGACCTGAGCAAGTCTCTATCGGGATCCCAATTCAGGTCAAACACAAATTCCACTAAATTTTCTAGAATTCCTTTGAAATGTCTTTAACCTCTTGTTTACTGGGCACTTAAACCCCCCTCCTGCCAAGACCAACTTTCAGCGCTCTCACACTTTGAATGACAATTACGCGGTCATACAACACGGTACCCAAATGAAATTTTTATCATTTTTTTCACACAAATAGAGCTTTCTTTTGGTGGTATTTATTCACAGCTGCGATTTTTATTTTTTGCTAAACAAACAAAAAAAGATGGAAAATTTTGAAAAAAGAAAATTCATGTTTCATAGTTTGTTATAAAATTTTGCAAACAGGTAATTTTACTCCTTCATTGATATGCACTGATAGGCTGCTCTGATGGGCACTGATAGGCACAGTTAAGGCGGCACTGATAGGCACAGATAAGGCAGGACTGATGGGGACAGATAAGGCAGTATGATGGGCACAGATAAGGCGGCACTGATGGCCACTGATGGGTGGCACTGATGGGCACTGATAGGTACCACTGATGGATGGCACTGTTAGGTTGCGCTGATAGGTGGCACTGATGGGCAGCACTGATGGGCACTGGTAGGTGACACTGATGGGCACTGATAGGTGGCACTGATGGGCAGCACTGATGGGCACTGGTAGGTGACACTGATGGGCACTGATAGGTGGCACTGATGTGCAGCACTGTTGATGAGGCACTGATTGTGGGCACTGATAGGTGGCACTGTGGGCACTGATGGGTGGCACTGTGGGCACTGATGGGTGGTGCTGGTGGGCACTGATAGGCACAGTTAAGGCGGCACTGATAGGCACAGATAAGGCAGGACTGATGGGGACAGATAAGGCAGTATGATGGGCACAGAGAAGGCGGCACTGATGGCCACTAATGGGTGGTACTGATGGGCACTGATAGGTACCACTGATGGATGGCACTGTTAGGTTGCGCTGATAGGTGGCACTGATGGGCAGCACTGATGGGCACTGGTAGGTGACACTGATGGGCACTGATAGGTGGCACTGATGGGCAGCACTGATGGGCACTGATGGGCACTGGTAGGTTACACTGATGGGCACTGATAGGTGGCACTGATGTGCAGCACTGTTGATGAGGCACTGATTGTGGGCACTGATAGGTGGCACTGTGGGCACTGATGGGTGGCACTGTGGACACTGATGGGTGGTGCTGGTGGGCACTGGTAGGCGGCTGCTAGGTGGCACTGGCAGGTGGCTCAAGTGGGCACTGAGGAGCTGGCGGCAGCTCTACATGATCGGGACTGATGTCGCTCTCACAGCCGGCGGTGATTGGCTTTTTTTTTTCTCCTCACGCTGTCAGTGCGAGGAAAAAAAATAGCAGATTACCGGCTCTGTATACATCACGTGATCAGCTGTCATTGGCAAACAGCTGATCACGTGGTAAGGGGTGGGAATCGACCCCTTACTGCGATCTGTGATCCAGAAGTTAATTTTGATCAAACTCATGTCCAGGGAGAGCCGATTCAGTATGAATAGACAATTGTAAGTTGATCAGTGAAGGGTGTTTGAGGTCTGGGGGTTGCAGTAGGGGGTACATTCTTTGTCTCCTTCCCCATATTCACAGAGCAGGGCTTTATTCAATGCAATAGGCCTTTTCATCCCTTAATGCCTGAAGATAACAGTTTTGGTATGTGTTAGTAATACTGTACATATTATCACATCATACACTCAAAAGGGTTGTAACCCTTCGTGTTTTATCACCTTAATGCATCCTATGCATTAGGGTGAAAAAACACCTGGCAGTGACCGACCCCCCAGCCCCCCGTTTTACTTACCTGACCCCTCGAACTTGACCCGGCGGGGACGCACCTTCTCACTGCCCGGGGTTCTCGGCTCTTGATTGGATAGATTGATAGCAGCGCAGCCTTTGGCTCCCGCTGCTGTCAATCAAATCCAATGACGCGGGTGCCTGTGGGGTGGGGGGGGGAGTCCTGCATTCGGCCTCTATGGACTGGGGAGCGTGCCCGCAAGGTAACCTCCCTCGGGAGAGCGCTTCTCCCAGGGAGCTATCAGATGTGGGGAGGGGCCGGGGGTCCCCAGAAGACGAGGTTCGCGGCCACTCTGTGCGAAACGAGCTGCACGGTGAAGGTAAGTATGATATGTTTGTTTGTTTTTTTTTTTAATGTTTTACCTTTACAATCACTTTAAGCCTGTTTATAAAACATTTGTTGGACGAATGCCACACACATTCATGCAGGCTGCTTGGATTTTGGCTGTAACTTCGGTAATAGATTAATTCCTATGATCCATGGCTCCATCTAGTGGTCAGAGCTGGGTATTTTTTCTCATTGAGGTATTTTAGAATACAGTACCACATTTTGGACACTAGATGGTGCTGGCAGTCCCTTAAAATAGAACTGTAGGCAATTTACAGTAAAAACTTGGACTAAAGGTTAACTTGGTTTGAGATCGTTTTGCAAGACAAGCAACATTTTTTAATAAATTTTGACTTGATATACAAGCGATGTCTTGATATAGAAGTAGCATCACAACTGAGTATAAAAGAGAAGAGAGGCGCCTCTAAGTGTAGCAATATGGTTACATTTAATGAAGATACAACATTTAGCAACATCTTGCTACACTTAGAGGCTCCTCTCTTCTCTTTTATACTCTGGAGCTCCTGTTGGATTTTGCCTCTAATCCCCTTGTGGAGGCTTCCATTTGTGGATGGACATTTTATGGTTACACAACCAATCACATTGCTATAATCTTTTTAGATGGACTATAAACTGAAGGACTTATGAAGAAATGTTTGTGGAAGGAATCATTTGAGTTTCTATTATTTCTTATGGGGAAATTTGCTTCGATATACAAGTGCTTTGGATTACAAGCATGTTTCCGGAACGAATTATGCTCGCAATCCAAGGTTTTACTGTATTTATTTTTTCATTTTGGATAGAGTAAGGGAGGATTAAAGGATTGTACTCATGAAACAGCTCCGATACTCGAAACTGATACAAGATACAAAATGAATGGGCTCAAATTGCACTGCAAGGAATCGCATGCGATTTGAAGCAGGAATGCCGTGCGATTCCTGCCCGAATCCCGTGCTGAACCCAGGCATTTTTAGAGTGATTTCAGCCAGGGTTCACACAGGAGCAGTGCCGGAAACCGCTTGTGATTCGTACAGGAACAGGATCGCATTCCTGTTCAAATTGCATGCGATTCTTTACAGTGCAATTTGAGCCCATTCATTTTGTGTGGGCTCAAATCGCACCAGAAAGGTATCGGTACCCACAGGGCAGGGGTTTCTATTGAGGATCGTGGGGTGCAGAGGAGTGGGGAGGATGGTGAAGAGGCTGACCTGGTGGTAGATAAGGGAAGGGGGAGTGGGGGGGATGGGGGGTGAAGGTGGGGATAGGGGTGGGGAGGCTGGCCTGGTGGTAGATAGGGGAAGGGGGAGTGGGGGGGAGGGGGGTGAAGGGGAGGATAGGTGTGGGGAGGCTGTTGATTCTGGTTTGTCTAAGGATGATATGGAGTGGTTGGAGGATAGGAGGAGGAGGGGCAAAAGAAGGAAAAAAAGGGGTTCAGTTACCTTAAATCCTAAAATTTTGCCTTTAGAAAATAACTTTGGGGTCCTGCCAGATGATGACGATGAATGGGACTCGTTCAGTTCGGCATCCTCTATGGATGATGAGTACCAGGGTGCAACAAAGCGCGCTGGTTCTCCAGGAAGAGGGAGTAGTCAGGCTAAGAAACGGCTGCCTCAAATACCCTAATCGCAGTTCCCACTCTGTTAAAAGTGGCAACCATTAATGTTGCCAGCTTAAGATCAGTAAGTGCTCGTCATATGGCCTTATTTTTGTTTAGCGAGTTTGATGCTGACATTTTGTTTTTGCATCTGAGTAGTTTGGCCGATATACATCTGGCAAGGAAATAGTGGAGACATGGTCCCTCATTTTGGTCTCTTGCGGCCGAGCCTTACAGCGGAGTTGCAGTCCTTTTTTCTGGTATGGTAACTTGCCGGCGGGTAATTGAGGTAGAGATAGGGAGATGCATGGTCTTAGACGTCTCTGTGAAGGGGCAGGACCTGCGCCTGATTAACATCTATGGTCCCCAGACGAAGTGGGACAGGAAATGCCTCTTTACAAAGATTAAGCCTTTTCTTTTTATGGCCCAGCAGGTTATCTTTGGAGGTGAATTCAACACCATTACTAGGTCTAAAGACAGGAGAGGTTTCAGAGATAAGCTGGGCTATGACACCCTTTTTCTTAATGCGATAGTTAGGGAAGCAGGTCTGGTAGATGCGCACATTAAGCACTGCCCAGACAGCACGGGGTTCACTTTTCAGCGATGTAATAGTCAGAGTAGGATAGATATGTTTTTTTAAAAAGGGAGACTCTGCTTTTTCGGCACCTGTGTGTCGGCCGGCAGTGGAGTTTTCTGATCACTGTATTCTATCTGTGACTCTGAATGCCCCAGACATGCCACCTAGGGGGAGGGGTATCTGGGGATTGAATTCAGCCCTCCTGGAAGACGAGAGAGTAAGACAATCCTTTGAGGATTTTTTTCAAGCACAGGTAATGATCCTAGACTTTTGCATCAGCAAGTCAGAATGGTGGGAGCTTGTTAAACAGCGGACTATTGGGCTTTTCAAGGCCATAGAAAGAAAGAAGCAGCAAGATAAGTATATCACCTACCAGCGTTTGCGGAGGAAACTTGACCGCCTTGTTTCGAATGGGGGAGATTCTGGGGCAATCTCTGAGGTGAAGCTCCTCCTTAGGAGACATCAATATGACTGGCACGCCTCTTTGGTTCAGGAGAGGGATTACGGGAAATACCATTCGCCTGACCCTTACCAGAACTGTAAACAGAGCGTAGCAGTTAAGACAGTCAATGGCCTGAAGGACAGTACGGGCCCTCTGACGAAGTCTAGGTCAGGGATCCTGGAGGTTGTCAGGTCATACTATGCCGATCTCCTGGGAGGAAGGAACCTTGATCGGACAAGGATGTTGGCTTTTTTGGACTCTACACCAGGACTGGAAAGTAATGTTATATATACCAAAAATTCTGCGCTGCCAGAGAAAAGACAAGCAGCTGACACAACCAACAAGATACAAACAGTAGAAGAAGACAATAAGTGTAGCGCTATAAAATTATGAAAAAGTCCAATATAGAAAGCATTAGACCAACAGTTCCAAGTATACTTGATAATGGAGGGTCATCCTTATGAATAAAATGAAATGAAAAATCTTCAGGAACTAGACACTTCAAGCAGATATGTAAACCATCTGGAATGGAGACATGCACAACACCACCCAAAAATTAAGAGGCTTACCAGAATAGATGGACCCAACGGGGCATACACCGAGTAGGGTCAGATAGGCTTAGGTGGTGAGTGACTATAGATGGCCTGGAAGGGCGATGATGATGGAGTAGTGCACACATTGCTGTGTCCCTCAAAACGATGCCAGAACCAAGGAATATGGAACAAACGACACGTTGATTGTATCCCTCGGAGCGGTGTTAGAAACCAAATGATGGCAGTAGCAAATGGAAAAAATGGCCGGTCGGCCATCTTGCCTCGATACCGGAAGTGAGGCTTTCAACATCCGTGGAGCTGATTCTCATCAATTATTTTGTACCCCCTATATATATCTTGGTGGCTACAGTGGGGGAAACCCCCCAGACGACGTCTATGAAGACGAAACGCGTCGGGTAGGACCCCACTGTCGCCACTTGTCTACAGCGCTGTTTTTACATGGATCTACACGTGAGTGTATATCTATTTTAATAAAATTCTACTTTTTTTATGGATTTACACTATGTGGCCATTCCTTCCTTTTTTCCATTTGCTACTGCCATCATTTGGTTTCTAACACCGCTCTGAGGGATACAATCAACGTGTCGTTTGTTCCATATTCCTTGGTTCTGGCATCATTTTGAGGGACACAGCAACATGTGAACTACTCCATCATCATCGCCCTTCTGGGCCATCTATAATCACTCACCCCCTAAGCCTATCTGACCCTGCTCGGCGTATAAACCGTTGGGTCCATCTATTCTGGTAATCCTCTTCATTTTTGGGTGGTGTTTTGCATGTCTCCATTCCAGATGGTTTACATATCTGCTTGAAATGTCTAGTTCCTGAAGATTTTTCATTTCATTTTATTCATAAGGATGACCCTTCATTATCAAGTAACTGTTGGTCTAATGCTTTCTATATTGGACTTTTTCATAATTTTATAGCGCTACACTTATTGTGTTCTTCTACTGGAAAGTAATGTTCCTTTGATGAATTTGACAGATGAAATCACTGCAGATGAGGTAATCCAGGCTATTGATAAACTAGCCATCAAGAAAACGCCAGGGTGGTTTGACAGCCGAGTTCTATAAATGTTTTAAGACGATCCTGGCTCCCTACCTTGCGGAGGTTTTTAATGGCTGTTTGAATGAGGGTTCTCTCCCTCCCTCCATGAGGCAATCTGCAGTGATCCTTCTGTCAAAGGGTAAAGATCCTTCGATGATTGGGAATTGGCGCCCCATTAGCCTTCTTGATGTCGATAGAAAGATACTGGCAAAGATTTTCTTCTGGCGATCATCACCAGTTGCCGGCAGTTTGTTATCCCGCCACCAGCACTGTTCGGTCCAAGGTAGAAGCACTTTCTCAGGGGTGTTAGCTGTCCGGGAGCCTTGGAGCATTGTAGGGCTGCTGGTTGGGGTAAATTTTTGCTGACATTGGATCAGGCTAAGGCCTTTGATCGGGTTAATCATGAGTACTTGTGGCTCCTTCTTGACAAATATGGCCTGGAGGGAGGTTTCATTGATTGGCTCAAGATTTTGTACAAAGGGGCTGAAAGCTTTCCTCTGGTTAATGGTTGGGTCGGGCAGCCCTTTGCGGTCGGCTCGGGTGTGCGTCAGGGGTGTCCATTGAGTCCTCTGCTATATATGTTTGCAATCGACCCCTTCATTAGAGTGGACTTTTGTGTGGGGTACCTTTGGGCATCGCTGGTGAGCCTCCTTTGAAGGTTGTGGCCTATGCTGATGATGTTTCTGTTTTTATCTCTGGGACTGGGGAGGCACAAGAGGTGGTCTCAGTGATAGGGCAGTATGCAGGGGCATCAGGTTCAAAGGTCAACCAGGACAAGTGTGAAGCTTTCTGGATGGGTGTGGAAGGGGAGAGCTTTGTTCTCCCGGATAACTTCCCGGAGCCCCAACAAAAAATTTGAGTTCTAGGCATTGAATTCCGCCCAGGTGACTATGGTCATGCAAATTGGGTGAACAGGCTGGAGAATGCCGATGCCAAGGTGGCAAGCTGGAAAGGTTGGCGGCTTTCCTTGAGGGAAAAGGTTGATCTCATCAAGACTTACCTGATTCCGATTTTTCTGTATGTCAGTTTTGTTTGCGTTTTGCCAGTTTCTCTCTATACCAGGATCTATAGTTGTTTCTTCCAGCTGTTATGGGGGAACAGTATAAACCTCGTCAAAAGGAATGTGACTTACCTTCCTAGGCGGGAGGGTGGTCTAGGGATGGTCAACCCTGTAGTCTTTTTCTCTCTGATGTTTGTGAAGTATAGTCTTGGTAACATGTTGGCAGAGAGACCGCCTGGGTGGGTTGGTATTTTCCAGTCCTGGTTTAGGCCCTTTCTGCGAGACTGGGAGAATGGTGGGCCAGTGAAAAGCCTGAGGGTCAAGCATGAACAGCTCCCGGCTTATGTTGCCGGGATCATGAGCTCAAGCGGATCATGAGCTTTGCTTTTTGCGAGCCACTGGCCTTAAGGGATTGCCCAAGCCTGGGTTTGGGGGTGGGTTTGCGATTGATTAATTTGGAGAGAATCCCAATAAAGTTTAGGGATCAGGCTTGGCTTGCCTTTCATGGAAAACTATATGTGAAAGGCAACTTGAAGTTTCTTTCTTTGGGTGATCGAGGCTGCCCGAGAGTGGAGTGTGGAGGAGTGGTGGAGTCCATGGATCACTTTCTACTTCAATGCCCTTTTAATATAGAGGTGTACAAGAGGGTGGGGAGGGCTCTGAGTATACCCTTCCTCCCCCATATGAGTTATGCAGAGTGGGTGTATGGGCCATTCCAGACTCGTCGGGATTATGATTTGGAAACACTTTTTTTAGGTAGTCTAGTAGTCCGTTATTTCACGTGGAGTGCGCGGTGTCAGGTATCCTTACGGAGTAAAATCCTCCCTATGGAAGTGGTGGTGCAGGACATTCTGGGTGAGGTTGGGAAGATTCGGGGTCTTGAGAAAGGCAGGTGGCGGCAGGAGGCCTGAATAAGGGCGTGGAGGAATATTAGGACTCTGTAGCTGCTGCCTGTTGATCTCGGGGTGTGCGGCTTTTCTTTGTATTCTTGATTCACTCCCCTAGATTTTCAGATCAAATAAATTTTTGATAAAAGGCTACATGCATGGTGACGGTGATGTTCCTTAGTCTGGCTCTCCCGTAGGGATTGTGTTGTGCGCAGTTTGGTTTGCACCATTTATTATGTTCTTGTTTTGTATAATCATATTCAATTATTTTGTAAATATTTTTTTTTTATTATGGTTTTATTGTATATAAGTTGTTGTTTGTAAGATTTTTCAATAAACAAAATTAACCCCTCATAATGGGCACAGCGGGTGTACAGACCCGGGAACTCAGCACAGGGATGGTGGGAACTCCTCATAATGGGCACAGCAGGTGTACAGACCTGGGAACTCAGCACAGGGATGGTGGAAACCTCTCATTATGGGCACAGCGGGGGTACAGACCCGGGAACTCAGCACAGGGATGGTGGGATCCCCTCACAATGGGCACAGCGGGTGTACAGACCCGGGAACTCAGCACAGGGATGGTGGGAACCTCTAATTATGGGCACAGCGGGTGTAGAGACCCGGGAACTCAGCACAGGGATGGTGGGAACCTCTCATTATGGGCACAGCGGGTGTATAGACACGGGAACTCAGCACATGGATGGTGGGAACCTCTCATTATGGGCACAGCGGGTGTGCAGACCCGGGAACTCAGCACAGGGATGGTGGGAACCTCTCATTATGGGCACAGCGGGTGTACAGACCCAGGAACTCAGCACAGGGATGGTGGGAACCCCTCATAATGGGCACAGCGGGTGTACAGACCCGGGAACTCAGCACAGGGATGGGGGGAACCCCTCATAATGGGCACAGCGGGTGTACAGACCCGGGAACTCAGCACAGGGATGGGGGGAACCCCTCATAATGGGCACAGCGGGTGTACAGACCCCGGAACTCAGCACAGGGATGGGGGGAACCCCTCATAATGGGCACAGCGGGTGTACAGACCCGGGAACTCAGCACAGGGATGGGGGGAACCCCTCATAATGGGCACAGCGGGTGTACAGACCCCGGAACTCAGCACAAGGATGGTGGGAACTCCTCATAATGGGCACAGCGGGTGTACAGACCCGGGAACTCATTGCAGGTATCTCACTGTCTGGGTTTTAACTCTCCAGTATCCACCAAAAACAGAAATATCAGTATTAGTCGGAAGGTGTTTACAAGTTGAGGAGTTTCTTATTTTCATGATTCGTAGACTAACCGGCGGGTCATGTGGTCTCTGTAGATTTTTTTTTTGCGCTGACCACATAATTTTATTTGAATATGTTTACAGCCATGATTGATATTCTCTGTGTCGGGGTGACGCGCCCGGGGTACGGCGCGGGGTTATAATTATCCCGGTAACACCTGAGTCGCTGTGCTCTGTCCGGCCGGACTTGTGGACACTTCTCTCTATAATTACAATGTGTGATGTCCCGGGATGGCTGCCACCGACCAACACTGCCCATCTATAAGAATGAGACAGAATCCCTATTTGTAGGCGCTGGGGGCTTCAGATACAATATTTCCATTCTGCCGGAGAATCATTTAAAAGTGACCGACAAAAAAAAAAAAAAAAAAGGCATTTTAGTGCCGGGAGAAAAACCGCGTTACCTATAAAAGCGTCACACTGCAGACAGTTGTTGATGGTTTGTAGAGAGAGAGCCCGGCCGTCTCCTGAATGACATTTCTGTCTCTGTTTGTCCTGATTTAATATTCCATCTGGCTGCTTTATAAAGTTACTTTTAAAAGGGCGCTGCAGCCAAGAAGAAGAACGCGGGGCGTCAGACCACACTTTCTGGTTTTGGATGACACGGGGAAGGCTGAGAAGCTCTTTCTAATGTTTATTGCTGTGTTCCCATTTGGGCATAGGTGATATACAGAGATTAAACATGTCCTCCTATATAAGTTGTACCTGTTTATCTATATCCCTCTCTCCTCTACAGCCTACTAAAGCACACAATTGTATACAGTGTTACCTAGCTCCAGAAAGCAGGGAGGCGGGGATCTGAAGTCTCACACTGCAGAGCTCAGTGAGGAGAGCTTTGAGCCCCGATTGGAGGGAAGGGAGACACACCCCTCCTCACAGTACACATGCACAATCACAGGCTGTGTGCTGGAGCTCTACCTCCCCCCCCCCCCATCACCACTTATGTCTTGGAGTCAGGAAAAGCTATCAGAAGTGAGTCATGTAGATAGCAGGAGAACAAGGCAGCAGAGAGAAATCACACTCAGTGCTTTGGATAGAGACAAGTACACACTATAGACTATAGAGGGATGTTTACAACCACTTTAAGTAAGGATGAGTAGAGTGATTATGCAAAAATTGATTTACCAATTTGAGTTTGCCGACATTTTGTCAAAATATGTAGTTTGTGTCTCTGCCCCTCCCACAATGGGGAAATTTCCCTGCAGTAGTTTGTGTCTCTGCCCCTCCCACAATGGGGAGATCTTCTTCAGTAGTTTGTGTCTCTGCCCCTCCCACAATAGGGAGATTTCCTGCAGTAGTTTGTGTCTTTGCCCCTCCCACAATAGTGAGATTTCCTTGCAGTAGTTTGTGTCTCTTCCCCTCCCACAATGGTGAGATTTCCTTCAGTGGTTTGTGTCTCTGCCCCTCTCACAATGGTGAGATTTCCTGCAGTAGTTTGTGTCTCTGCCCCTCCCACAATGGTGAGATTTCCTGCAGTAGTTTGTGTCTCTGCCCCTCTCACATTGGGGAAATTTCCCTGCTGTCGTTTTTTTTATCTCTGCTCCTCCCACAATCATGAGATTTCGTGTAGTAGTTTGTGTCTCTGCCCCTCCCACAATAGGGAGATTTCCTGCAGTAGTTTGTGTCTCTGCCCCTCCCACAATGGGGAGATTCCCTGCAGTAGTTTGTGTCTCTGCCCCTCCCACAATGTTGAGATCTCCTGCAGTAGTTTGTGTCTCTGCCCCTCCCACAATAGTAAGATTTCCTGTAGTAGTTTGTGTCTCTGCCCCTCCCACAATGTTGAGATCTCCTGTAGTAGTTTGTGTCTCTGCCCCTCCCACAATAGTAAGATTTCCTGTAGTAGTTTGTGTCTCTTCCCCTCCCACAATGGTGAGATTTCCTATAGTAGATTGTGTCTCTGCTCCTCCCACAATGGGGGGATTTCCCTGTAGTTATTTGTGTCTCTGCCCCTCCCACAATGGGGAAATTTCCCTGCTGTAGTTTTTTTTAACTCATTTCCCTGTAGTTATTTGTGTCTCTGCCCCTCCCACAATGGGGAAATTTCCCTGCTGTAGTTTTTTTTAACTCATTTCCCTGTAGTTATTTGTGTCTCTGCCCCTCCCACAATGGGGAAATTTCCCTGCTGTAGTTTTTTTTAACTCTGCCCCTCCCACAATGGTGAGATTTCCTGCAGTAGTTTGTGTCTCTGCCCCTCCCACAATGGTGAGATTTCCCCCCGGTATTTGTCTCTGCTCCTCTCATAATGGTGAAATCTCCCTACAGTAGGTTGTGTCCCTGCCCCTCCCACGGGACAATGATGATGGTGTCTCTCATAACCTGACCCCTCCCCCCTCCAGGTATTGTATATTTTGCATTATGGAAGTTCCATTTCAGACTCTCTCATTTTGCTCTATAATGACCGTAGCATTGGTGTGGAACTGGGAATTCTGGTGGGGAGACCTCGCTGGAGAAGCCGGCCTGTGACAAACTGAGATATTTGTTTTGGGTGGAGTTGGCCTTTAACATGTCATCTCAAGACAAGCCCTTGAAATTCATAAATGATCACCTTGCTGGTCGCCGAGCTGACAATCCCGCCTTGGCAGGCGAACGTCGTCATTAACATTCCCTGCCAGCCGTACAATGGTGAAAGTACGATCGGGCCCCTAATGTCAGCCGCCGCTAATTCAATCAGCGGATCGAGCTGATCTGTCCCTTTTATTACAATTATTGTCACTTCGCCTGTTTCATTCCATCATTGGAAATAAACATCGTTTATCATCGTTTCCACCATTAGCCTCTGACAGGCCCCAGCCTGCTTTGCATAAATGTGTATTAATGCCAGGCCGTCCCGCAGACAACGGGGCGCTCGGCGGGTGATTAAACCGTGTCAGCGCTGCTTTAAGGAGCGTCTTATCATCGCCGATAATCACTGACTGGAACAAAACGAGGGGAAAGCAATTTATTGCGTGGAGCGTGCGCCGTCCTGATTGCAAAAACAGCCGCCCGGGGGCCCAGGCGTGAGTCTCGGGGCCGGACCTGACAAAGTGACAAAGTCACCGGGAAATAAAGGCAAAGATGAGAATCTGACCACTCTATGGCCGGCGCTGGCGACACAATAGACCCATATCGCTAAGAGGAATTACAGGACCGTGCAAAAGTTTTAGGCAGGTGTGAAGAAATGCTGTAAAGTAAGAACGCTTTCAAAAAATATATATATTACTTGTTTGTTTTAATCATTTTACAAGATGCAAAGTGAGCAAACAGAAGAAAAATCTAAATTGGATCAATATTTGGCGTGACCACCTTTTGACTTCAGACCAGCATGAGTTCTTACACTTGTACACTTGGTACACTTGCACAAAGTCAGGGATTTTGTAGGATTAGAGTCAGGTGTATGATTAACCAATTATACCAAGCACAGGCTAATGATCATCAATTTCATATGTAGGTTGAAACACAGTTATTAACAGAAACAGCTTAACTGGGTGAGGAACAGCCAAACTCTGCTACTAAGGTGAGGTTGTGGAAGACGTCACAGATCATACACCATGGAAAGACTGCGCACAACAGAAGGTAGTTGTACTGCATCAGCACGGTTCCTCCCAAGCAAAGTTTTCAAAGCAACCTGGAGTTCAAGATGTGCTGTTCAAGCTCTTTTGAAGAACCACAAAGAAGTATGCAAAATAGATTCAGTGGTCGGGTAACCTTAAGGAGCGCAGGGGCGGATCCAGAGTCTAGTCTCAGGAGGGGCACTGCCAGAAAATATATTTTTTTGGGGTACAACTATTGGGGAAATGGCTGGTGTTGGCGCTTCAATCATCACGGCACCATGGTTGTTATGGTGTCAAGATCATTGAAGCGCATTATTACTATTATTACATTGTTATAAAAAATTAAATAGTTTAACTTACCATAATGCAGAATCAGTGGGAGCCCCGAGTGTGTCACTTGCCACGTCACCTTTCATCAGATGCAGATTGTCACTTGCCACGTCGCCTGCCACATGTTGCGGATTGTCACTTGCCACGTCACTTGTCACCAGATGCAGATTGTCACTTGCCACGTCGCCTGCCACATGTTGCGGATTGTCACTTGCCACGTCACTTGTCACCAGATGCAGATTGTTACTTGCCACGTCGCCTCCCACATGTTGCAGATTGTCACTTGCCAGGCCGCCTATCACCAGATGAAGATTGTCACTTGCCACGTCGCCTGCCACATGTTGCGGATTGTCACTTGCCACGTCGCCTGTCACCAGATGCAGATTGTCACTTGCCACGTCGCCTGTCACATGTTCTGGATTGTCACTTGCCAGGTCGCCTGTCACCAGATGAAGATTGTCACTTGCCACCTGCTAAGGTGGTCTCTTGTGTCTCAGAGACAGGCAGCAGAGAGATGATGTAATCTCTCTGCTGCCACGGCTGCCTGCATGGTGAGGGGGGAACTGCAGGGATGCAGGGCGGGCGCCGGGCGGTGAGAGATGATGTCATCTCTCTGCTCCCCCGCCCGCCGGCTCCCTGATTGGCCAGCAGCCCGCTCACACATCGAGCGGCGCCGGCACATCTCACCAACTGAGCCGCCGGGCCAGCCCGCTGTCTCTCTCCTGCGGAGCCGCCCGGCGGCTCTCTCACCTATGGAGCCACCCGGCGGCTCTTTCACTTACGGAGCCGCTCGCCGGCTCAGTCTGTCACCTATGGAGCCGCTCTTTCTTCTTTTTTTTTTTTTTAATTTTTTATTTAAAGAATGGATACAAGACACACGAAATACAACATCTCAAAATCATACATGAACCAGATATCATACATTAGGATGAACGTAGACCAACATCATGACCTAACTAGGAGAAAAAATTTTTTTTTTACAACAATAAGGAGAATACAGTGGTCTTAGACATTAGGACCGTTTCCGGTCATGACCCCAGTTGGAACAAAAGGGCAACCTAATCCTAGGCCGCACTTGAGCTGACGAGAGGTTCCATGAGTCCTGCTCCTATTTTCAGGTTTAGTGAAAGAATAGGACCATTCGGGTCACGGGGCACCAATAATTACCCCAAACGACCACAACAGCCTTAAGAGAAACAGAGGCCAGAAAGGAAAGAGAAAAAAAAGGAAAGAATAGTGGGAAAAGGAGAGGAACAGAGAAGAGGGGGGTGGAGAAGGGAGTAGGGAAGATGGGTAGGGGAGGGACATGGTACACCGAGGCCGCATGCGCGCTCCTTGTGAGTCAAAGGATAATGTGGCAAAGTCAAACTACTTCTGTAGACCTATACAGTTATCTAGTATAATACAATATAAAACAATGGACCAACATTAGTCAGTAGCATCCTTCCCCAGGAGAGTCTGACCCTCCTCCGAGAAGAAGAAGACATTCCAGATGGACCATTTTTTGGTGAAGCGTTCATTTTGGTGGCGGGCCGAGAGGATTAGATCCTCCATTTTTTACATTTCTTCCACTTTCCTAATCCATAAACTTATAGGGGGAGATTGTGTGGATTTCCAGTACAAGGGGATGCAGGCCTTCGCTGCGTCAAGTAGATGGGGTATTAATGATGGTTTGTATGCTTTCTGGAATTTGTCAGACGCGTGCAGCAGAAAGAGAGCTGGGTCATCCTGACCTGGGTATTCAGTAAATTTCTGCAACGTCTGTTGGATGGTTTTCCAAAACTCCTCCAACAGAGGACAAGACCAGAAAATGTGGAGAATCGTTCCACATTCTCTCTGACATCTCCAGCACAGGTCCGTGACACCGGAGAATATCTTTTGTAACTTTGCCGGGGTGTTGTACCACCTAGTGACTATTTTGTAGTTGGTCTCTTGTGTCTTCCAACAAATTGAAGATTTAAAAGTAAAATGGAGATTGTTCTGTCTTTGTCGTGTTGTAAAGGTACACTGAAGATCCCTTTCCCATTTATCTAGACAACTGAGACGGTGACCATCTAAAGGAGTGATCAGCAATTGATAGATGGCCGATAACGTGTGAGGCATAGCGCCTTTTTCTGAGCAGTAGGTCTCTAGGGTGGTTAGATTATGGTCAGGGCTGTTTGGTAGGGGCAGTGTTTTAAGGTAGTGACAAAGCTGTTGTGCTCTCCAAAAGTCTAGACGAAAAGGGCCGTTCGTATCCATGAGTTCTGACAGTGATGGCCATTTACCATTAACCATAAAGTGGGAGGTTTGGAAATAACCGGCTCTTCTCATTGCCCGGAAAACCGGGTCTGTGTGACCCGGATTAAACTCTGGGTTTCCTAGTACCGGACGCAGAGGGAACTTTAGTGGCACAAGGTCAGCGCGTGTAAAGAGTGTCGAGCATAGTTGTGTAGTGGTACCTATCAGGGGATGATTTTTCACGACTCTTGGTAGTGAATTATGGAACCAAGGAGCCCTGTCTAGTGGGATCTCACACTGGGCCTGTTCTAAACTAGTCCAAAGTTTTGTGGATTGGCGTCGGTTCCAGTCGATAAGTCTTGTTAGGTGCGTTACTTGGTGGTACTTACGAAGGTCTGGTACCGCTAGTCCCCCATATTGCTTAGGTAACATAATCTGTCGTCTGTTTAGCCGTGGTCTTTTTGTGGGCCCAAATAAAGTCAAAGAATACTGCTCTGACCTGATCAAAGTAACTAGAAGGAATCTGGATCGGGAGTGCTTGGAGAAGGTAAAGGAACTTAGGTAAGATGCACATTGCATCTCCCGAACCACGAGTGGAGACCTGTTTGCCATTTGGCGAGAAGAGCTCTAACTTTAGTCAGCAAAGGGGGGAAGTTCAGAGGGAAAAGCTGTAAGAATTTTGAGGGGATATGTGTACCAAGGTATTTCAAGGCCGAGGTTGTCCATCGAAAATTTGAAACTGGATTGGAGGTTGGTGAGGTGTTGTGTGGGAATTCCTATACTCATAGCCTCGGACTTATTGAAATTAATCTTCAGGTTTGAAAGCTCACTATACTTTTTAAATTCTTTTAGGAGATTTGGAAGAGAGACCAATTGGTTGGTGAGGGAGAACAACATGTCATCCGCGTACGCGGCAATCTTCTGATGTGATTCTCCCACGGCCACCCCAGTGATGTCCGGGTTGGCTCTCACAGTACGTAGAAATGGTTCCAATGACAGGGCGAAAAGGAGTGGGGATAGGGGGCATCCCTGGCGTGTACCGTTCTTAATATCAAAGGGATCCGACAATATTGGAGCCGCTCTTTCACTTACGGAGCAGCTCGCCGGCTCTGTCACTTACGGAGCCGCCCGCCGGCTCTCTGACTCACCCGCATTTCTCGGAGGGGGCAATTTCCCCATTGCCCCCCCCTGGATCCGCCCCTGAGGGAGCGTAGACGCAGTGGTCAGGTAACGTTGAGGAGTGTAGACTCAGTGGTCGGGTAACGTTGAGGAGTGTATACGCAGTGGTCGGGTAACATTGAGGAGCGTAGACGCAGTGGTCGGGTAGCGTTGAGAAGCGTAGACGCAGTGGTTGGGTAACATTGAGGAGCATAGACAAAGTGGTCGGGTAACGTTGAAGAGTGTAGACTCAGTGGTCGGGTAATGTTGAGGAGTGTAGGCGCAGTGGTTGAGTAATGTTGAGGAGCGTAGACACAGTGGTCGGGTAACGTTGAGGAGTGTAGAGGCAGTGGTCAGGTAACGCTGAGGAGTGTAGGCGCAGTGTTCGGGTAATGTTGAGGAGTGTAGACGCAGTGGTCAGGTAACGTTGAGGAGTGTAGATGCAGTGGTCAGGTAACGCTGAGGAGTGTAGGTGCAGTGTTCGGGTAAAGTTGAGGAGTGTAGACGCAGTGGTCGGGTAACATTGAGGAGAATAGACAAAGTGGTCGGGTAACGTTGAGGAGTGTAGGCACAGTGGTCCAGTAATGTTGAGGAGCCTAGATGCAGTAGTCGGGTAACATTGAGGAGTGTAGGCACAGTTTTCGGGTAATGTTGAGGAGTGTAGACGCAGTGGTTGGGTAACGTTGAGGAGTGTAGACGCAGTGATCAGGTAACGTTGAGGAGTGTAGGAGCTGTGGTCGAGTAATGTTGAGGAGCGTAGACGCAGTGGTCAGGTAACGTTGAGGATTTTAGACGCAGTTGTCAGGTAACGTTGAGGAGTGTAGACATAGTGGTCGGGTAATGTTGAAGAGTGTAGACGCAGTGATCGAGTAATGTTGAGGAGTGTAGACGTAGTGGTTGGGTAATGTTGAAGAGTGTAGACGCAGTGGTCGAGTAATGTTGAGGAGCGTAGATGCAGTGATCGGGTAACGTTGAGGAGTTTAGACGCAATGGTCAGGTAACATTGAGTGTAGACGCAGTGGTTGGGTAACGTTGAGGAGTGTAGATGCAGTGGTCATGTAATGTTAAAGAGTGTAGACGCAGTGGTCGAGTAATGTTAAGGAGCGTAGACGCAGTGGTCGGGTAATGTTGAGGAGCGTAGACGCAGTGGTTGGTTAATGTTGAAGAGTGTAGACGCAGTGGTCAGGTAACATTGAGGAGTGTAGACGCAGTGGTCGAGTAATTTTGAGGAGCGTAGACGCAGTGGTCGGGTAACGTTGAGGAGTGTAGACGCAGTGGTCAGGTAACGTTGAGGAGAGTAGGCGCATTGGTTGGCCAAGGAAACCTAATGCAGCAGATAAAGGACACATCATGCTTACTTCCCTTCCTCATCGGAAGATGTCCAGCAGTGCCATCAGCACAGAACTGGTGGAAACCAGTGGGACCCAGGTACACCCATCTACTGTCCAAAGAATTCTGGCCAGAAGTGGTCTTCAAAAAGTCATACCTATGATGTGGAAAAAAGGCTTAGCCACTCCACTATACAGGAAAATATAGAAACTGGGGGGGCAGAAAAATGTCATTAGGTGCTCTGGACTGATGAGTCACAATGTGAAATATTTGGCTGTAGCATGAGGCAGGTTGTTGGGGGAGGGTCTGGAGAGCGGAACAAAAATTAGTGTCTGCAGGCAATTGTGAAGCATGGTAGAGGTTCCTTGCAAGTTTGGGGCTGCATTTCTACAAATTTCTGCATTTCTACAAAGAGTTGGAGATTAGGTCAGGATCAGGATTAGGTCAGGTGTCCTCAATGCTGAGAAATATAGTAGATACTTCTACTAACAAGTTTTTCAATAAACTGTTTTCCAAATTCTTTTTTTGTACATTACGGTGGAACATTTATGATACTGGATGGCAGATCCCAGTGATTTTATGCAAAATTTTGGTGGTGATGCTGGTCCTTCAAGGTTCTCATCCAAGATTTTACAATGCATGGCCTTGTCCATTGGCCCCTCAATGTGGCAAAGTCGGCCTGTACCTTTAGCAGAGAAACAGCCCCAAAGCATTACGTTTCCACCTTCGTACTTGACTGTAGGGATGGTGTTCTTAGGGTCATAGTCAGCATTTTTCTTCTTCCAAACACGGCGAGTCCTCCTCTTCAAGAAGGCACATGTACAGTCATGCCAATGAACATCTGAATGATTCAGAGAAGGATTGTGAGAAAATGTTGTGGTCAGAGGAGACCAAAATTTAGCTATTGTGTTTGGAAGGAAGAAAAATCCTGACTATGATCCTAAAGCCTCGTACACATGATCAGATTTTCCGCAGACAAAGCGCCAGACTTTTGTCCGAAGGGCATGGGTCGTGAACTTGTCTTGCATACAAACGGTATACGATTGTCGGCCAACAAACACGAATGTAGTGACGTACTGGGAGGAATTTCAGCTCTTGAGCGCCACCCTTTGGGCATCTTCTGCCAATGTCGTGTTTGGTGAGCATTGATTGGACTTTTGTGTGACGGACTTGTGTACACATGATAGGAAAATCTGACAACAGACCGTTGTCCGCCGAAAATTTACTAGCCTGCCACCCAACATTTGTTGGCGGAAAGTTGGCCAACAATTGTCTGATGGAGTGTACTAACGGTCGGATTTTAGGCAAAACAGTCTGTCATCACACAATTCCCGGACGAAAATCCGTTCGTGTGTACGAGTCTTTAGAACACCATCCCTACAATCAAGCACAGAGGTGAAAACATTTTATTTATTTATTTATTTTCTTCATTTTCCAAAAAATTGTGACACAAAATTCCATCTTCAAAAATTTCGCCATGCCTCCTACTAAATACCTCGGGCGGTCTACTTTCCAAAGAGGGCTCATTTTGGCGGCTATTTGTACTGTCCTGGCATTTTAAGGAGATCAAGAAATGAGACATCAGGATTGACCAGTTTTCAGATACTGTATCTATCTCATACTTTGTAGCCGTAACTACTTACTTTGTAACTTTCACACAAACCAATTAATAGACACTTATTGGATTTTATTTTATTTTTTTAACAAAGACATTTTTTTAACAAAGACATTTTTTTAACAAAGACAATTTTTTAACAAAGACATGTAGACATGCATTTTGACTTAAATTAATCAAGAAAATTGATCCTTAAATTTTTTTATGGGATGTTTTATAGCAGAAAGTAAAAAATATTGTTTTTTATTTCTCAAAATTTTCTGACTTTTTTTGTTTATATCGCAAAAAATAAAAACCGCAGTGGTGATCAAATACCAACTAAAGAAAGCTCTATTTTATTTTATTATTATTTATTATTATTTAAAAAAATTATATAAATCATGTGTGACACATGACCGCACAATTATCAGTTAGGGTAATGCAGTGCCAAAAAGCAAAAAAAAATAATGGCCTGGTCATGAAGGGGGGGAACACCTTCCAGAGGTGGTTAATATTCTCGCTTTCCTCTATTCTCCTCTATGAGGCCACGGTATCATATCTACCAGTGGCGGCTGGTGCTAAATTTTCTTGGGGGAGGGACCCATGGCTTCCCCAGCCAGCCAGCCAGCCAACCAAACAACCAACAACCCCCCCGGCGCTCGCTAGCTTGATCAATCGCCATTCCCCCCATTGCTCGATCACCGCATCACTCACCCGTCGCCCGCCAGGTCCCCCAGCAGCCCCTGCACTTACCTCATCCAGGTCGTGGGTTCCCCCCACTGCGTCGCCTCCGAAATCCCCGCTGTCGCTTCTCCTCCCGGCCAATCAGGACTTAGGGCCCGTGGCCAATCGGGTCTTAGGACTCCCAGCCAATCGGGTCTCAGGACCCACTTCCTGACTTGGCCGGGAGGAGAAGCAGGACATTAGGGAATATAATTTGCTATTGTCACACAACTGGGTGGGCTCCGGGTGCAGTGCTCTGCACTCCGTGCCCACCCTTTTTGAAGCCAATTAAAGCCTCTTGCTCTAATTATGTAATTCTAAAAAAACTAAATCCAGTTTTTTTAATTGCACACTAGATAATATTAGACCCCTCAAAGGCTTCACTTTACTTTTTTTGAGGTCTCAAATGTTTTTTGTTTTCTTTTTTCTTTTTTTTTAGGGGGCGGGGTTTTCTTCTTTATATCCTATCACTGCCTATACAGTATGTCTTTTATATACATCTATTCTCTCTGCCTCTAAACTATACCTATAGGTGCATGGACACATGGGCTACCATGCAGGGGGCGAGGGGAGGACAGAAGGGGCAGCTGCCCTGGGCACTGTGGTATCATGTAAGGTAGGGAGGGCACCACAAGGAGATTGGTGGGGAAGGGGAATTTGGGGGATGGCACAGGATAAGTATTGTATTAGAAGTGGAAATTGGGGGGGGGGTGCTAAGAGTGGTAATTTAGGGGATTCATGTTGGGATGGGGGGGAAAGAAGATTTGTGCCAGGAGGGGGGATTGGGGGGAATTTGTGTTGGGAGGGGGAGAATTTGGAGTGGGGGGAGAAGGTGTGTACTAGGAGGGGAAATTTTAGGGGTAGAGGATTTGTGCTAGGAAAGGTCATTTCTTTTTTTTTGGGGGGGGGGGTGGATTTGGGGGATGGGGGGGGGCAAAGATTTGTGCTCAGGGGGATTTATGCTTAGGGGTAAGCATGCAGATTAGTGCTCAGTTTTTTTTGTGGGGGGGGGTTTTGCTGACACATAATGCTCATACATCTTGGGGGGGGGGAATGCAGTTTGGCATGGTAGCCCTGGGCTCTAGATGACCTTGTCCCTACCATGCAGGGCTGCTGATAGGGGGGACCCCCAGTCCTCCTGTAGGGGGCCCGGGCACACAGGGGGGCCCCGAACAGCAGGAGGAATCGGTGTGGTCGGGCGAAGGGGCAATACAGAAAAATGCCCTGTGCGACTCTCTGCAGCAGCTGAAAGCCGATTTCTCTCCCTCTCACCGGCTTTCAGCTGCTGCAGGGAGAGACATAGACACGGGGCTTCCGATTCCCCACCCTGTTCTGCCTACTTCTGACCCCCTCCCCCCGTGTGCCCCCCTGTCAATGTGCCACACCCCCATGACACTGTCAACTTCCCTGTCCTGTAAAAAAAATTAATTGTAAAAAAAGAAAAAATTCAAACATTGTAATAAATCATTTTTAAACATTGTACAACAAAATAATTTAAAAAATTGAAACATTTTTTTTTTAAATTATAATTTTTTATTAAAAAATGTAAAAAAAAAAAAAAAGGCTAATTCACACAGGTTCTCTGGTATGTTTGTGTCCGCTAATAAAGATTTTAGTGTATTTTTTGTAACCCCATAGCAGCATTTTTCTTAGATCCCCACAATAATGGGCAGTTAAGGGGTTAAATCATCGCAATGAATCAAACCTATTAATGATGTTTTAGAGCTGAGCGGTCAGGATGGAAACGTGCGTTTCCTTTTTTTTTAACCAATCGACATCTTTTGTTATCATTATCCCTAATAATCGGTGATTGAGTTACTTAGAATTAATTGCCTGGAAATGACACGGCGGTGGGAAAACAGATTGGCGATGTTGGGAAACAGATGTGGCGTTAATGTTATTGGGAACATGAATATTTATGTGAAATAATTGAGTGCTGATTGCAGGCGATGTACCTGGGAAATTGGCGTCGGTCACGTGATCGCGCACCGGAGGGCTGAAGACAAGCAAACGTTCTCGGAGAACGGGGCGGTTTTCCATGGCGATCTATACCTTTTTTTAAACCGCTACTCTGGGGATATTTGATTTATAGGTTGAGGCCCTCGTTCACATTGGAGCGACTTTGTCATGCGATTTGACCTGTTAAATCGCAATGACAAGTCGCGCCCTATTGTCGGCAATGGCACTGTTCAAATCGGTGCAACCCCGACTTTGCGGCGCCACGTCGATTTGAAAAAAGTAGTTCCTGCATTACTTTTGACAATTTCGGGTGCGAGTTGCATAGACATCTTTGCATGAAGCCCCACAGATGTCTTCCAAGTCGCACTGACGTGCGATTTCAAAGCCTCATTCAATGTGAACGAGGGCTTAGTCACTCCTGTTTTAGTCAAAATTGAGGACTTCCTTCAGTGATGAAGGGCCCTTTAGCCCTCGTTCACATTAAATGCGGCTTTGAAATCGTGCAACTTCATCAGACCATACGCCGCACACTGCATCAAATTGGTCTGCATGGCTGTCGTCCCCGAAGGAAGCCTCTTCTAAAGATGATGCACAAAAAAGCCTGCAAACAGTTTGCTGAAGACAAGCAGACTAAGGACATGGATTACTGGAACCATGTCTTGTGGTCTGATGAGACCAAGATAAACGTATTTGGTTCAGATGGTGACAAGTGTGTGTGGGGGCAACCAGGTGAGGAGGACAAAGACAAGTGTGTCTTGTCTACAGTCAAGCATGGTGGTGGGAGTGTCATGGTCTGGGGCTGCATAAGTGCTGCCGGCACTGGGGAGCTACAGATCATTGAGGGAACCATGAATGCCAACATGTACTGTGACATACTGAAGCAGAGCATGATCCCCTCCCTTCAGAGACTGGACCGCAGGGAAGTATTCCAACATGATAACCACCCCAAACACACCTCCAAGACCACCACTGCCTTGCTTAAGAAGCTGAGGGTAAAGGTGATGGACTGGCCAAGCATGTCTCCAGACCTAAACCTTATTGATCATCTGTGGGACATCCTCAAACGGAAGGTGGAGGAGCGCAAGGTCTCTAACATCCACCAGCTCCGTGATGTCATCATGGAGGAGTGGAAGAGGACTCCAGTGGCGACCTGTGAAGCTCTGGTGAACTCCATGCCCAAGAGGGTTAAGGCAGTGCTGGAAAATAATGGTGGCCACAGAAAATATTGACACTTTGGGCCCAATTTGGACATTTTCACTTAGGGGTGTACTGACTTTTGTTGCCAGCAGTTTAGACATTAATGGCTGTGTGTTGAGTTATTTTGAGGGGACAGCAAATTTACACTGTTATACAAGCTGTACACTCACTACTTTACATTGTAGCAAAGTGTCATTTCTTCAGTGTTGTCACATGAAAAGATAGAAGAAAAGATTTACAAAAATGTGAGGGGTGTACTTACTTTTGTGAGATACTGTATATACACACAGTGTCAGGGAAGATTGCTTTACTCTGTGTTGCCGCACCATGTTTAGGCTTGGAGTACAATTGCAGGCCTCCAGTATGCAGAATCGAGTTGTCACCAGCAGCTCCCGATCTCAGAATAATAAGACCTGACTCAAGATCACATGATCACTGTGATAGCCATACAGGGCTGCTGTTAGAAGTTATGGGGCCCCATATAGTCTACCTGACAGCCCCCCCTAATTCCCCCCCCAAATATCAAATTATATTTTTGTTAAAATACTAAAATTATTATTAGTGGACACAAACCCAACAAAATTCCTGCTAAAGTTAAAAGTTAAAACTGTATTGAGTTAATAAATAAAGCTGTGAGTGTGAATGAGGTCTTGTGGTTGGAGCTGTGTGCAGGCGCTCTATGTTCACCACTTGCCGACCGGCTCACGCCGATATACGTCGGTAAAGTGGCACGGATGCGCAAAACAACGTACCCGTACGTCGCTGGGTCATCCGCAGCTTGCGGGCGCTCGCACGATGCGGGAGCGGCCCCTCGGATCCCACGGACTCGATGTCCGCCGGTGTCCCGCGATCGTGGCGCAGAGAGGCAGAACGGGGAGATGCCAATGTAGCCAAGGCATTTCCCTGTTCTGCCTAGCAACATGACAGAGATCTACTGCTCCCTGTCATCGGGATCAGTGATCTCTGTCATGTTCTAGTGAGCCCACCCCCCCCCCACAGTTAGAACCCGCTGAGGGAACACACTTAACCCCTTGATCGCCCCCCTAGTGTTTAACCCCTTCCCTGCCAGTGACATTTACACAGTAATCAGTGCATTTTTATAGCACCGATCGCTGTATAAATGCCAAAATAGTGTCAAAAGTGTCCGATCTGTCTGCCGCAATGTCGCAATCTCGATAAAAACAGCAATGGGAGCCATTGGAGCCATTTGGTCAGCGAGCCAATGAGGAGAGAGCAGGACAGGTAAAAAAAAAAACTATCGTGTGCAGCAATCCCTACACCCCCCCCCCCCCCCCAGTGGTCCTTAGCGCATATTTGCTTGAATTGCTGCCAATACACCTGTCCTGTGCTCCCGGCACAGCTACCATCGCCTAACCGAAAGCTCCCAATTGCTCCTTGCGATCGGGAGTTTTCGGACCATGTGACCGCTGTGACAGCCAATCACAGCGGAAAAGTGATCTTAAGCCGAACCCCCACCTCCTGGCAGCATAAACCTCTTAAAGGGCCGGGAGGCACTGACGCTAAGAGGTTAATATCACTTTAAGCATCACATACTCCGTTAAAAAAAAAAAAAAAAAGTCTTTGAACATAAAATTCCAAACAAGAGTATAAAAAGTAACTGGTTTATTATACAAAATGTGTATTTACAGATTAGGCAAAACTGATCCATTTTTAACATGTAAAAAACAAAACAAAAAAAGCAAAACAAAAAAAAAAAACAAATATTGCGGACAATTCTTCATTAGATATGAGCTGCATTCAGGTACAATAATGAGAACTTTATACAGAATATGTACAGATAGGAATTTATTAGAAGAGGAGCAAACAAACCAAACCAGACCCGGATCATTGTCTCATCTCTGCGTCACAACCCAAAAATTATTTTGTGTTTGCATTTCAGCGATCATTTTGTGAGCGGACCTATATTTATTCTGTGTGGACTGGACAAGAACAAATGTTCTTTTATTATGGGCAATAGTAAAATACCACTTTATGGCCACTAGATGGAGCTGAGGAGCACAGGAAAAACATATTCCTTTACATATGTAACGATTTTAGAGAATTGTTACACTGGTTACATGAATCTGTAAAAATATATGTAACCAGTGTAACAATTCTAGAGAAAGCTAGAGAGAATTAGCAAACACATGTAACCACTGTAACGATTCTAGAGAACGCTAGAGAGAATTAGCAAATATATGTAACCACTGTAACAAGTCTAGAGAACGCTAGAGAGAATTAGCAAATATATGTAACCACTGTAACAATTCTAGAGAAAGCTAGAGAGAATTAGCAAACACATGTAACCACTGTAACGATTCTAGAGAACGCTAGAGAGAATTAGAAAATACATGTAACCATTGTAACAATTCCAGAGAACGCTAGAGAGAATTAGCAAATACATGTAACCACTGTAACAATTCTAGAGAATGCTAGAGAGAATTAGCAAATACATGTAACCACTGTAACAATTCTAGAGAACGCTAGAGAGAATTAGCAAATACAGTGGAACCTCGGATTACAAGCAATACCGCATGCGGCCAGAGGCGGGGAGGGGGGCGTCGGAGAGCTTCGGAAACGGACGAAAAGGCCCAAGGACACTTCGGCTGACCTCGGCAAACCTCGGAAAGACTTCCTACCCGAGATTTGCCGAGGTCAGCCATGCTGTCCTCAGGCCTTTCCGTGCATTCCGAACGGCACCGATTGGCGACGTTCGGCTCTTCTCGGCTCTGGCGCCCCCCCCACCTCAGGCCAAAAGTGGTACTGCACACCGCTTTGGCCTGATTCCTGCTCGTTTTGCGAGACAACACTCGCAAACCGAGTTATGATTTTTAGAAATACAGTGCTCGTATTGCGAAACACTCGATAACCGTGTTACTCGCAATCCGATGTTCCACTGTACATGTAGCCATTGTAACAATTCTAGAGAACGCTAGAGAGAATTAGCAAACACATGTAACCATTGGTTAACTCCCCCTAGGGTTCTCTACAAAAGTTACAATGGGGTTGATTTACTAAAGGCAAAATACAGTTGCATTCATTTTCCTTACTAAATGTGGGAAAGCTTGATTTTGTAAAGAATATCCAATCAGGCGCAAGGAAAAATTAAAAATAAAAATTTTTGTTTGCATATGATTGGATGACAAAAATCAGTAGAGCTTTACCACGTTTACTAAGCTCTTGGGAAAAATGAGTGTAACTACATCTGCAGGGTGCACAGTCTATTTGCCTTTAGTAAATCAACCCAATTGTATCATTTCTAGAGAAGACTAGGGGGGAATTAGCAAATATATGTAACCAATGGTTACATTTATTTGCCAATTCTCTCAAGCGTTCTCTAGAATTGCTTGAATGGTTACATGTATTTGCTAATTCCCTCGAGCGCTCTCTAGAATTTTTTACAATGGTTGCATGTATTTGATACTTCTCTCTAGCCTTCTCTAGAATTGTTACAATGGTCATTAACTTACAAATTCCCTCTAGCGTTCTCTAGAATCGTTACATTGTATTCTCCTGATACAACGACATACGTATTTCCTATGCTCCTCAGCTCTATCTAGTGGCCATAATACAGTATTTTATTACTGCCAATAAAAGAAGAACATTTGTTAAAACAAGAAATTAACCTAAAAATAACATTCTCATAGAATGAATGTCCGTGTACATTTAGTTAACAATAGGATAACTGCCTATGCAAATTTTGCATAAATAGACCCCCTAGAATTTGGGAAAATGCAGCCGAACCATTGAGGCACTTGAAAAGTTGGTCATTTCAAATTCTCCTTCCCTGTGACCAGTATTGGTGTTATATTGATGCTCAGCCACCATATTGCCACTTTAGCGCCCTCTGCAGGCAATGCTTTCATTTCAGAGTACTTGTGTCATGATTGGAATGCAGGTTATTTGGAAGGTCTGCCGCCACTTCCAGTCTGTTATGTATTATCTCCGCAGTATTTCAGTATAATTATTGCACAGTGTGTTTTATTTTTCTTGCAGGGAGCAGTAATGAGATTTTGTTTGGCACTTTATCGGCAGAACCATCTTTGGCAGTCTGGCGCGGGATCTATCGGGCGTTGTACAGACACAGTCAGGCGCCTATCCAGAGAAAACTCCGGCTGCTTCTCATTTGGGGTTGGTGATGGTTTTCTGCCCCGATTCATCAAGCTTCAAGCAGCAGTTACAATGCACTTAGGTCATGCTAAAGTGACCTCTCGGTATTATAGTATTCTATTCCAGCATGCCTTAAGGTAGATGTAAACCATAACTGAATTTAGTTTGCTAAGGTACTGTGTATCATAATACAGTAATTGCATTACCATGTGTTACTATATTGTTTTCGCCTATTTTCATCTTGTACTAGATCTCAGCGCTGCTGATCACCGGCAGCCTCTTTGTTGCCCCTTCCTGTCTACATGCCCCCCAGCAATGGCTGCATGGCTTTTCTGAAGGCCGGTTTCCTGATGGTGACAAAAGTGGACCATATTGGGGGTATATTGAAACAGGAACCTGGGACAGGGTGACAATGTGGGGGCACAATTAGGAAATAAAGACCGAATGTTGTCACCATATAACAGAGATGGCGAACCTCGGCACCCCAAATGTTTGGGAACTACATTTCCCATGGTGTTCAACCACACTGCAGAGTGCATGAGCATCATGGGAAATGTAGTTCCAAAACATCTGGGGTGCCGAGGTTCACCATCGCTGCCCTTGTTTCATCAGATTAGGTCCTCAATGTGACTGAAGTAATCTCCGCAAAATATGAAGGAAAGCGCAGAGGGCGCCAACCTATATACTGCACTTAGTTGGCGCCCTCTGCTGTTTCCTTTCGTTTTTTATCTAAGTAATCCCTGGTGATAAAGGTCCTTGTCCAGACACTTGATGTCATAGGGTGTTTCGTCAGATTCGGCGACCTGTCAGAATGTGTAACGGAAGTGGCGTTCCGCCGCCACCGTCTTGCTACACCCCGCACTCGTCCGCAGTAAGGATACAGTGAGAAGGGGTCAAGCGGACATCTTGTTACACCCACCGGAGTTTTGCGTTTTACACGTATTTATAACAGTAAAGTGAGTTTATATAGTGAAATACAGGACTTAGAAATCCGTCTGACTAGTTAGATGTTAAAATTTAGAATTAGAATTAGATTAGAATTTTAAAAGCAGCGGCAAGGCTGCTGATCTCACAGGTTTGCTAATCAGACAGAAGTTCACTGCTTTTAAAATTCAACATCTAACCAGTCAGACGGAGTTCTAAGTCTTGTATTTCACTATATAAACTCATTTTACTGTTAAAAATAAGTGTAAAATGCAAAACACCGGTGGGTGTAACAAGATGTCCGCTTTCCCCCTTCTCAGTGTATCATTACTATGGATGAGTGCGGGGTGTAGCAAGATGGCAGCGACGGAATGTCACTTCCGTTACACATTCTGACGGGTCGCCTAATCTGACGAAACACCCTATAACATCAAGTGTCTTGACAAGGACCTTCATCACCAGGGATTATTTGAATAAAAACTAAAGGAAACGACAGAGGGCGCCAACTAAGTGCAGTATATAGGTTGGCGCCCTCTGCTGTTTCCTTCATATATTGCGGAGATCACTAGTAATCAGTTGCTGGCAGGACTGGTTTCTGATCATGTGACCACTGTGACAGCCAATCAGTGCTGTGACAAGGTTATCAGGTTATCTAGAGCAGTGTTTCTCAACTCCAGTCCTCAAGGCGCCCCAACAGGTCATGTTTTCAGGCTTTCCATTACTTTGCACAGGTGATTTGATCAGTTTCACTGCCTTAGTAATTACCACAGCTGTTTAATCTGAGGGAAATCCTGAAAACCTGACCTGTTGGGGCGCCTTGAGGACTGGAGTTGAGAAACACTGATCTAGAGCATTGTTTCGCAACTCCAGTCCTCAAGGCGCACCAACAGGTCTTGTTTTCAGGATTTCCCTCAGATGAAATGGCTGTGGTAAATACTAAAGCAGTGATACTGATTAAATCACCTGTGCATAATAATGGTAAGACTGAAAACATGACCTGTTGGGGCGCCTTGAGGACTGGAGTTGAGAAACACTGATCTAGAGGACAGGGCTAACATGCCAAACTGCGCCCCCCCTCCCCAAGATGTATGAGCATCATGTGTCAGCAAAAATCCCCCCCCTAAAAAAAACTTGAGCACTAATCTGAGTGCTTATCCCCTCAAATCTCACGTCCTCTCAGTACAAATCCACCCCCTGCTAAAATCCCCCCTCCCAGCACAAATATTTGCCCCTCCATCCCCCAAATCCCCCCAGCACAAATGCCCCCCCCATAAAAAAAATCACCCCTCCTAGCACAAATCCTCTACCCCCCAAATTTCCCCTCTGAGTACACATCCTCTCCCCCCAAACTCCAAATCCCCCCTCCTAGCACAAATATCCCACCCCAATCATCCCTACTAGCACCAATCCCCCCCCCAAAAAAAATGTCCCTCCCCCCTCTACTATATCACCTCTTCTAGCACAAACACCCTAAATCCCCCCTCCTAGCACAAAAGCTCTTCCCCCATCCCAACACAAATCCCCCCCAATTCCCCACTCCTAGCATATACCCCCAAATTTCCCCTCCTAGTACAAGTAGTACCCCCTACTGCCACCCCCCAAATCCCCCCTCCCAACACAAATCACCCCCACCACCAATCACATGATACCACAGTGCCCAGAGCAGCCGCACCTCCTGCCCACCCCTTGTCCCGACCCTGTAGCCAATCACGGTGGTCACATGATCCTCAATGCTTCCCACACACCCCCCCTCCAATTTGGACATTTAGAACTTTAAAAAGGGATGTCAGGGCGGGCGGGAAGGGGGGTAACATTTTAAAGATTATGATAGATTTTCCATTGATTGGGTTCATATTTTAACCGTTCTCCTGCTAGAAGCCGGCATTATAATGATGGCTGCAGACCTAAAGATCGTATCTTTAAAAGGGACAAAATCAACATGTTGCTTTTCCTCCCAATTTTGACAATTTTTTTTTTGCTGGTATTTTATCACTGTTAAGGGCCAAAATACCAGTTTGCAGTTTTTATTGGTGGCGTATTTCGCCAAATATTTCTAAATTCTAGGCTGGGCGTAATTAATTCTTTTCAGCGGGGAAGAAGTAGAAAGGTTTTTGTCTGTGGCAAAGTAACTGGGAAAAGGCATTTATCCATGTCAAATCACTGGCGAGAGGAATGCGAAGAATGTGTTTTTGTTCTTTGAGGACAGCCTTGCTGGATGGACAGGCATTCTGGATTGGCTGTTCCAGAGAGTCCATTTTTTGTAGGTCACTGCTGTAGTAAAGGCAAAGTTGGTCGTACACAATCAGATGTTGGTGAGAGCACAATCTGGTCAGTGACCTCTCGCTAGAATAGTCAATGTACGTATGGGCAATACTGACCATCATGTCACCTCCGCCACGCTTCAAATGGTCAACTGGTAAAACCAAGCCAAGAAATGCCCTTTTCCCAAATTAGATCAATTGGCTGGCATGTCTTCTTAGGTTCCCATGAAGATTAAATTATTGAAAATATCATCTAATTTTTGGGGGATTCTTTAAAAAAGACTAGTCATTTTGTGTGAAGGCTTGGTATAGTAGTTCTACACTCTATGGCCAAACAATTTGTGGATATCTGACCAATACACTCATATGAGTATGTTGGGCATCTCACTCCAACACCATGGGCATTCATGCGGAGTTGGGATTATAAAGGCTTCCAGTCTTCTTGGAAGTCTATCCCTAAGATTTTGGAGAACATCTGTGCCCATTTTTGCCCATGCAGCCCAAGGAGGATTTGTGAGGTCAAGGACTGATGTTGGCCAAGAGATGTCTCATTCCAAATCATCGCAAAGGTGTGCAGTAAGGTTGAGTTCAGTGCGGGTCAGTTCCTCCTTATCAAACTGGTGAGACCATGTCTTTAAGGAGCTGGCTTGGTACCCATGGGCACAGTCATGCTGGAACAGAAAAGGAAACGGGTGTGTCCGGGCTTCCACCTCCCAAGTAATGATCACCCACTTCTGGCAGGGCACTCATCCTGAAAAGGTCTCCGCAATCTCCATCAAGGTCAGAACAAGGCAAAAGGCGAGTTCCACAAGAATTGGCTAAAAATGCATCAAAACTTTATGCAAATACTGGAGAAAAACAACCAACGGAAGCCAACGTGTTTCAGTCGTTAGGCCTTAATCATGGCTTGATTAAGGCCTAACGGCTAAAACGCTGTTCTGTCGGCTGTTTTTTTTAACCAGTATTTGAATAAAGTCTTGATGCATTTTTAGCCGATTTTTGTGGCACTTGCCTTTTCGCTTGTTCTGGAACATAAAAAGGGCCTTCTCCAAAGTGTTACCACAGTTGTTTCCAAACATCTTTGTATGTTGTAGCATTAATGATACCCCTCACAAGTGCACTGGAAACACCTGAACTCAACCATTTGAAGGGGCATTCACACTGTTTTGGCCATATATAGTGTAGATGTGATGGTCAGGTGTCCATAAGCTTTTGGCCATATAGTGACTGCATTTTACTGTTTTAAAACCTATTTTTGGATAATTTTTTCTACATTAAAAACATATTCTCTATAACAAATAAACTTCTAATGGCAACCACTGAGCAGGAATACAATGCATTTGATTCAGAGATGACCATTTAATGGAGCATTTCAAATCTGATGAAATGAAATGCAATATTGAAAAGATGGAAGGGCACACAAGCACAGTGTGGTGAAAGTCTTTTCAGGTTATACTTTGCAACAAATACTTCACTGCAAACACAATACTGAAAAACACAATGTAGTTTTCCTTTGAATGGAGAGGTAGCTGTGTACAATAGTTCATTTGCATTGAAGGTTGAAGGTCAGACAGGGACTTGTCTCTTGAAAAACTGATCCCGGTGTTCAAAATAATTATGCTGCAAAATTAAAGTCTGGAAACCAGGTACAGCACATTGTCTTCATCATCCCAAATACTTTCAAGGGTAGTTGGTCCAAGTTCTGTTAAAAAATTATGGCCAAAATTTTGTAGACCCCAACCATCCCACTTATAACCTGTTGGACATCCCATTCTATTCCCATGTGGAGTTTTCAATTATAATAGCTTCCACTCTTGTGGAAAGGCTTTTTATAAGAGGGTGGCTGTAGAAATTTGGGTTTGTTGAGGTTAGGAACTGATGTTAGATGAGATGACCTGGGTTGAGGTTAGGTCTCTATACAAGCCATCTATGTTCCTCCACACTAATCTGGTCAAAATTTTGTCACGGTCCGACTAGTTTGGAGTGTGTCTGTGGGAATTTGTGTCCATTTGTGGGGTAAGGTACTGACGTTGGATGAGAAGACATGTCCCACAATTCTAGTTCATGCCAAAGGTGATCAGTAGGGTTGAGATCAGAGCTCTATAAAGGCCACTCGAGTTCTTTCACACCAAACTGGTCAACCAAAGTCTTTATATAACTTTTTAGTAGGGGTTAGGGCTCTGTGAAGTTCCTCCACACCAACCTGGTCAAACCATGTCCTTATGAAGCTGGCTTTGTACATAGGAGCACAGTCATGCTGGAACAGAAAAGGGTCTCCCCAAACTGTTACCACAAGGTTAGAGCGTAATTGCCTACAATGTCTTTGTATGATGTAGTATGAACAGAACCCTTTATTGGAAACACCTGAACCCAATCATTTGTAGAGGTGTCCACATATTGTTGACCATATCGTGTACTTAACAGAACCTGTGGGTAGAAGTTCCCATTTTGAAGAGGTTTTGTAAAGGGCAGAAGTTACAAATTGCTCTGTAGGGCTCTGTGAAGGCCACTCAGGTTCCTCCACACCAAACTGGTCAACCAAAGTTTTTAAGGAACTGTTTTGTAGGGTAGCGTTCAGGGCTCTGAGAAGGCCACTCAATTTCCTCCACACCAGACTGGTCAAACCGTGTCTTCATGGAGTTGTTCAGTAGGGTTAAGGTCAGAGATCTGCGAAGGCCACTCTAGTTCCACCATACCACACTGGTCAAACCATGTCTTTATGAACCTGGCTTTGTACACAGGAGCCCAGTCATGATAGAACAGAAAAGGGTCTTCACCGAACTGTTACTACAAAGGTTGGAAGAGCATAATTGTCTATAATGTCTTTGTATGATGTAATATGATCAGGACAATATACTGGAAACACCTGAACCCAATCATAGAGGTGTTCACATTCTGTTGGGCATATCATGTAATTAACACAATCTGTGGGTACACTGTTCCCATTTTGAAAGTGTTTTGTAAAGGGCAGAAGTTACAAATGGCTCTGCAAAGGCCACTCGAGTTCCTCCACACCAAACTGGTCAAACCATGTGTTTATGTAGTTGTTTGGTTGGGCTGAGGTTAGGGCTCTGAGAAGGCCACTCGAGTTCTTACACACCAAACTGGTCAAACCACATTTTTAAGGAGCTGTTTTGTAGGGCAGAATTGGGGCTCTGAGAAGGCCACTCAATTCCCTCCACACCAGACTGGTCAACCATGTCTTTATGGAGTTGTTCAGCAGGGATGAGGTCAGGGCTATGGGAAGGCTATTCAAGTTCCACCACACCAAACTGGTCAAACCATGTCTTTATGGAGTTGGCTTTCTACACAGGGGACAGTCACAATAGAACAGTAAAAGGTCTTCACCAAATTATTGCTACAAGGTTGGAAGAGCATAATTGTCTACAACGTCTTTGTATGATGTAGTATGAACTACTGGAAATACCTGAACCCAATCATTTGTAGACGTGTTCACACACTGTTGGCCATATTATGTACTTAAAAGAATCTGTGAGTTCATATTATGAATGGGTTTTGTAAAGGCCAGAAGTTACAAATGGCTCTGCTACATTTTTACCTGAATTCCTCCCAGCCCTGCCATGTGCTTCTGAAACATTAGAATAACAGCTCTTGGAAACGGCTACAGTTGTCTCAACACAATACAGTTGCATGTTTACTTTGGGTTGGTCTCCAGAGGTAATGAAGTTTATTTTACAGATTTTTTTTATACATTTGTTTTTAGTTACAAATAACTAGAAGGGTAATATTGCTTCTCTTCAAATACTGACTCCATTTTGTCATTAGAAAACACATATGACTTGATATGACAAACCTGTTACATGAACACTGCAACATCCACCTGAAACATAAAATTCGGGACGCAATAATGCCTCTGTACAAGACGACGAACCCGAAAAAAATTCAGGTCCACTGGCTCCTGCTCTCCACACAATATGGCTTCAAATAACATGTTGGCACAGAGTATAAAACATATCATATTTTGATGCTGAATAAACTATTTACAAACAGGATGTAAACAAAAGCTGAGGCTTTCATGGCAATTTTCGAACAAAAAAATAAGTCAGTGCCCCCCATGAACAGCAGTTTTCCCCAATGTCCGAGGTTTCTTAGACGTTAGGACTCCTTATTGCTTGATACAGCAGTGAAACGAAAACTATGCCTGAGCAATATTCTGCGTGGTAAAAGTTCACTCAGCTCCTCCACTAAAAGTTGTGAGACTTTTCTAAAGAAAAAAAAGTTTATATTGGGGGATTTAAAACCCACATCCTCTGGGAATTCCAAAGGGATGTGGACTATGGAGGAAGCAGATGCTGACCTAGAAAGATGCAATATAAATTAATGATTTAATGAGAACATCTAGAAGATTGTTTCCATATTTGTAGTTATTACATTTAGTGCTGTGTTTATTTTCTTTTTCTTGGAGTCAGCAGTTCAGAGCTTGAACCGCAGCTACCGTCCCTTCTACTTGCATGGCAAGTTACATGGTCCTGCAGTGCAAATTGTCCTCAGTATAAAAAAAAAAAAAAAACGGTGAGTCTATCGCTAGGTGGATCCACAGAATTCGATTGTGAACCGCCTTCTCAACTTGTGATTCAAGTTATGACATGAGGTTGAGAAATTTGCTCTCTTCGGCCAATGTGGTCAGCATGGAGCTCATATCTCCGATTGCCATATTGCTCATCCCAACAGGGATGGAGGGGAAGGTCAATGAGTTTCTAGGAGTTGTGAGGCGAGATGAGTTTTGAGAGAGGCCCTGGAGAAGTCCTGGACTCAGAGTTCCCGACAAAAGGCTGGCATGGTCCCCATCATCCATGATGGCATCAAAATCTATAGAAGGTGGAGGCTCTAGGCCTTGTGAGTCTACAGTGCTGGTTACTTGATTGACACCTGGAGATGGCATTGTGGCGACCTGTCTCATTGTAGCATCCAGTCCTGTGCTGAAATTGCCATTCTGCTCAATCATTTGTATTTGCCCAGAGTAATACAGTAAACCATTGTCCTTGCCATTCATACAAGCAGTAGGTTCAGATTCCTCATTGGTCCTTTTTGGGGTTGCCTCTGCTGTTTGTTGGCACAGGTTCTGCTCACTTGCTGACTGTGGGCTCCTCATGTAACTTGGCTGATGCCCTGAGTGTATGCTCCTTGGCCTGTTAGGAGGGTGAGGGGGAGGCCTTGGCTGAAGCATGGCATTGCCTACTGGTTGCGTAGGCATGCCCATGTTGCTGTTTTGAGAGGAGAACATATTCTGTTGGGGCTGGTTGGTGTAGGAATTTGTTCGGTGAAGATTCTCCTGGTTTACATGGAAGTTATTTGAATAATTTTGAGTGTTTGCTCCATGCAGCATCTCGCGAGTGCCATTTTGTGCCATGTGTTGGTTACTCATGGAGTTTGTGCTCTGTGGAGAGTGCATGTGAGGCCCAGGTTTATCCAGCGTGTTACTACAGGATGGTGGTAGCTGGTACTGACCTTCATTACCTGTCCTCGTGTTCAGCATGTGCTGAGACTGGTTATAAATCAGTGGTTGGTTGAAATCGGAGTTTGTGTTTTGGCATGAGTTTAGCTGTTGTTGCCTTTGCTGCATATAGTTAAATCTTTGACCATTAACACTGCCATTTCTTGGCATCAGTTCTTGTTGTGTCAGAGTCAAGTTACTTTGCCTTGCTTGGAACGGCTGCTGGTTGAAGTTCTGGTACTGACATAAGTTCTGTTTCTGTGGTACTACTGCCAAGTTCCCCTGCGTAACTGACTGTTTTGGCATATGGGTTGCAACATCTACAGTACCTGAGCTGACTTCATTCCATTGAACGGGCATACTATTTTTCTGCATGTTGGAAGAGCCCTGAGTATCCCCAACCATTGGATAGTTTGTACTTGTGTTGGCTCCAGACATCCTACACTGTGCCTGCGTTGACTGGTTGTAATTCTTTATACTGTTTTGGAAATTCGAAGGTTGGCCATTAAAATCAGAAGAAAGGTTGCTGTTTTGGGATTTAATGTACTGCACAACATCATCTGGCAGCACCAGGTCATCCTCCCCTCCTGGAATGTCCATGTCTGCTGAGATGGCTTCCATGATGACGTTCTCACTGATGCTGGGAGGCCGTGGTGAATAGACGTGTCTGTGCAGGCTTCCATCTGAACGTGTATACTGCGAAACTGCAGCATTTCTTCTGTCCATCATTGGCGGAGGATGCAGTGTGTTCATACTGTTCATGCTGTGAAAACGTTGAACCCTTGGCAGATGCTGAAAGTCGAATCCTGCGGTGGTCCTCACTGGGTCACTGGCCCGTCTTGTGTTGTTTCCATGAACCTCATGCGGATACATTGGCATCGGACCATTGCCAGTACCATCACTGCACCGTCTTGGGCCTGGGTGTTGTCTGAAGGAAGGCAAGGAAAGTTCTGGACCATCCAGAAGTGACATCTTGTTCCTCAAGCTCATTCTCTCCATGTTGGGGAGAGGTGTCGGTGGAGCGCCGCCAGTCGCTGCGGCATATTTGGCCTTTAAACGATATTGCTGAGCGGGCGTGAGGTTTAAAAGAGTCGGCAAGCCGTTGTGTTGGCTAGCATCGCTGGACCTTCTGGATGCATCTGTAGATATGGGATCATAGGAGTCCGCAGAGCTGCCGTTGTGTTGTCGGCCCCCAAACTGTGATGCCTCACTGGACCGGCGGCTGGAGAAACACGGGGAGATCCCTGAGGAGCGGCGGCTGGTGTATGCAGAGCTCATGGTGCTGGTCGTGCTATCGCGCCTCTCGTTGAGCTGGTTCAGCATAGTGATATCATTAAAGGTCAAGTCTGAGATTCTTGGGTTGGTCATCACACCGCTTGGGACACCAGTGTTATCAAGCAAAGAGCCTGGAAAAGAAAAAAAAGACTAATTTAACCTACTAGTAAATCAGGTTACAAAATACAAACATAAAACAACAAGGCTGGATTGTGTGAAAGATCTGCTTTTACCATCCTCTCTATTTGTCCTGTTTACCATTATCATTGAAAGTGAAAGTAAAAAAAATCCCACATTTGGGGCTGTCCCCGCAAAAGTAATAGAGGGAAAATCTTCCAATGGGGACACTAGCTCTGAAGACCTGGGGGGTCCCCAAGAGATTCCCTTAATTTGCAGGGATTTTCTCTCACTTCCTGTTTGGATATGGGACAGGAAGTGAAGGGAAATATCCCAAATGAGGACACAGATGGCAAAAAAAATAAACAAGGCTTCAGCGGCGGCCCATCCATTAGGGGTGCCCGGGCGCCGCCCCCTCTCTTCACGCCACCCGCCTATATGCAATGGATAGATTCATGCACATGGCCGCCGCAGCCACCCCCTATTCATGCGTCTGGCCCCTTTCAGGGCACCGGGCGCATGAATTACAGTGGGGAAGACGCCGGTGATGGGGTAAGTGCCACCAAACGACCGACTGGGGGGGGGGGTTAGGGTGGCATACTGTTTGCTGCCCCCACCCAAAAAAAAATCCAGTGGCCACTACTGCAAGGCTTATAACCCTCCATAACTCTATCCAAAATGGAAAAAAATTTTTGCCTATAGTTCTACTTTAGGTTGAGTAGGGAAGAGTATGTTTTTATGGCCATCTATATCTTCCTGTACCGATGAAACTTGCACTCTCTCATTTCTTGCCATGGTGTCGTTGGCACAAGAAGTGAGTAGACCTTCTCAGCTGGGATACAGAAAGCAATAAAGGCTTTTGCACACTCTATGAAAAAAAACTTTAAAGAGAAGTATTGGCTGGAGTTGGGCTCTAGCCAACTCCAGCCAATCCATGTTAGTTCTTGGTGAATAACCTGATGTTCAGCCTATCTTGGCACTGTAGGCAAAAAGGATAGCAGTGTTACAAGACATGACATTAAAAGTATCCATCCCAGCCATATACCTTTCCTATCACGCAGAGGGGCATGCACAAACCATTAGACCTAATATGGAACATGGTAAAGAATCTATTAACCCATTAACCTCCCTACTCTTTCAAAGGTGCTTTTTTACAAACCCTAATTCCCATGCCCTCAGAACAATGGTAAGGAAAATACACTATATGGCCAAAAGTCGATGGATGACAGACCATCACTTATTTATATAAACTTGTTGGATATCCCATTCCAAAACCATTGGCATTCATATGGAATTGAACGCCTTTGTAGCTATAACCACCTTCGTTCCTCTGGGGAATGTTTCCAGAAGATTTTAAGTGTATTTGTGGGAATGAGTGCCCGTTTAGCCAAAATAATTTTGTCTTGCCTCATTTTGTGAGGCAAGGTAATGATATTGGACGAGAGGATCTGGCTGGCAGCTGGTGTTCAAACGCATCCCAAAAGTGTTCAGTAGGGTTGAGGTCAGAGCACTGTGTGGGGCCACTCAAGTTCCTTCACACCAAACTGGTCAAACCATATCTTTATGGAGCTGGCTTTGTACACGCACCAAATTGATGCTACATGGTTGGACGAGCAGTTGTCTACAATGTCTTTGTATGGTCAATGAATTTGAACTAGCGTCTGCGCTTCCAATTTGTGACAGTGTGGCACTTAGATTCATTTAAAAAAAAAAAAAAAAGGCCGAAGGATCGAGCCCTGCTCCCATAAAGACTTTCCACCAAGCTAGGGAACCTTTTTGTAAGATAATGAGTGCCTTTGGGGGGCATTTGATTTCATAAATGCTATAAGTGTCTAGATGTTTTTGTGTGTTTGGGGACTGGAATATTTGGAATATATCTTCTCTGTGTACTGACACTCCTCTGCTGCTGGGTCCTTCCGCTGACCAAGCAGGCATTTGCAGTTACGCCCTTGCTTTCCTGACACTCACCATTTCCAGATATGGCTGGAAGTTTGGTGTTCCTGGCAGGTGGAGCTGGGTTCATGAATGAACACGATTCCTTCAACGTCTTCAGTTTCTCTTTCTTGAGCTGTTCCAGTCTCTGCACCGTCGTGCCGCCTTGTCTCCTAAGCTGCAAGCCGACCATCGATGTACCGGACGTGACTGTGGAATCCACCACCGGGCTGGTGTCCTCCAAGCCAAAGAGGTCTCCCAGGCCTCCCTCTCCGTGCAGGCTCAACTCTACTCCGCTGTCAGTGTTGTTGGCGTTGCCAAGTGGAGATGGTTCACTACTGCATGACGACTGACCACCAGGGCTGGGCTGCATCTACAAGACAGAAAGTGCATAGTCAAGTTAGTGAATGTAGGAAATAACTGGAGATTTAAAAACCCAAACCTAGCCAAAACTTTAGGAAGGGCTAGAACCTTTTTTTTTAGTTAATGCTGTCAGTAACTCTGTTGAGATTTCACCCCACTTCCTGTCAGGACAGGATGTGAGGGGGAATATTTCCAAGGCAGATACATTTTTAGAAGGGTGGCAAAGGGTTAGAACTTCTAACAATGTTTTTATTGCTGTTTTTACCTACCTGTCTCAGTAACAACTGCCCCTCACCCATTTCTTGTATCCCAAAAATAAAATGGCTGACGTTGGGCACAGAAAACCACTAGATAGAAGATACAAAGTACCTCTGGGATCCGACAAGTTACATGGTGTCCACCTCTTCAGAGTCAGGTTTGGGGACATGTTTTCCTTTTTACTAAAAAAACATCCTTGATAGAATCTCAGAGAGGAGAGTGTGAGTACTTACTGTGATGCCTCGTACACACGATCGCACATTCCGACAATAAAATCCATGTTTTTTTTTTCTGATGGATGTTGGCTCAAACTTGTCTTGCATACACACGGTCACAGAAAGTTGGTCGGAAATTCAGAACGTCAAGAACGCGGTGACGTACAACACGTACATCGAGCCGAGAAAAATGAAGTTCAATAGCCAGTGCTGCTCTTCTGCTTGATTCCAAGCATGCGTGGAACTTTGTGCATCGGAATTGTGTACACGCAATCGGAATTTACGCGAACGGATTTTGTTGTCGGAAAATTTGAGAACCAGATCTCAAATTTTGTGAGGCGGAAATTCCGATGGAAACTGTCCGATGGAGACTGAACACAGACGGAATTTCCAACAAAATGCTCCCATCGAACATTTTCCGTTGGAAAATCCAACCGTGTGTACGAGGCATTAGAGATGAAGCTGAGGCCAAGTTCATGGAAGTTGTGGAGAAGGAATGTAGGATGCGGAGATTGCTATGCCAAAAAGATACAAAGTACCTCTTCTGGCATCCAACAAGTTACATGGTGTCCACCTCTGCAGAGTCAAACTTGGGGAGATATTTTTCTTTTTACAAAAAAAAAAAAAACATCCTTGATAGAATTTCTGAGAGGAGAGTATGTATGTGTATTTACTGTAGGAGATGAAGCTGAGGCCAGGTTCATGGAAGTTCTGGAGAAGGAATGTAGGATGTGGCGATTGCTATGCCAAAAAAGATACAAAGTACCTCTTCTGGCATCCAACAAGTTACATGGTGTCCACCTCTGCAGAGTCAAACTTGGGGAGATATTTTTCTTTTTACAAAAAAAAAAACATCCTTGATAGAATCTCTGAGAGGAGAGTATGTATGAGTATTTACTGTAGGAGATGGAACTGAGGCCAGGTTCATGGAAGTTCTGGAGATGGAATGTAGGATGCAGATATTGCTCCAATTTGGATGCTCTTGAAAACGCTAAGTGAATCTAGTTCCAATGTTTAGGGTGACCCTATGTGACTTGCTGGATCCCAGAAGATGTACGGGTACTTTGTATCTTTTTTGAGGCACAACTATTTATAAGTATAAGGAGGATGATGACATCCTCTCCTTCAGGGGCGTAACTAGAAATAGCGGGGCCCCATAGCAAAATGTTGTATGGGGTCCCCCTGCAAACAGCCCCCCCCCACAGCTGCCCTAGTGTCAATGCAGCGTGACCTGTGCCCAATGCAGCGTGACCTGTGCCCCATACAGCGTGACCTGTGCCCCATACAGCGTGACCTGTGCCCCATACAGCGTGACCTGTGCCCCATACAGCGTGACCTGTGCCCCATACAGCCTGGTCTGCCTGTGCCCCATACAGCCCCACCTATGCAGAGGAAGAGGCAAGCCGCCCGGATCAGCAGAGAGCGGGATTGCCCGCTGTAATAGCTTTCATTTGAATTTCCCATCTTCCTGGGGGTCATCGTCACATAGCCCCACCTCTTGGCTTGACGCCTTTGATGACGTCACATGTCCCGCATTGGATCGGCGTTCTGTCTATCAAGGGCACCGGGCCAAAAGGTGGAGCTATGTGACGTGAGCCCCGGGAACACTGGAAGCTCTAATGAAAGCTCTTACATCGGGCAATTCAGCTCTCTGCTGATACGGACAGCTTGCCTCTTCCTTTCCTCTCTCTTCCCCTGGCTGGGAGACTGTGCCGGCGGTGCTCTCATCCTCACTGGGCCCCACTCGGCTGTGGGCCCCATAGCGCCCGCATGGGTCGCCATGGTGGTAGTTACGCCCCTGCTCTCCTTCAAGTTTAGCAATCAGAACCTGATGGAAGTCCTCTGATCAAGAGAATATGAACCATGCAATACACAGAGAAGACCATTCTCACCTTGATAAGGTCTGTCCTTTGGAAAGTGTTAGAAAGGCAAAAAGACGGACATGCGGTTAGTAAAAGGAATAAAAGGAGCAACGAGTCATATTAATGAAAATTACAGACACAAAGATTGCATGCCATGAGGTCAGGGTAGGCAGCAGACAGAAGATTCTCCGTCTTAGCAAAGTGATTCGTTCCTAGAATGTCCAATGATAACTTCTGCTGAACAAATCTTTTTACTGCACATATTCACACGGACACAACTACAACAGGCTTGATGATGAGAAAATCAAATCATAATTAACACAGCTTACTACTCTGTACTGAAGACTAAGAGCTCCCCTTATTAGGATTTCCACAGGGACGACATTTCTAATCTAAAACCTTTTTCTTAAAGCGGATCTCCATTCTGGAGGAAATTTTCCAGGATTCTGCATTATATTAGCTATGCAGACCTCATGAGTTTATTTTATGACTGCAGAAGTCCCGGTAAGTTTGCATTCTCTTCCCAGCAGATGTGCAGAGCTTTGCATTCTGCTGTCTTGGAAGAAGTGGGAGGGTCTTTCCATGACTGATGTAAATTTGCTGAATTTCATATAGAAGGATACTTAAAGTGGATGTAAATCTCTGAAATGAAAAACGAACAAAGCATATCTCTCTATGGTGTGTACTTGCCTCAATCCAGAGCAATAAGTGTGATTTAGGTCTCTTCTCTCCTTCCTCCGCTATCTGCATGAGTCACTTCTGACAGTTTATGCCAACACCAAATAATTCTGGGAGGCAGCCCTGCTCCCCCAAACCCCCCACCCACCTCCAGCAGGCAATTGACAGCCTCAGCTGTGCATGTTTTACTCTATGACACTGTGTAGAGGGGAGTGTGTCCATTCCCTTCACTCAGGTCTCAGATTACACTCAGCTCTCTTCACCCAGTCTTCCTTCTGGGTTCGCGGAGGCTGTGTGAGGGGCCGAAGCCACGATGATGTCACTCTAGCGCATGTTGCGTGGGATTCGCCATTCACGCCACAGAACTCTGAAGGAACGGCACGGTATGCCATTCCTTCAGAGCGCATGCGCCGGTGACATCACCAGTTGCATCAAAAGTAAATACCTTCTAAACGGTACATGTTTAGTAAGTATTTACTGTACCTATAGGTAAGCCTTATTAAAGGTAAAAGTCATGCATGGGAGATTACTCCCAATTTAAAGTATACAGTAACTAAAGGCAAGCATTTGTTTTAGTTTTGGATAGAATGTAGAGGGATTACAAACCATGTCAGGTTTTTATTGCTGTCTGTGCCCCTATTAGAGAGATGCTGATTGGTGGCTACAAGCAGCACAGACAGGTCTTCTGCCTGCTGTCCAGTGTGTTTTCACAGGCCGCACAGGGTGTGCCAGGTGTGCCTGGGCACACCCTAATCACCCATTGTGGCTCATATTCCCCCTGTTAAGACCCCTGATATTTCACCAAATAAAAAATGTTCCAATTTTTGTCTTCTCTAAAAAAAAATAGTAAAAAGAAAAAACTAATAATAATAATATTGTAAAAAAATAATAAAAAATAAAATAATAGAAATGAAAACTACTGACACCATCAGTATTTATACACACACATGCACGGGGTTCCTAATAAAAAATAAAAATAAATTATATATACACACATATATATATATATATATATATATATATATATATATATATATATATATATATATATATAACATTAACATTAAATAACATTGTAAAAAATTAATTAAAAAAAACTAATAGAAATACACACATGCACAGGGTTCCTAATAAAAAAAATAAAAAATTAAAATTAAAAAAATAAATATATATATTATAAAGAAAAAAAACTGACACCAATCTCATCCCTACTGACACCATCCAGTGCTCTATTGGGCATGTGTGTGTTTGAGCTTTGGGATGCACACACTAATGTAATAGGCAGTGCACACCTATGCCGCACAGGCTTTAGTAGCCATTTAACATCAAAACCCATCAGGGAATTTCATTTTTACTGTCGACATCTATTTCCATATCACATTACTGTGTTCATTTAATACCATATGTAACTTTTCCGGGACGCATGCTCAGAGCTGATATTCTGAGTAAATCATTTGCTATCCCAGCAAACAGATATGTTCCTATCATTATACAAGAATATATTTATGCCGAGATGAAACATAAACGGAGTGTGGGGAATGTTAATGACGAGTCAGCACTAGGCAAGGAGTTAATCTGCTGACAAATGACCCCGCCAGCACCGCTCAGTTCCGCTGCTTAATGTTTATACAAGTTAATACCGACATTAGCGTTCCATCCCCTGGTATCTCCCTATGCACTAAACTTTACAGCATAGGAAAGTGCTCACCGTAAATACACATTTTAGGAGGCTCACATATGACGGCTTTAAAAGCTGCAGTTTGCAGAAGTGTATTTAAGTTGTCACAGTCCTGAGGATCAATATATATATATATATATATATATACATGAAGTTCGGTTCTCTTTAGAACAGGTATATCTGTGCTGTATATTGGTGACATCACTTCTTCACCAGTATAGAAATGTAGAAAGTTTAGTTCACATGTAACAATAATGTTATACATGGAAGTATCAAATTGTTACATTGTAGCTCTGTATCCTGAGCCTCTGGATTATAGACCACATACAATTTAGAGACATTAATTCAAATGTCCATCCAGAGCCTCTGGTTTATAGACCAGATACATCCTAAATATAGAACCATTTATCCAACTGTCCACCCAGATCCTCTGGTTTATAGACTGGATACATCCTAAATATAGAAGCATTTATCCAACTGTCCATCTAGATTCAGAGCCTCTGGTTTATAGACCAGATACATTTTAAATATAGAAATAATTTATTCAACTGTCTATGCAGAACCTCTGGTTTATAGACCAGATACCTCCTAAATATAGAGCTATTTATCCAACTGTCCATCCAGAGCATCTGGTTTATAGACTGGATACATCCTAAATATAGAGCCATTTATCCAACTGTCAATCCAGAGCCTCTGGTTTATAGACCATATACATCCTAAATATAGGGGGGCTGCAAATGTGGCTCCTTGGGTTTATAGGCGGCAACTCCTGTCAATCTCACCCATTCAAGTCAATTAGGCCTTGCCGAGCCAAATGCTAGCCTCATGTTGGAAGAAGCATGCACTCAGTGAGGGCAGAACTAAAGGGCAGAAGTAAAGTGATAGGGATGTGAACAAAGCTGAGCTACGTACCATGCCATCCTCAGTCTTGATTGTCCTGGTATGGAAGGAGTCCCCCCGGCCTCTAGGGGCATTATTGGTCTCTGTGTGTTCTGTGACCAGCCTATTACCACCTTCACTGTCGCCGTTCTCTCTTGGCGCTGGTTTTGGGGGGATGTCGTTCCGCTGTTTCTTTGTAATGTGGGCATCAGGCCCATGGACGGTCTTCACATGCTTCCTCAGGGAACTGGGGTCCGTGTACCGCTTTGTGCATCCCGGGATCTTACAAATATATGGTTTCTAGGGGAAAAAAAAACATTTTCAATGAAAACATATCTAGAAATGATTGCAATGGAGTTAAAAACAAACTGATTTTGCTAAGAAATGTTTAATTGTAGTATAAATATGGAGAGAAAACGGAACGAGAAAACTGCCAAGATATACAAATAGCTTAAGGTGTCATAATTAACATTTTACACTGATAAAAGTAATCAATGTCAACATTTAGAAACTGAATAAGTCAGACCAAAGAGTCCAAAATGGTTTATTATTAATGTTAATTCTCAGCATAGAACATCCAGCGCATTTTTGGGGCTCAACAAATATCCCCTCTCATCAGGGCTACAATATAGAAATGATTATAAATATTTAAAGTGAAGATGAATTCTACATAAAAATAATTAAATTAATATGAAGAATATAAACAAACAAGCAACTAAATTAATTGCAATCATAAATTCATATAATAAAACATATATTATGGCCACAGCACCCCAATTTTATTATTTGGATGTCTAATTACAATGAATTTAGTTGTTTTTTAACTATATTTATGAACGGATTTGTTTTCAGCTATATATAAAGTGTTAACTTTGGCAGCAAATTTCGATTTAGTTTTAGTCTTAGTCAAAATGGCATTTTAGTTTTGGTCCCATTTTAGTCTTCTGCAGTGGCGTCACTGGGGGGGGGGCAGAGGGGGCCCTGACCCCCCAACATGATAATGTGCCTCCCATGCCCCCCCCCAATTAAAAGGACTTATGGTTTGTATTTGGGGTGGCTGACCTGTGGCCCCACCCATTGCTCTGGCCGCCGCTGGAATAAGTCAGGCTCTCCTGACAGCATCCCTGTCAGCTCCTGGGAGGGATTTCTCCCCCTCCCTCTACTTGCTCGCTGACACTTTGTATCTTCTGCAATTGTTTTAGTTTTAGTCGTATTTAGTCGACTAAATCTTCAGTACATTTTAGTCGACTAAAATCATTTTGGTTGACCAAAATTAATTTTAGCCGTCTAAAATCGAATGGGTGTATTTAATTGGTAATGCATTATTTAAGCATTTCTCTACAATTTCCACACTCATTATATACTGCTGGAGTAAAAAATCTAATATGTTATTATTTCTGGTATTTAGGTTTGAACATGTAGTACAGACCAGTGTTAATTTTGATGTCAAATTTCAATTTAGTTTTAGTCATACCCTTTTGACTAAAATGCCATTTTGGTTTTAGTCGTATTTTAGTCTTTCGACCAAAAATGCAATTTTAGTTTTAGTTGTATTTTAGTCATCTCAGTTGTTTTAGTCGTATTTTTAGTCAACTAAAATAGTATTAATTTTGTCGATGGAAATGTTTTAGTTGACGAAATTAGAAGTTGATAAATGTATTATTTACAGTAATTTCTGCATCTGGCCCTGAAGAAGGGGAGACCTCTGAGCCCCCCAAAACCAGCTGGTTGTTCTATGTTTTCCTGCCATGAATTTATAATCGATATTAAAAGATTTTGGATTCTTTAATCCTTGGTCTGGCGCACTCAGACTTTTCAAAATGTAGGGCCTGCACCAAATTCAAAAATATTCACCTCGAGTTTATAGACAATTAAAATTTGGAGTCAATTAAATTGGACCTTCACCCTAAACTAGGTGTCACAATGCCCTGCCTCCTCCCTCTCTCACAATTGGATATCATTTTATTTTTTAATTTAATACAGATCATTGTACTGATCAGCAACTGGTGCAAAGGGAGATGAAACCCCCTCTATTTCAAAATGTGGGCACTGAGAAAACATTACCGGCTTGTTTTAATAAAAATAAACCTCAAAAATTATATCAATTTAAAGAGTTTCCACTTTCATCTAGTGTTTATTTTTAGAATTTAAAATGTATCAATTTCTTTTTTACCCCGAAGGAAACTGAGCAACAAAGACATTTTTCTGCCTCGATAAGACTCCGCGTGTCGCCCCCTGCATTGCTCTCCATCACGGCCCTATTACCCAACACAACCCCGAGACCAAATCTGTCCAGCGAAACAATAAAACGACATGGGGTTTTCTCGCCGACACCTGGAGGATGCTGGGAAGCCTGCGGGGCCCACGTGGAGAACATAAAAGAAGATTTAAGCTTCCTCATTGCAGGTGACTTTCATTTCCTCTCCTTAGCCCCGGCTGGACGGTTTGACTTTTATGGTCCACACCTATTTGGCAGCCGACAAAATCCCAGAACTTCCCCGGAACAAGAGGGGAGAGACGAACATCTGCTGCTGCTTTCAAGAACACAAAAAATAAAAAAAAATCACAGACAGGCGTGGAGCTGGTGTGGTTTGGCAATGCCGCAAGATAAATTGTACGACAACTGACTTTATTCTGCAAGCTTTCTGTCTGATCCGCCGAGGGTTGCAAAACCTCTAAATCAGCAGAACCGGCTAACTCAAAATCTCTGTTCTAATTCCGACCCCGAGCTGCAGCAGTTATTAATATTTTCTGTCTTGTTCAATGAATTCTTGATCTGTGGCCACCAATTAATTTCAAATTTTCTCCTTCCAAATGTCAGTCTTTGTCCCATGGAACTTTGCGATGGCCAAATATTTGTGGACAACCGACCATCACACCTCAAAATCTCTGTTCTAATTCCGACCCCGAGCTGCAGCAGCTATTAATATTTTCTGTATTGTTCAATGAATTCTTGATCTGTGGCCACCAATTAATTTCAAATTTTCTCCTTCCAAATGTCAGTCTTTGTCCCATGGAACTTTGCGATGGTCAAGCATTTGTGGACAACTGACCATCACACCTCAAAATCTCTTTTCTAATCCTGACTCCGAGCTGCAGCAGTTATTAATATTTTCTGTCTTGTTCAATGAATTCTTGATCTGTGGCCACCAATTAATTTCAAATTTTCTCCTTCCAAATGTCAGTCTTTGTCCCATGGAACTTTGCGATGGCCAAATATTTGTGGACCACTGACCATCACACCTCAAAATCTCTGTTCTAATTCCGACCCCGAGCTGCAGCAGCTATTAATATTTTCTGTATTCTTCAATGAATTCTTGATCTGTGGCCACCAATTAAATTCAAATTTTCTTCTTCCAAATGTCAGTCTTTGTCCCATGGAACTTTGCGATGGCCAAATATTTGTGGACAACTGACCATCACACCTCAAAATCTCTGTTCTAATTCCGACCCCGAGCTACAGCAGTTATTAATATTTTCTGTCTTGTTCAATGAATTCTTGATCTGTGGCCACCAATCAAAATTCTAATTTTCTTCTTTCAAATGTCAGTCTTTGTCCCCTGGAACTTTGCGATGGCCAAGCATTTGTGGACAACTGACCTTCACACCTCAAAATCTCTGTTCTAATTCCGACTCCGAGCTACAGCAGTTATTAATATTTTCTGTCTTGTTCAATGAATTCTTGATCTGTGGCCACCAATTAAATTAAAATTTTCTTCTTCAAAATGTCAGTCTTTGTCCCATGGAACTTTGCGATGGCCAAACATTTGTGGGCAACTGACCATCACACCTATATGAGCTTGTAGGACATCCCATTCCAAAACCATAGTCATTAATATGGAGTTGTCCAATTTACAGCTACGTATAACAGCCACCACTCTTCTCCAAATACAATAATGTTAAGGCGTGCATCCACACTCAAATCTAAAACTAATTTTATAAACTAATTTTATTATTATACCCCTTCCGCAGCAAATCTGCTCTCACCATACAGACCCACTTCCTTCCATACTTAACATGAAACAGTCTCTCTTTTGTACCATCTGATGCCTCCCTTGCTCTTGTACAGCCTCTGGAATAAAAAAGTCCAAAGGCCAAAAGCGCACACCTGACCATCACACCTATGGGTCTGCTGGACATCCCCTTCCAAAACCATGGCAATTAATATAGGGTTGCCCCACTTTTGCGGATATTTCAGCCTTTACTCTTCTAGAAGACTTTCCACAAGATTCTGGAGCGTGTCTGTAGGAATTTGTGCCCTTTTGTGAGGTCAGGTACTGATGTTGTATGAGAAGACCTGTCTCACAGTTGGCATTCCAATCCACCCTAAAAGGTGTTCAGTAGAGTTCAGGTCAAGGCTTTGTGAAGGCCACGTCTTCTAGATCAAACTGGTCTTGATGGAGCTGTTATGCCCCGTACACACGGTCGGATCTTCCGATGGAAAATGTCCGATCGGAGCGTGTTGTCGGAAATTCCGACTGTGTGTGGGCTCCATCGGACATTTTCCATCGGATTTTCCGACACACAAAATTGGAGAGCAGGAGATAAAATTTTCCGACAAAAAAATCCGTTGTCGGAAATTCCGATCGTGTGTACACAAATCCGACGGACAAAGTGCCATGCATGCTCAGAATAAATAAAGAGATGAAAGCTATTGGCCACTGCCCCGTTTATAGTCCCGACGTACGTGTTTTACGTCACCGCGTTCAGAACGATCGGATTTTCCGACAACTTTGTGCGACCGTGTGTAGACAAAAAAAGTTTGAGCCAACATCCGTCGGAAAAAATCCTAGGATTTTGTTGTCGGAATGTCTGAACAAAGTCTGACCGTGTGTACGCCCTGTTAGTTGAGAAGACCTGGCTCACCATCTGCTTTCCAATTCATTCCAAAGGTGCCCAGTAGGGTTGAAGTTGAGGCTTTGTGAAGGCCACATCTTCTACTCCAAACTGGTCAAATAATGTCTTGCTGGAGATGTTAGTTGAGAAGACCTGGCTCAGAATCTGCTTTCCAATTAGTCCCAAATGTGTTCAGTACGGTTGCGGTTGGGCTTTGTAAAGGCCATTTCTTCAACACCAAACTGGTCAAATAATGTCTTGATGGAGATGTTAGGTGAGAAGACCTGGCTCACAATCTGCCAAAGGTATTTAATAGAGTTGGGGTATGGGCTTTGTGAAGGACACATCTTCTACACCAAACTGGTCAAATAATGTCTCGAAGGAGAATAAGTGAATGTCATTGTCACCGAGACAAAAATGAAATTGTTGATAAAAGCTTCAACCCACTCTAATATAAATGTGCTCTTGTTTTTATTAGTGTCCCCAACTGGGAGATTTTACTATCACGTCCTGTCCTGAAAGGAAGTTAGGGAAAATCTCCACAATGGAGCACAGACACCCAAAAAATGCTTGGAGGAAGCAGTGTAACCCTGGGATTGTTCGATTGGCATTATCCCGGTACCATTTTTTAGGGTCGACGGTCAGCTCTCTTGTAAAAGTAATCCTAGCTGCTGGATTGCTTTTACAAGCAAAGGGAGGGGACATTTCCCCTCCCGTGGCTTTACCGGGATCTCCTGTGCCACCGGGAGTCCCGATGGACCAACCAGCCCTTCCGCCGGCTGATCACAGAGCCGAACAAAGACCGGATTGGCTCTGTGACATAGTATCCCGGAAGCAATGACCTTACCTCACTTTCGGCTTACCTAATCTTGGTGAGATCAAAGGGCAGTGGACGGTTCTGGGGTCTTATAGACCCCAGATCTCTCCATAAAGAGTACCTGTCACATGCCTATTGCTGTCACAAGGGATATTTACATTCCTTGTGACAGGAATAAACGTGATCAAAATTTTTTTAAAGTGACGGTGTAAAAATAATAAATTTAAAAATTTATTGTGTTTTTTTGCATTAAAATTCAATTTGTGGTGTCAAGCTTCAATCTCAGATCCATTTACTTGCATCAAAGAAAAGCAAACAGAGGTTCTGCTCTTCTTCACGCTATCCAAAGTGTAACAAAATATTTTGGCCGGAATTGGGCTTTAAAAGGAATTTTAGTGACTATGTGCTGAGAAAGTTCTTCCCAAGAACAGATGATCAATGCTCTCAATGTTCTTTTTCATTAGTTCCTCACCTCATTGGAGTGGGTCCTGTTCTGGTGCTTGGCGCGGTCGGAGGCATTGGAGAAGGCCTTGTTGCAGCCCTCGTGTTCACACACGTAAGGTTTCTCGCCTGTGTGGGAGCGCAAATGTGTCTTAAGGTTCTCCAGCCTGGAATAGGCCTTGTAGCAGCCCTCAAACTGTGAAAAGAATGGCAGCACAATCAGTCAAAACCCACAATGACGGTTTGAACAAATATTCTCTATTTAACAGATTTGTGCCCCCAGAAATTGACAAATAGGGCCCCCGTGACATGTGATATATCTATGGGGTTCTTCCATGTTCCCTGTCATTTCCACCCCCACCCCCCATCCCCATTGTGTGACTTTGTAGGTTACTGTCCCCAAAGTTGTGTATAAATCCAAGACTGGGTGGGGGTGAGGAGTTGGATTTGGATCCTCTACCATAGAAAGGAGGTTCCTAGTAGATCCAAATGGCTAGGGTTGGGCCGTTCTCCACAAAGTTTGGCCCATCAAAATAGGGGTCATCCAAATTGAGTGGTCTATACAATTGCACCAGAAAGAGCACCAAAAATGATCCAATAGTCCAGCAATAGAGCTTCATTGCTGATTCATTGATCGAGGTCATATATGACTTATTTGCATAGTAAGCAATCAAAACCTAGTGCTTACTAACTAAACCAGTGGTCTCCAAACTGTGGTCCGTGGGCCAGATGTGGCCCTTTGCTTGCCTTTATCAGGCCCCTGGGACACTATTCCTCTCATTGATACAAGGCATTATTCCCCCTACTGACACCAATAATGGGGCATTATTCCTCCTACTGACACCAACAACTGGGCACTATTCCTTCTGTGACACCAACGATTGGGTACTATTCCTTCTACTGACACTGACAGGGCACTATTCCTTCCATTGACACTTATGATAGGGCACTATTTCTCCCACTGACACCAACAACGTGGGCACTATTCTTCCCACTGACACCAGTGATTGGACACTATTCCTCCCACTGATACCAAGGACGTGGGCACTATTCCTTCCTTCCATTGACACTTATGTTAGGGCACTATTCCTCCCACTGACACCAAGGACGTGGGCACTATTCCTCCCACTGATACCAATGACGGGGTACTATTCCTCCCACTGATACCAATGATGGGGTACTATTCCTCCCACTGATACCAATGATGGGACACTATTCCTCCCACTGATACCAATGATGGGGTACTATTCCTCCCACTGACACCAACGACGTGGGCACTATTCCTCCCACTGATACCAATGATGGGGTACTATTCCTCCCACTGATACCAATGATGGGGCACTATTCCTCCCACTGACACCAACGACGTGGGCACTAATCCTCCCACTGACACCAGCGATGGGGCACTATTCCTCCCACTGATACCAATGATGGGGCACTATTCTTCCCACTGACACCAACGACGAGGGCACTATTCCTCCCACTGATACCAATGAGGGGGCACTATTCCTCCCACTGACACCAATGATGGGGCATTATTCATCCTCCTGCAGACCAGGCGCAATGTAATTTTTTTTTTTACTTCCACTGACCACCAAGCCTGAGGCGATTTCTACTCCCACTAACCAAAGTCTGCCCCCTCCTAACCTCTGAAGGATAATAAACTGGCCCTCTTTAGAAGGTTTGGAGATCCCTGACCTAAACCATTAAATTGTACTTGGGCCCTGGGGAAGGGAGAGAGATCTGTGGGTCCCCAAAATCAGTTGGCTGGTTTTTGGACCATCTGTAGTCACATACTGAGCCAATAAATCACTGTTGGGCCCTTGGATCTTTTGTTTGGCACCCTTTTTGGTACAACTCCAGATGTTCATGGCAGTTTCCTTGATGGTCCGTTGGTTGTAGAGCAGGGAGCAGAGATAGAGAACGAGCTGTGTAGCCAAAAATTTGAAGGATCTCTGAATGCGGGCGCATCATGGGTAAGTGCAAAGCACATGTGACGCCTCACCTTGCTCCAGAGATCATAAAAGGAACCTAACCTGAAAGAATTCATTTGGATGGGTGCGACTTGGATGTGACTTGTTGCGCCTCTGGAAAGTCAAACCCCACTGTTGCACCACTTTTTCATGTATAACAATAAGGTATGACTTTCATGCAACTTTTGAGGGTTAACATTAAAGTTTTTGGTCCCTTGGGTTGCATGAAAGTCAGGCCAAAGTAGTGCACTAAAGTGGAAGTAAACTTCCATCTCTAAATTTTACCTGTAGGTAAACCTATAATAAGGGTGCAGATGGAAGCGGACTCCAGCGAGGACATCGCATCGATGGAATGCTTTGTTTTCAGGTGGGTTTCACATAATGTGCTAGTATGCGATGCATACTAGCACGTGATGCCTTTACCTTGCAGGTAAGAAAAAACAAAACTAACAAAAAAAAAACAAAAAACGTCTAGCGGTTTACAACCGCTTTAACTGCAGCGGCGCTTTGCCGGCGGATCGGCGGCGCTGCCCCATTGTTTTCATACACCGCTCCTACAGCGCTGCAAAGATGCAGCTTTTAGGACTTTTTTGACCGTCCTGCAAGCGCACCGCTCCAGCGTGGAAGCACTCGGGCTCTCACAGTGGAGTGACAGGAGAGGCGATTTACAGGCGCTATTTTTAGGGCTGTAGCGCCTGTAAAGCGCCTCAGTGTGAAAGTAGCCTAAAGTGGATTAATTGCCCTTTGACAAAGTCACTTGTTCAGTGACGCAACGCGTCAGGGAGGAGCCGGGTGTCGTCACTTCCGGACGTCAGGGAGGAGGCGGGTGTCGTCACTTCCGGACGCGGCCGAGATCGGAAGTCTCCTTGTTTGTATAGCTGTACCGAGTGTTTTTAAACTGTAAGTTACTATATTTTTTTTAAAATAAATTGCATTGGATCACTACACTATGGAGCCCCTCCCCTTCTTTATTGCATGTAAACTGCATTGGATGAGCCTGGAAACTGACCCTCTTAATCGGCGTTGGTGTGGATACTTTTTGAAAATCGATCGATCTTCGTAGAGCCATCATTTTTATCCATACAAAGGCTCGACTTGACCCGTAGGGGTCTTCTTATAAGGTGAGAGGCTGGGGGCAAATGTGTGGCGCACAGCGGATGGTGGAAATATTTTGATGAAGTGCTTTTTGCACTTTTTTTTATTTTATTTTATTTTTTTTTTTATATGAACTGTTTATCTGGATTTCCTTGATATTAATATTGCAACTATTATCACTTTGGAGAATTTCTGCACTTTTATTTTTGAAGATTTTTTTGCACTTTTGAGATATTTTGATGTATTGCTTTTGCACATATTGATGAATTTTCCTTTGAACGTTGCACTTTATTATTTATTTAATTGTAGCTAGTGCTGTCACTGGGTTGCTTCTATGAAGTTTGATCACTGCACTGGTAGGCCGCGTACACACGATCTCGGCCAGCAAAAGACCGATGAGAGTTTTTGGTCGGAAAATACGACCGTGTGTACGCCCCATCGGTCTTTTGCTGGCGGAAATTCCAGCCAGCAAATGATTGAGAGCATGCTCTCAATTTTTCGCTCGGAAAAAAGTTCCTATCCAAAAATGCGATCGTCACTATGCAATTCCGACGCGCAAAATTCCTACGCATGCTCGGAAACATCGGACTTCGTTTTCTCGGCTCGTCGTAGTGTTTTTTAAAAAAAAATAATAATTTTTAAAAAAAAGAAAAAATCACTTTTGAAAAAAAAAATATTTTTGGCAAAAAAAAATCATTTTTGAAAAAAAATAATCATATCTGAAAAAAAAAATATTTTTGAAAAAAAAAAAAATTTTTGAAAAAAAAAAATAATTTTTGAAAAAAAAAAAATCATTTTTGAAAAAAAGAAAAAATCATTTTTGAAAAAAAAATATTTTTGAAAAAAAAAAAATAATTTTTCAAAAAAAAAAAATAATCATATCTGAGAAAAAAACATTTTTAAAAAAAAATCATTTTTGAAAAATAAAAAAAACATTTAAAAAAAAAAAAAAAATTATTTTATGGAAAAAAAAATCATTTTTGAAAAAAAAAAAAAAATCATTTTTGGAAAAAAAAAATCATTTTTGGAAAAAAAAATCATTTTTTGAAAAAAAAAATCATTTTTGGAAAAAAAAATCATTTTTGGAAAAAAAAATCATGTTTGAAAAAAATAAAATCACTTTTCTTCAGTTGTAGAGGCAAATACACAATTTCCCCAGAAATTGTAGCTTTTCTAGTTTATTTTATTTTGGTTGAGCGCCACATTACCCCTCGCCTTATTTCATTTCCGTGTGAGAACACCTTATATGTCGGCAGCTGCTCATTGGTCGGTCCTCTTTCATTTAGGGTTTGCGCATTAGTTATCCCTCTTTCGTGATTAAAGTGGAACCATGTACCTTGTAGGGGAGGGGGGGACGGGACTATAATTTCCCGAGGCTGAAGTGAATGTACCAACGTGTGAAGTCAGGTCTGCCAGGCTTTGCCCATCTCGGGCTTTTGCGGCCGCCAGGAGCCGCTCTCTCCGCTGCTAAAATACGAGGCCCAACAAGCTGATAATATTTCCCTTAAGGGCTAAAGGAGGAACGGAGAGCGGAGAGTGGTTAGTGGTGCCTTGGGGGGGGGGGAGGGGGGGGGATGTCAGCGGCTATTGATGGGAGCGATTCGCACACTTGCTGATGTCAGCAGGTTGGAGGGTCTGAGCGGCTTACTGTGCATTTATGCGGCTTTTCCCCGGTGTGACGCCTCATGTGAACCACCAGCATGTACTGCGCTTTAAACGGTTTCTGTTCCCGGGTGCAATCCTGCCAGCGACACACAAACTCCTTCTTCTCCCCGTGGATGTGCTCATTATTGATGTGCTGCAGAGAGAGGGGGACAGAGAAAAATCCATCAGCCCAACGAATGGCCGAAACTCGTCAGATCAGCACCACATACACTATAATAAATATAACCTAAAATATGGAAAAAAAACTGCTTTACACGCAAAGCCAAAATGTGCCAATTTATACTGAAAATAAGTCAGATATACAGAAAATAAGTCAGATATACAGATAAAATAAGTCAGATATACAGAAAATAAGTCAGATATACTGAAAATAAGTCAGATATACAGATAAAATAAGTCAGATATACAGAAAATAAGTCAGATATACAGATAAAATAAGTCAGATATACAGATAAAATAAGTCAGATATACAGAAAATAAGTCAGATATACAGAAAATAAGTCAGATATACAGATAAAATAAGTCAGATATACAGATAAAATAAGTCAGATATACAGAAAATAAGTCAGATATACAGAAAATAAGTCAGATATACAGAAAATAAGTCAGATATACAGATAAAATAAGTCAGATATACAGATAAAATAAGTCAGATATACAGAAAATAAGTCAGATATACAGATAAAATAAGTCAGATATACAGATAAAATAAGTCAGATATACAGATAAAATAAGTCAGGAATCAGGAAGATTTTATTGGACATATATAATAATAATAATAATAATACACTTCATGCCAGAGCTATGCTGCAAATGTAACCAATCACAGAACAGAATTTCTTATGCCCTAAATTTCTCCCCTCCTGGGACAAGCCCATTGGTGGAGCCGCAGGTCCCCAGGCCCGGGTGACAGATCCCAGTCTGTGCACTGATTGGCTGAAAACGGTTACATTCATTATTACCGGCATCTGCCAGAAGCAGATAAATGCATTGGACTTGATTTTACCAAAACTGGAGAGTGCAAGCTCTTGTGCAGCTGTGTGCGGGAGCCAATCAGCTTCTAACTTCAGCTTGTTCAATTAAGCTTTGACAAAAAAAACAAAAAAAAAATGGAAGTGGATTGGTTTACATTTGCAGACCGACTGGCCCCCCTCCCACAAAATCAAGCGCTTGTGGTTTTGGTGAAGTACTAATACAGTGGAAACCCTCGGATTGCGAGTAACGCGGTTAACGAGCGTTTCGCAATACGAGCGCTGTATTTCTAAAAATCGCAACTCGGTTTGCGAGTGTTGTCTCGCGAAACGAGCAGGATTCAGGCCAAAGCGTGTGCAGCACCGCGTTTGGCCTGAGGTGGGGGGGGGGCGCCGGAGCCGAGTGGCGCGGATCGCAGCCGATCGGCACCGTTCGGAAACGCACTTAAAGGCCCGGGGACAGCTCGGCTGGAGTCTTTCCGAGGTTTGCCGAAGTCAGCCGAGGTGTCCTTTCCGGCCGCTTCTGAGGCTCTCTGGCGCCCCCCCCACCTCTGGCCGCATGCGGTATTGCATGCTTGAAGTCAATACGGAACAAATTATCTTTGTTTCCATTGATTTCTATGGGAAAACTCACTTTGATATGCGAGTGCTTTGGATTAGGAGCATTCTCCTGGAACGGATTATGCTCGTAATCCGAGGTTCCACTGTAGTAAAAACTAATTCTATACAACACACACAAAACTTCAATTACAGTTTAACGCTGCCACCTAAATACCTCTGTCAAAGGCAGGAAAATAAAATTAACACAAAAACAAACAAATACATTCATCCAGGCAGCGCTAATTGACACCGTTTTCCTACCCGCTACCGCTCAGCTTACCCGCTCAGGTTGATCACAGAGATCCCCAATAGACGTGCTCACGTTCACTGCTGGTTGTCGCATGGCCCCCCAACGCGTTTCATCAACTTTGACATCATCTGAGGGTGTGGCCATACAACTCGACACACCATTAAATATAAAAACTTCTCCGCAATGAATTGGCCCGCTGAATCAGCTGTGTATTTATAGAGGCACCAGTAAGGGCTAATCATTCAGAGAGGATTTTTTACCCCCCCCCCCCCCGATCACTTACTGGTGTTGGTGACGGTGAAAATACTCCACTGAGGATTGGATCACTGACTTGTTTCATGGACTACAATACACCTTTGAGGGGAAGTCTGACGAACCTCTCTGCAGACTTATCTTCTCATTATTATTTCCTTACAGAGACACACTAATGACAGCGTAACATTGCCTGTGAATTAGCGCTGCCTGAATGATTGGATTGGTTTACATGAAGAGCTGCACCAGAGTTTGCAGTTTTAGTAAATTATCCGGATTGAATCTATTTTTTTTTTAAACACTTGAGGTGGGGAAGCAAACCTTCATTAACCTTACAATTATTTAATAGGATATTATTATTTAGGGCTCTAATTGGCTGTATAAAAAAAAAAAAAAGGGGTGGGCACGGGGTGCAGAGCCCTGAGCCCACCCGATCGTGTGACAATAGCGAATTAATATTCGCTGTTGTCTTCCTGATTCTCCTCCCAGCCAATCAGGAAGCAGTTCCTGAGACCTGATTGTCCGGGAGTCTTAGGACCCCCTTCCTGTTTGGCCGGGAGGAGAAGCGATGGCCCCGGAGCAAGGACCTAAGGTAAGGAGGCCTCTGATCGCCGCTGCATTCCCGTCAGTCTCCTGCGGGGTGGGGGGGCTGGAAATCGCCACATTTCCGTCCATCTCCTGTGGGGGGATTGAAATTGCGGCATTCCCGTCCGTCTCCCGCGGGGTGGGGGATGGGGATCACCACATTCCCGTCCATCTCCCATGCGGGGGGGGGGGGAAGTCCGCATTCCCTTCCGTCTCCCGCGGGGTGGGGGGATGGGGATCGTCATATTCCCGTTCGTCTCCCACAGGGTGGGGGGATGGGGATCGCCGCATTCCCATTCGTCTCCTGTGAGCGCGGGGGGAATCGCCGCATCTCCTCCCGTCTCCCGCGGGGTGGGGGGATGGAAATCACCGCATTCCTATCCGTCTCCCGCGGGGTGGGGGGATGGGGATCACCGCATTCCCATTCGTCTCCCGCATGGGGGGGGGAATCGCCGCATTCCCTTCCATCTTCCGTGGGGTGGGGGGATGGGGATCGCCGCATTCCCGTCCGTCTCCCGTGGGGTGGGGAGATGGGGATCGCTGCATTCCCGTCTGTCTCCCGCAGGGTGGGGGGATGGGGATCGTTATATTCCCGTTCGCCTCCCGCAGGGTGGGGGGATGGGGATCGCCGCATTCCCATTCGTCTCCTGTGAGCGCGGGGGGAATCGCCGCATCTCCTCCCGTCTCCCGCGGGGTGGGGGGATGGAAATCACCGCATTCCTATCCGTCTCCCGCGGGGTGGGGGGATGGGGATCACTGCATTCCCATTCGTCTCCCGCATGGGGGGGGGAATCGCCGCATTCCCTTCCATCTTCCGTGGGGTGGGGGGATGGGGATCGCCGCATTCCTATCCGTCTCCCGCGGGGTGGGGGGATGGGGATCACTGCATTCCCATTCGTCTCCCGCATGGGGGGGGGAATCGCCGCATTCCCTTCCATCTTCCGTGGGGTGGGGGGATGGGGATCGCCGCATTCCCGTCCGTCTCCCGTGGGGTGGGGGGATGGGGATCGCTGCATTCCCGTCTGTCTCCCGCAGGGTGGGGGGATGGGGATCGCCACATTCCCGTCCGTCTCCCGTGGGGTGGGGGGATGGGGATCGCCGCATTCCCGTCCGTCTCCTGCACGGGGGGGGTGGGGGTGGTGGGGGGGGTTTGGGGTATGATCGCAGCATCCCCTCCCGTCTCCTGTGGGGTGGGGGGAAATTGCTGCTTTCCTGTTCGTCTCCCGCGGGGTGGGGGGATGGGGATTGGCGCATTTCTGTCCATCTCCCGCGTGCACGGGGGGGGGGGGGGAGTCAGAAATTGCCACATCCCCTTCCGTCTCCCGCATGTCAGTGTGACTTCAGGTGCGACTTGGAAGACATCTGCGTGACTTTAAGCACAGATGTCTACGCAAGTCGCACCTGAACTTGCAAGAACTACTTTCAAAATGGGAGCGACTCTGGCGGAAGTGGAAGTTGCACCGATCTGATCGCTTCCATTGCAGACCATAGGGTAGGACTTGTCATGTGATATAAAGCCATCAAATCGCATGGCAAGTCGCACTAGAGTGACCGGGGGGGGTCTAAAGCAACGAGACCAGGGGACGGACACGACAGGCAGGCACCCAGCATTTTATAAAAGCAGAATTTAGCGAGGGTGGGCTCCATATTTCTCTCTGTAAGGGATTGTGCGGGATTTTTGCGTCGATTCTCGCGGCACACTGGATCTACAACGCCGTGTCTCCCCCCTCCCCCCCTCGCAGTTGGTCGGCGTACGCAGCGGTTTGTAAACAAGCGTCCAGCTATAATGAGCTCTGTGTTTGGGTGCCAGCGCTTCTTAAAGCGAGGTGTCTTGGCAGCGCGCAGCTGGGGAGCAGAAGAGCCGTAAATAACGGCGAATGTCAATGGCTGAATTCACGGCCTGACAAGGAGGGACTCACATGGACGAGCTGCTCCTGGGTGTCGTACTCCTTGCTGCAGCTGTCCCAATGGCAGTTTGTCTCGTAGATGACCTCCGCTTCCTGCTTACACTCCTCTCTGTCCAGGTCTTCTTTCAGATCCGTCAGATGGTCCTGCCGGGGGGGAGAATAGAAACAGTCAGATCCAGGTGGTGGGGCAAAACCGGGGGACCCCCCCCTCCCCACCCCCCGGGCAGGTCTTAGGTCTGGATAGTGAGATATGAAAGTTAAAAACATTTTTTTTGCTAGAAAATTACTTAAAACCCACAAATATTATATAGATTTTTTTCTAACACACTAGAGAATAAAACGACAGTCGTTGCAATACTTTCTCTCACACCGTACTTGCGCAGCGGTCTTACAAGCGCACTTTTTTTGGTGGAAAAAATACACTTTTTTTAATTAAAAAATAAGACAACAGTAAAGTTAGCCCGATTTTTTTTTATATTGTGAAAGATGATGTTACGCCGATTAAATTGATACCCAAAATGTCACGCTTCAAAATTGCGCCCGCTCGTGGAATGGCGACAAACTTTTACCCTTAAAAACTTCCACAGGCGACGTTTAAAAAATTCTACAGGTTGCATGTTTTGAGTTACAGAGGAGGTCTAGGGATAGAATTGTTGCTCTCGCTCTACCGATCGCGGCGATACCTCACATGTGTGGTTTGAACACCGTTTTCATATGCGGGCGCTACTCACGTATGCGTTCGCTTCTGCATGCGAGCTCGGCGGGACGGAGTGCGCTTAAATTTTTTTTTTTCTTATTTATTTTACCTTTTATTTTTTATTTTTACACTGTTCTTCTAAAAACAAAAAAAAAATGGTGTCACTTTTATTCCTATTTTAAGGAATGTAAACATCCCTTGTAATAGAAAAAAAGCATGACAGGACCTCTTAAATATGAGATCTGGGGGGTCAAAAACACTTCAGATCTCATATTTACACTAAAATGCAATAAAAAAAAAAAAAAAAAAGGCCTTCAAGAGCTATGGGCGGAAGTGATGTTTTGACGCAGCTTCCGCCCTGCAATGATATGGAGACGGGAGGGGGCCATCTTCCCCTCACTCGTCTCTATGTCAGGCCAGAAGAAGGATCCGATCGCCTCCGCTGCTGCCGACGTCTTCGGTAAGCGGCAGAGGCCACCGGAGCGCGGCGGGAGGAGGGGGAGGGCCCTCTCCCGCTGCCGATAAAAGTGATCTTGCGGTGAATCCGCCGCAGAGGCCACTTTTATCTTGAAGCGGACCGCCCGATGAAGAAGAGGATACCGGGGTTATGGTAGCTAGCTGCTGCCAAAACAAAGATATTCCTCTTCAAAGTGACGTATAACGGCGGCGGGCGGTCCGGAAGTGGTTAAATATAACCTTTCCATTTTCATTAGATATCCTGTCTTAGATATGGAATGCTTTCTATGCTATGAGGTGGCTGCATTTGTTTTGTTTTTTTTTTTTTTGTTTTTTTCCTCCTTAATTTTATCTATTGATCTTGCACATACAGTGTCTTGAAAAAGTATCCATCCCCCAATTAAATTTTCCACATTTTGTCATATTACAACCAAAAACTGAACTGTATTTTATTGGGATTTTATGTAATAGACAGAGGTGTGTGTGCACCCCAAAGCTCAAACACACATGAGGGTGTGTCTATATATATGGCCCTGGCACATTGATCTCCCTGCCGGCACATTGAAAGATCCGGTAAGAGGGAGAGGTTTCCCATCTCCCCGCTGCTATGCAGAGCGATAATGCTAAATGTGCACTAGGTGATTAGGGTGTGCCCGGGCACATCCGGCACACCCTGTGCGCATGCCTACGGTGATGGACCAACACAAAGTGGCACATAATTGTGAAGTGGAAGGAAAATGATAAATGATACAAATAAATATGTGAAAAAGTGTGTGTGTGTGTGTGTGTGTGTGGGGGGGGGGGGCATTTGTATTCAGCCCCATTTACTCCGATACCCCTAACTAAAATCTAGTGGAACCAATTGCCTTCAGAAGTCACCTAATTAGTAAATAGAGTCCACCTGTGTGTAATGTAATCTCAGTATAAATACAGCTGTTCTGTGAAGCCCTCAGAGGTTTGTTAGAGAACCTTAGTGAACAAACAGCATCGTGAAGGCCAAGGAACACACCAGACAGGTCAGGGATAAAGTTGTGGAGAAGTATAAAGCAGGGTTAGGTTATAAAAAAAATCTCCCAAGCTCTGAACATCTCACGGAGCTCTGTTCAATCCATCATCGGAAAATGGAAAGAGTATGGCACAACTGCAAACCTACCAAGACATGGCCGTCCACCTAAACTGACCGGCCGGGCAAGGAGAGCATTCATCAGAGAAGAGCCAAGAGGTCCATGGTAACTCTGGAGGAACTGCAGAGATCCACAGCTCAGGTGGGAGAATCTGTCCACAGGACAACTATTAGTCGTGTACAGTGGAACCTTGGTTTAAGAGTAACTTGGTTTGTGGGCGTTTTGATTTGCGAACAACTTTTTAAAAAAAATTCTGACTCAGTTTGCGAGTGTTCAACCTAATAGGGCCTGCATTACCGCATTTGGCCTGACATGTGGGGGCACCAGAGCCGAGCAGAGCCGAACAGCGACAATTGCAGCGATCGCCGCCGTTCGGCAACACTCGGAAAGACATGAAAATATACGGAAATACTCAGTTTCCGAGCCTTTCCGACATTTTCCGAGGTCAGCCGACGTGTCCTCAGGCCTTTCCGAGGCTCTCCGGCGCCCCCCACCTCTGGCCGTATGTGGTATTGCATCCCATTAAAGTCAATGTGGACCGAATTATTTTTTGTCAATATTTTATTGACTTCAATGGGAAAACTCGCTTTGATATGCGAGTACTTTGGATTAAGAGCATACTCCTGGAACGAATTATGCTCGTAATCCAAGGTTCCACTGTACTCCACAAATCTGCCCTTTATGGAAGAGTGACAAGAAGAAAGTCATAAGAAGCCTCATTTGCAGTTTGTGAGAAGCCATGTGGAGGACACAGCAAACATGTGGAAGAAGGTGCTCTGGTCAGATGAGACCAAAATTCAACTTTTTGGCCTAAAAGCAAAACGCTATGTGTGGGGAAAACTAACACTGCACATCACCCTGAACACACCATCCCCACCGTGAAACATGGTGGTGGCAGCATCATGTGGTGGGGATGCTTTTCTTCAGCAGGGACAGGGAAGCTGGTCAGAGTTGATGGGAAGATGGATGGAGACAAATACAGGACAATCTTGGAAGAAAACCTGTTAGAGTCTGCAAAAGACTTGAGACTGGGGAGGAGGTTCACCTTCCAGCAGGACAACGACCCGAAACATCCAGCCAGAGCTACAATGGAATGGTTTAGATCAAAGCATATTCATGTGTTAGAATGGCCCAGTCACAGTCCAGACCTAAATCACATTGAGAATCTGTGGCAAGACCTGAAAATTGCTGTTCACAGATGCTCTGCATGCAATCTGACAGAACTTGAGATATTTGGCAAAGAAGAAGAATGAGCAGAAATGTCCCTCTCTAGATGTGCAAAGCTGGTAGAGACATCCCCAAAAATACTTGTAGAGAAAGGGGGTTCTACAAAGTATTGACTCCGGGGGGCGCCATACAAATGCCCCCACCCCACACTTTTCACATATTTATTTGTATCATTTATCATTTTCCTTCCACTTCACAATTATGAGCCACTTTGTGTTGGTCCATCACATAAAATCCCAATAAAATACATTTAAGTTTCTTTTAAGTAACATGACAAAATGTGGAAAATCTCAAGGGGTATGAATACTTTTTCAAGGCACTGTAACACACTTGCTGTCCTACTATGACATCACTAAGGCCGGGGTAACATATAGGGGGTCCGGTGCGTCCCGGTTCACAGATTTAGGTCAGAATTTGCGCCTGAAACGGACCCGAAGATGCACAGGACCCTTTTGGAATTCTGGATTGCGGTCGCCCCGGAATAGTGTGAAGCGAATTGGAGGCAGGAAACGCGCATAGATGTGAACCCGGCCTGACCCAATATACTGTATTCTATGGAGAGAGCCGCGGTTGTCACCCAGATTGGGCTTCAAACATGTCTCCCTTTCTTCATCTCCATTATAGGGGGAGGGGGGAGGGGATTAGTAGTTTAAAGAAGAAAGATAACATTGTTTGTGCTTTTAGTTTAGCTGACAGGAACTGACAAAGATGCTGGATTTCTGGCAGGATCAACAGGTAGATTCTGTACTTGTTGAGAAATGTACTTGAAAAAAGGAATAGTGATGCAGCCACCCCATCTGAGGAGAGCTAGGCTACAATATATTATGATTCTCTTTTGGGGTTTAGATATCCTTTAAATGTATTGGGGGGGGGGTGGGCTGTATTTTACACTTACCGGGGGGCTGGGAGAGTCTCTGATCTGCAACTCCTCCTCCGTCTTCACTTTAGTGCGCTTGTGGATGATCTGATTGACGGTGCTGGACACTGCCGACTCGCTGGACTGCTTCTATGGAACACAAATCACCAACAATCTAAAACATCACAATGTAACAACCTTCCCTGCATCACAATGTAACAACCTTCCCTCCATCACAATGTAACAACCTTCCCTCCATCACAATGTAACAACCTTCCCTCCATCACAATGTAACAACCTTCCCTCCATCACAATGTAACAACCTTCCCTCCATCACAATGTAACAACCTTCCCTCCATCACAATGTAACATCCTTCCCTCCATCACAATGTAACAACCTTCCCTCCATCACAATGTAACATCCTTCCCTCCATCACAATGTAACAACCTTCCCTCCATCACAATGTAAGATCCTTCCCTCCATCACAATGTAACAACCTTCCCTCCATCACAATGTAACAACCTTCCCTCCATCACAATGTAAGATCCTTCCCTCCATCACAATGTAACAACCTTCCCTCCATCACAATGTAACAACCTTCCCTCCATCACAATGTAACAACCTTCCATCCATCACAATGTAACAACCTTCACTTCATCACAATGTAACAACCTTCCCTCCATTACAATGTAACAACCTTCCCTCCATCACAATGTAACAACCTTCCCTCCATCACAATGTAACAACCTTCTCTCACATATTTAAACACACCGCAAAGCGGGTGTGATTTGGGCTTGACCACCCCAGAAATGTGACCTGTGGGTGGGGTTACCAGTGTCTGGGGACCATGGGGACTTTATTTATATTTCTGTCCAAATTTATACAGGCCAAGCTGTCTAGTAAAAGTGAGAGTTGCAGGGATCGGGACAAACCATAGAACTCTGCTGTGTGGGGAAGGAGGGGGGGTGCAACTTGGACGTAGATCTCTTGCGCTGGAGGAGAGAGACTGACCTCCAAAAATGCTGCAGCAGAGAATTGCTGCAGCATCCTTTTCGAATAATTTTCAAATTCGAATAGTTTTCAAATTCACATTAGAAAACTTTTCGAATTCCAATCATTTTCCATTTTCCAAAGAGAATAAATTATTTTTCTATTATATTCCTTTATTTTCTATTCTATTTTATTCTATTTGGAAATTGGAAATCCATTTGAATTTGAAAAGTTTTTGAATTTGAAAACTATTTGAATTTAATTTAATGATTTAATAATTTGACATTTTTTTCTATTCTATTTTGAAAACTATTCAAATTGAATCTAATAATTTAATAATTTTTTTTCTATTCTATTCCTTTATTTTGTATTCTATTCTATTCTCTTTGGAAATTGGAAAACTATTTGAATTCGAAAAAGTTTTGGAATTCGAATATGAAAACTATTGAAATTTAATTAAACGATTTAATAATTTGAATTTTTTTTCTATTCTATTTTGAAAACTATTCGAATTTAATTTAATAATTTAATTACATTTTTTTCCCTATTATATTCCTTTATTTTCTATTCTATTTTATTCTCTTTGGAAATTGAAAAACTATTTAATAATTTAAAAAAAAATTCTATTCTATTTTGAAAACTATTTGAATTTAATTTAATAATTAAAAAATATAATGTTTCTTCTATTTTATTCCTTTATTTTCTATTCTATTTTATTCTCTTTGGAAATTGGAAAACTATTTGAATTTGAAAACGTTTTGGAATTCGAATTTAATTTAATAATTAAAAAAAATTTTTTATTCTATTTTGAAAACTATATGAATTTAATTTAAGAATTAAAAAATACAATGTTTCTTCTATTTTATTCCTTTATTTTCTATTCTATTTTATTCTCTTTGGAAATTGGAAAACTATTTGAATTTGAAAACGTTTTGGAATTCGAATTTAATTTAATAATTATAAAAAATGTTTTATTCTATTTTGAAAACTATATGAATTCGATTTAATAATTAAAAAATATAATGTTTCTTCTATTTTATTCCTTTATTTTCTATTCTATTCTCTTTGGAAATTGGGAAACTATTTGAATTTGAAAAAGTTTTGGAATTCGAATATGAAAACTATTCAAATTTAATTTAATGATTTAATAATTTGAATTTTTTTTCTAATCTATTTTGAAAACTATTAGAATTTAATTTAATAATTAAAAATTATATATTTTTTTCTATTCTATTGGATTATTTTCTATTCTATTTTATTCTCTTTGGAAATTGGAAATTTTTCGAATTCAAAAACGATTTGAAATTGATTCAAAAACTTTTCAAATCGATCCGAATTCGAAAAATTAAAAAAGGACTAAACTAAACGAATTCCGAAAATGAATTAAACTAATTTAACTAAACAAATTTATGTATGAAGAGGCAGTGTGAAGCCCCGAAACGCGTTGGTTTTTGACTAATTGTAAAAGATAACTTCTTACTGAACTTGTTCTCGTCTTGTGGCGTTCTCATCCTTTTAATGTAGTGCAGATTACTCCGGGGACTTTCCGGCCCCTCCCCCGTTGATGGAGAGCTTCCTTTTAAAGGTTGGACCCTTATCTTGTATCTTGGGGTCCAGCACCCCAACACTCCACCTGTCACGTCTTGTACTTTTGGAAGCCATTGATGAAGGACAAACGCAGAAACGTAATTTCTCTCACCTGGTTGGCGCTGTTTGCTGAGCTGCCGTTACTTGCTGGCGCTGGAGCCGGGCTGGCGGTGGAGAGGGATCCGGGCTGACGCGATGTAAACGTGGGAGACGGGTGGATGAGCGGGGCGTGTCCGAAGGTGGAGCTCAGACTCCGCTGCTGGCTGAGCAGTTGCTGGTACGCCATGGGGTTGATGGGGTGGGGGAAGGTAAACGCTGGGCTGTAATACACACAGTGTCAGTCACCAAACCATGAACATGTACGACCCGTCCAATCTGAAAACGATCATTTATCATCGCATTTCCCCCCAAATGTCTTAATTTTATGTTTTTCCCAAAGTGCACCTGCAGCATGGTGAGTAATGTGTCAGTGTCCCCCTTCCAGGTATTTATTACCTTTCCCAGAGAGTGGTGGTGGGGATAGGGATGACATCAGTGGCAGTGGTGGGGATAAGGATGACATCAGTGGTGGGGATAAGGATGACATCAGTGGCGGTGGTGGTGGGGATAGGGATGACATCAGTGGCTGTGGTTGGGATAGGGGTGACATCAGTGGCAGTGGTGGTGGGGATAGAGATGTCATCAGTGGTGGGGATAGGGATGACATCAGTGGCAGTGAGGATAGGGATGACATCAATGGTGGTGGGAGGGATAGAGGTGACATCAGTGATGGTGGTGGGGATAGGGATGACATCAGTGGTGGTGGTGGGGATAGGGGTGACATCAGTGGTGGTGGTGATAGGGGTGACATCAGTGGTGGGGATAGGGATGACATCAGTGGTGGGGGTGGGGATAGGGATGACATCAGTGGCAGTGGTAGGAGGGATAGGGATGACATCAGTGGTGGTGGTGGGGATAGGGGTGACATCAGTGGCAGTGGTGGGGATAGGGATGACATCAGTGGCAGTGGTGGGGGTAGAGATAACATCAGTGGCAATAGTGGGGATAGGGATGACATCAGTGGTGGTGGTGGGGATAGGGGTGACATCAGTGGTGGTGGTGGTGGGGATAGGGATGACATCAGTGGTGGTGGAGGGGATAGGGATCACATCAGTGGCGGTGGTGGTGGGGATAGGGATGACATCAGTGGCAGTGGTGGTGTTAGGGATGACATCAGTGGTGGTGGTGGGGATAGGGACGACATCAGTGGCGGTGGTGGGAGGGACAGGGATGACATCAGTGGCGGTGGTGGGGATAGGGATGATATCAGTGGCGGTGGTGGGGATAGGGATGACACCAGTGGTGGTGAAGATAGGGATGACATCAGTGGCAGTGGTGGGGATAGGGATGACATTAGTGGCAGTGGTGAGTATAGGGATGACATCAGTGGTGGTGGTAGGGATAGGGATGACATCAGTGGTGGTGGGAGGGATAGGGATGACACCAGTGGCAGTGGTGGGAGGGATAGGGATGACATCAGTGGCGGTGGTGAGTATAGGGATGACATCAGTGGTGGTGATAGGGATGACATCAGTGATGGTGGTGGGGATAGGGATGACATCAGTTGTGGTTGTGGGGATACGGATGACATCAGTGGTGGTGGTGGGGATAGGGATGACATCAGTGGTGGTAGGGGTGACATCAGTGGTGGTGGTGGGGATAGGGATGACATCAGTGGTGGGGGTGGGGATAGGGATGACATCAGTGGCAGTGGTGGGAGGGATAGGGATGACATCAGTGGTGGTGGTGGGGATAGGGGTGACATCAGTGGTGGTGGTGGGGATAGGGATGACATCAGTGGCGGTGGTGGTGGGGATGGGGATGACATCAGTGGCAGTGGTGGTGGGGATAGGGATGACATCAGTGGCGGTGGTGGTGGGGATAGGGATGACATCAGTGGCAGTGGTGGTGGGGATAGGGATGACATCAGTGGCGGTGGTGGTGGGGATAGGAATGACATCAGTGGCAGTGTTGGGAATAGGGATGACATCAGTGGCAGTGGTGGGGATAGGGATGACATCAGTGGCGGTGGTGGGGATAGGGATAATATCAGTGGCAGTGGTGGGGATAGGGATGACATCAGTGGCGGTGGTGGTGGGGATAGGGATGACATCAGTGGTGGTGGTGGTGGGGATAGGTACAACATTAGTGGCAGTGGTGGGAGGGACAGGGATGACATCAGTGGCAGTGATGGGGATAGGGATGATATCAGTGGCGGTGGTGGGGATAGGGATGACACCAGTGGTGGTGGTGGTGAAGATAGGGATGACATCAGTGGCAGTGGTGGGGATAGGGATGACATCAGTGGCAGTGGTGGAGATAGGGATGACATCAGTGGCAGTGGTGGGAGCGATAGGGATGACATCAGTGGCAGTGGTGGGAGGGATAGGGATGACATCAGTGGCGGTGGTGAGTATAGGGATGACATCAGTGGTGGTGGTGGGGATAGGGATGACACCAGTGATGGTGGTGGTGAAGATAGGGATGACATCATTGGCAGTGGTGGGGATAGGGATGACATCAGTGGTGGTGGTGGTGGGGATAGGGATGACATCAGTGGTGGTGGTGGTGGGGATAGGGATGACATCAGTGGCAGTGGTGGGGATAGGGATGACATCAGTGGCAGTGGTGGGGATAGGGATGACATCAGTGGCGGTGGTGGTGGGGATAGGGATGACATCAGTGGTGGTGGTGGGGATAGGGATGACATCAGCAGTGGTGGTGGGGAAAGGGGTGACATCAGTGGCGGTGGTGGGGATAGGGATGACATCAGTGGCGGTGGTGGGGATAGGGATAATATCAGTGGCAGTGGTGGGGATAGGGATGACATCAGTGGCGGTGGTGGTGGGGATAGGGATGACATCAGTGGTGGTGGTGGTGGGGATAGGTACAACATTAGTGGCAGTGGTGGGAGGGACAGGGATGACATCAGTGGCAGTGATGGGGATAGGGATGATATCAGTGGCGGTGGTGGGGATAGGGATGACACCAGTGGTGGTGGTGGTGAAGATAGGGATGACATCAGTGGCAGTGGTGGGGATAGGGATGACATCAGTGGCAGTGGTGGAGATAGGGATGACATCAGTGGCAGTGGTGGGAGCGATAGGGATGACATCAGTGGCAGTGGTGGGAGGGATAGGGATGACATCAGTGGCGGTGGTGAGTATAGGGATGACATCAGTGGTGGTGGTGGGGATAGGGATGACACCAGTGATGGTGGTGGTGAAGATAGGGATGACATCATTGGCAGTGGTGGGGATAGGGATGACATCAGTGGTGGTGGTGGTGGGGATAGGGATGACATCAGTGGTGGTGGTGGTGGGGATAGGGATGACATCAGTGGCAGTGGTGGGGATAGGGATGACATCAGTGGCAGTGGTGGGGATAGGGATGACATCAGTGGCGGTGGTGGTGGGGATAGGGATGACATCAGTGGTGGTGGTGGGGATAGGGATGACATCAGCAGTGGTGGTGGGGAAAGGGGTGACATCAGTGGCGGTGGTGGGGATAGGGATAATATCAGCGGTGGTGGTGGGGATAGGGATGACATCAGTGGCAGTGGTGGGAGGGATAGGGATGACATCAGTGGCGGTGGTGGGGGGATAGGGATGACATCAGTGGCAGTAGGGATAAGGATGACATCAGTGGTGGTGGTAGGGATAGGGATGACATCAGTGGTGGTGGTGGGGATAGGGATGACACCAGTGGTGGTGGTGGGAATAGGGATGACATCAGTGGTGGTGGGGATAGGGATGACATCAGTGGCGGTGGTGAGTATAGGGATGACATCAGTGGTGGTGGTGGGGATAGGGATGACACCAGTGATGGTGGTGGTGAAGATAGGGATGACATCATTGGCAGTGGTGGGGATAGGGATGACATCAGTGGTGGTGGTGGTGGGGATAGGGATGACATCAGTGGTGGTGGTGGTGGGGATAGGGATGACATCAGTGGCAGTGGTGGGGATAGGGATGACATCAGTGGCAGTGGTGGGGATAGGGATGACATCAGTGGCGGTGGTGGTGGGGATAGGGATGACATCAGTGGTGGTGGTGGGGATAGGGATGACATCAGCAGTGGTGGTGGGGAAAGGGGTGACATCAGTGGCGGTGGTGGGGATAGGGATAATATCAGCGGTGGTGGTGGGGATAGGGATGACATCAGTGGCAGTGGTGGGAGGGATAGGGATGACATCAGTGGCGGTGGTGGGGGGATAGGGATGACATCAGTGGCAGTAGGGATAAGGATGACATCAGTGGTGGTGGTAGGGATAGGGATGACATCAGTGGTGGTGGTGGGGATAGGGATGACACCAGTGGTGGTGGTGGGAATAGGGATGACATCAGTGGTGGTGGGGATAGGGATGACATCTGTGGCGGTGGAGGTGGGGATAGGGAAGACATCAGTGGCGGTGGTGGTGGGGATAGTGATGACATCAGTGGCGGTGGTGGTGGGGATAGGGATGACATCAGTGGCGGTGGTGGTGGGGATAGGGATGACATCAGTGATGGTGGTGGGGATAGGGATGACATCAGTGGCGGTGGTGATAGGGATAGGGATGACATCAGTGGCTGTGGTGGGGATAGGGATGACATCAGTGGCAGTGGTGGGGATAGGGATGATATCAGTGGTGGTGATGGGAGGGATAGGGATGACATCAGTGGCGGTGGTGGTGGGGATAGGGATGACATCAGTGGCAGTGATGGAGATAGGGATGACATCGGTGGCGGTGGTGGGAGGGATAGGGATGACATCAGTAGAAGTGGTGGGAGGGATAGAGATGACATCAGTAGCAGTGGTGGGAGGGATAGGGATGACATCAGTGGCAGTGGTGGGAGGGATAGGGATGACATTAGTGGCGGTGGTGGTGGGGATAGGATGACATCAGTGGCAGTGGTGGGGATAGGGATGACATCGGTGGTGGTGGGGGTGGGGATAGGGATGACATCGGAGGTGGTGGGAGGGATAGGGATGACATCAGTGGCGGTGGGAGGGATGACATCAGTGGCGGTGGGGGTGGGGATAGGGATGACATCAGTGGCAGTGGTGGGAGGGATAGGGATGACATCAGTGGCGGAGGGAATAGGGATGACATCAGTGGTGGTGGTGGTGGGGATAGGGATGACATCAGTGGTGGTGGGAGGGATAGGGGTGACATCAGTGGCAGTGGTGGGAGGGATAGGGATGACATCAGTGGCAGTGGTGGGGATAGGGATGACATCGGTGGTGGTGGTGGGGATAGGGATGACATCAGTGGTGGTGGGGATAGGGATGACATCGGTGGTGGTGGGAGCGATAGGGATGACATCAGTGGCAGTGGTAGGGATAGGGATGACATCGGTGGAGGTGGTGGGGATAGGGATGACATCAGTGGTAGTGGTGGTGGGATAGGGGTGACATCAGTGGCAGTGGTGGGGATAGGGATGACATCGGTGGTGGTGGTGGGGATAGGGATGACATCGGTTGTGGTGGGAGGGATAGGGATGACATCAGTGGCAGTGGTGGGGATAGGGATGACATTGGTGGTGGTGGAAATAGGGATGACATCAATGGCAGTGGTGGGAGGGACAGGGAAGACATTAGTGGCGGTGGTGGGAGGGATAGGGTTGACATTAGTGGCGGTGGTGGGAGGGATAGGGGTGACATCAGTGGCGGTGGTTCGAGGGATAGGGATGACATTAGTGGCAGTGGGGATATTCACAGTGTAACACCCACATGTGATGCTGAGCCTACATGATTGGAAGAACTGATGTCCAAAGAATGAAAGGGGCGGGCCAGGGACAATCAGGGAGGAGTTATGCAAATATCAAACTGCCTTGATGGGTGGTTGTCAGTCTGGAGAAGGACAATCAGGCTGTTGGAGGAAAGGACGTCCCCCCAGCCAGGAAATGAGGGCGGGGCTCCATCTGACTGCCTGCAGCTTCTAATGCACATGGTGAGAAGCTCGCAGTGTGCGGTGAAATCAGAGGAAGCCATCTCAGTCCAGGAGAGGAGTCGGTACAACTGTGCGAGACTGAAGGGGAGGCCGGAGTTCTGCTTTAATTATCAGCAATTAGAAATGTTCCTGCCCCATCCGCACCACATTGATGCTTTACAAAGTTTTAGAAGTCTTGTCTCCAATGTACCTACCTGATGGCCCCAGCAGATAGGTGCCCGTAGGACCCGCTAGCGGCGGAGCTGCTTCTGGAATTATTGATGTACGCCACCAGGGAGTTGGGCGAGGTGCGGATCATAGTCTGCAGGTCGATGCTGGCGTCCGACAACGGCGAGATGGATAACGCCCGCTTGCGGTTTAATCTTGGCGTGAGCCGGGGGCTGGAGAACCGCGACACTGAATATCAACAGAAAGAGAGAAAACAGCAACTAAAGATCAGATAATACACAAAGCAACAGAAAATATATTTTATTTGTGCAACCCGGGGGGGAGGGGGGGCCAGGAGGGCATTCTGGGACTTGTAGTTCTATAACTGACGGGAAGTCAACATAATGAGTCTAAATCCTGAAAGAAGAAATCTCACGTCCATTTTTATTAATGTGCGCCAACTGTATGGGCGGGTCACACCCAGACCACACCTCTAAATTTGAAAGGACCGTCCGCTTGCTAACCCAATCCTGGCAATGAATTACTGCACATACAGTTGAAGCTGTGATCCCAGGACATGGCCCGGGACCGGGAACAGATCTAGAGGGTGCTGGGGTGGCCTGTGCCCCCCTCCTCCCCAGATTTCAGTTGTGCCCCCCCCCCTGCTCATGGAGATTACAGTCTACAGGGGGCACTCTGATGAAGACAACTGATGTAAGGAGGAACTCTGAAGGGACAATTGATATAAAGGGTACTCTGATGCAGACAGTTAATGTAAGGGGGCACTCTGATGAGGACAACTGATGTAAGGGGGCACTCTGATGAGGACAACTGATGTAAGGGGGCACTCTGATGAGGACAACTGATGTAAGGGACACTCCGATGAGGACAACTGATATAAGGGGCACTCTGATAGGGACAATTGATGTAAAGGGTACTCTGATGCAGACAGTTAATGTAAGGGGGCACTCTGATGAGGACAACTGATGTAAGGGGGCACTCTGATGAGGACAACTGATGTAAGGGACACTCCGATGAGGACAACTGATGTAAGGGGGCACTCTGATGGGGACAACTGATGTAAGGGGGCACTCTGATGGGGACAACTGATGTAAGGGACACTCTGATGAGGACAACTGATGTAAGGGGGCACTCTGATGGGGACAACTGATGTAAGGGACACTCTGATGAGGTCAACTGATGTAAGGGACACTCTGATGAGGACAACTGATGTAAGTGACACTCTGATGAGGACAACTGATGTAAGGGGACACTCTGATGAGGAAAACTGATGTAAGGGGACCCTCTGATGAGGACAACTGTTGTAAGGGACACTCTGATGAGGTCAACTGATGTAAGGGACACTCTGATGAGGTCAACTGATGTAAGGGACACTCTGATGAGGACAACTGATGTAAGGGGACACTCTGATGAGGAAAACTGATGTAAGGGGACACTCTGATGGGGACAACTGATGTAAGGGACCCTCTGATGAGGACAACTGATGTAAGGGACACTCTGATGAGGACAACTGATGTAAGGGACACTCTGATGGGGGACAACTGATGTAAGGGACACTCTGATGAGGACAACTGATGTAAGGGGACACTCTGATGAGGACAACTGATGTAAGGGGGCACTCTGATGAGGACAACTGATGTAAGGGGGCACTCTGATGGGGACAACTGATGTAAGGGACACTCTGATGGGGACAACTGATGTAAGGGGACACTCTGAAGGGGCAATTGATATATAAGGGGACTCTGATACAGACAGTTGATGTAAGGCGGCACACTGATGGGGTCAGTTGATGTAAGGGGGCACTCTGATGGGGTCAGTTGATGTAAGGGGGCACTCTGATGGGGTCAGTTGATGTAAGGGGGTACTCTGATGGGTCAGTTGATGTAAGGGGGCACTTTGATGGGGACTCTAATGGGGTCAATTGTTGTAAGTGGGACTCTGATGAAGACAAAGCGATGGATGGGGGCACTCTCATGTGGACCCCGTATGTAAGGAGGAACTCTGATAGGGACACCTGATATAAGGAGGTGCAGGTTCTGTTTAATTATCCTAACCTAATGACAGCCAAAAGGGCCAAGGGCTGCTAAGCTGCACTATATTACATTGCTTCTCGGGTTTTCGATACGCTTTACTCATAAGAATCCACACACACAATCCACTCTCTATAAAACCAGACTGCCAAACTTCATAACCCCCCCCACACCCCCCCCGTCTATTTGTTTCCTCACCATACGGCACAATGGAGAGCGGGGGACGTAATGACTGCTCTGTTAGCTTGTAATGAACATGGAGAATTTTGCTTCTGTGGCTATAATTACCCGGCCCGGCATGAAAAATGACACGAGATTTGGAAGCAAACTATTTCAATGTGTTTCTCCTGCTCTCCCTCCATTCGCTGGCGAAAGCAGGACATCGCTGGCAGCCATATTTATCTCTGTTAGGCGCTCACCCCTGGGGAGGCCGCGTTATTAATGTGCCACTTCCCCTGATAAATTATTAAAAGCAAAAGGAAAAAACTTTGTGCTCGTTTCTTTTCCTACTCTCGTTGGCGGTGATTTATGTCGCTCCCGAGTGTTCACAGAGCGGCTCCGTTACCGGTATACAGGGAGGCCATGGGGGGCGCGTCACGGTGCTGACCAAATCTGGTATAGCGAGAGAAGGCTGATAAGCGCAGAACTCAGTGGCGGCTCGTCCATAGGGGACACACGGGCGCTGGCCCCCCCCACCCCCCACCCAGCAGTCCCAAAAAAATTAAAAAATATTTTTTTTTTTAAAAAGGCCCCTTTAAAAAAAAAAAATTGAATAAAATGTTCTTTAGGTGCACTGTGTTTGGGCGCTGGACACAGTGCACTATGGGAAGTGCCACGTCAATGCAATCATGAGATTGCAGACGAGGTGCGTCATTTGCAGGCTTTTGACCTGCTTTGTGGCGCATTCCAAAGCGCCGAACAGCTTTGTTCTTCTAGTTAACTGCAGTGGTTACTTCCGGTTTCCATATGCTGGTGGTGAACCGGATGTGACGTCGGCAGCTCCGTGGAACGCGCGGCCCGAGCGGAGCTGCCTGTAAGGTAAGTAAGACTCACTCAGTCAGCACTCAGAACGCTGTATGTAAAACGAAAATAACATTACCCCAATATATCTGCCTCTCACAGAGGACTGCACTTTACCAAACAAAGTATAATGATCTTTTTTTAAATATTCCTGGCAGGCTGGCAACAATAGCTCTTGTTGTTTGGACAGGTGTTCTAAGGGCAATGCTGTGGGCTTTTCCAACAATTCCCAGTCAGACTGAGGCTGCATTTGATGGGCACAGTGGCTGCATTTGATGGGGCACAGTGACTGCGTTTGATGGGCACAGTGGGAGCATTTGATGGGCACAGTGGCTGCGTTTGATGGGCACAGTGACTGCGTTTGATGGGCACAGTGGTGGCAATTGATGGGCACAGTGGCTGTGTTTGATGGCACAGTGGCTGCGTTTGATGGTACAGTGGCTGCGTTTGATGGTACAATGGCGGCAATTGATGGCACAGTGGCTGCGTTTGATGGCACAGTGGCTGTGCTTGATGGTACAGTGGCGGCAATTGATGGGCACAGTGGCTGCATTTGATGGGCACAGTGGCTGCGTTTGATGGCACAGTGGCTGTGCTTGATGGTACAGTGGCGGCAATTGATGGGCACAGTGGCTGCATTTGATGGGCACAGTGGCTGCGTTTGATGGTACAGTGATGGCAATTGATGGGCGCAGTGGCTGCATTTGATGGGCACAGTGGCTGCGTTTGATGGTACAGTGATGGCAATTGATGGGCACAGTGGCTGCATTTGATGGCACAGTGGCTGCGTTTGATGGGCACAGTGGCTGCGTTTGATGGGCACAGTGGCTGCGCTTGATGGGCACAGTGGCGGCAATTGATGGGCACAGTGGCTGTGCTTGATGGTACATTGGCGGCAATTGATGGGCACAGTGGCGGCAATTGATGGGCACAGTGGCTGTGCTTGATGGTACAGTGGCTGCATTTGATGGAACAGTGGCTGTGCTTGATGGTACAGTGGCGGCAATTGATGGGCACAGTGGCTGCATTTGATGTCACAGTGGCAGCATTTGATGGCACAGTGGCTGTGTTTGATGGGCACAGTGGCTGCGTTTGATGGGAACAGTGGCTGCGTTTGATGGGAACAGTGGCTGCGTTTGATGGGAACAGTGGCTGCATTTGATGGCACAGTGGCTGTGTTTGATGGGCACAGTGGCTGCGTTTGATGGGCACAGTGGCTGCACTTGATGGGCACAGTGGCGGCAATTGATGGCACAGTGGCTGCGTTTGATGGGCACCGTGGCTGCATTTGATGGCACAGTGGCTGCGTTTGATGGTACAGTGGCGGCAATTGATGGGCACAGTGGTTGCGATTGATGGTACAGTGAGGCTGCAATTGAGGGGGGGTTTCTCAGAATTTTTCAGTTTGTTTGCGCCCCCAAGAAATTTTGAGCACCAGCCGCCACTGGCAGAACTACAAAAGCATAGAAAACCAAAAATATGACGAGGAAGTCATAAGGAGATTAAGAATCTAAAAATTTACAACATTGTAAACTTGACAACTTCCTACTTCACACTCAGACTTCATCCACATCTTGGATCCACATTGTTGAATGAACGCGCTTTTTTTTTTTTTTGCACATTTTTGTGCTACACACATTCATTTGAATGTGCTGCCCTACACACGAAAATGTACCAAAGAAGCTCATGTACTATTTTGGGCATGGATCTTCATGTGTTTTATCTGACTTGCTTCTTATGCACATTGTGAGAAGCTCTCAGTGTGCATTGAAATCAGAGTAAGCCATTTTAATGCAGGAGAGTAGCCAAGCCAACGGAAGGGAAGGCCCAGAGTTCAGTATATAGGAAAGATTTTCTCGTACAATCGCTCCTTTCTGCCGTCTTCGTGAAAGTAACACAAACACAATCCCTGACACCTAACACGTTGTTCCTTTCACTTGCGCGGAACTGACATTCCTCAGTGTTTGGTCCAAAAGAATTCCCCCCGCAGACTATTCCTGGAGCGGAGTTTAAAAAATCATTTGGGATACTTAGCCTTGTCAGAATGCTTTATAGACCGGTCCGCCTTCGCTGGGCCGCGTCCACCATCGCCGACCGCGCCAGCAAAACTCAGGAAACGCGAAGGTCGCTTTTTGAGCGCGACTCCCTGAGAACGGCGAGATCCTTCACCCCCCCCCGGAGCCCCGAGGTCAGAGGGATGGGGACAGGCCCGGGCAGGAACGTCTCGGTGAAGGATTCCGGCAGATTAGAAGGGATTAGGACATCCGCAGAGAACCCGAAACCAGGAGGCGTCCCACGTCGGGGAGCGATCCGCGGGCCTCTGAGATCACATTTTCCATCTGCTCCTCTGGATTTGGGGATTTAATAACCAGGACCGTGATGTTATTGTAAATAATGATTTATATGACAATTAATGTAAACCGTGGAACAATCTGCCTGCTTGGCGAGAACGCACCGCGAACACGTGACGGATGAGTAAAAGTATCTAAAAGGAGAGGTCATGTGAGGCCTTCAAGAGTTACTTCAGGCAAAAACTCATCAGGGAAATCCAGGGCTGAGCTGGAAACCTTGTTGCAGTACAAAGGGGTTCTGTTGGAAATCGGGGGGCCCCGTACATCCTACCTGACAAGGCCCCCCCCAGCCTGGATGTGTAGATGCAGGTGTAGGACCCTGAACATGGCTCAAGCTGCATGAACAAACCACTCAAATGGTGCTTTGGTGAAATATCAGGGGTCACTGACGTTTCACTTTTGAGCAGTGCCGTCCATTGGGAGCGCAAGGCCCCCTAATCTACATTCAGGGTGCCGGACGCATGGATTCCAATGAGGGGGGGGAATGTTTTTTTTTTTTTGAAGCACGTGATTAGAGCCAGAGGCTCTAATAGGCTTCAAAAAAAGGGTCAGCTCGGTGAGCAGGTGCGGGTGTGGGGGTGCCACTGGCCGACCAGGGGAGGGGGTGTGGTTGTTTGCCACCCCCCCAAGAAAAAAAACCCCACCAGCTGCCACTGCTTTTGAGTCAGAGAAAGAAATATTGAGGACACAGATCCCTGAGCCTCAGCTACACTGCAGAATGAATAAACAGGAAGCGATCTATAGAGAGGCTCCCTGTTCATACACTGAAGACATCCCCGAAACAGATCCCCCCTGTGGCTCCCTGCAGTCCCCTGCAAATTGGTGTGGCATGTTTTTTTTTTTTAAAGTAATGCATCGCATACCCCTGACCGTTCCGGATTCGGCGGGACCATCCCAGATTCGGCAGGACCGTCCCGGATTCGGCGGGACTGTCCCGTGATAGCAAGTAATTCCCGGCGTCCCGCGAATCTGGCTGGAGTCCCGGAGACAGTGAATGAGTTAAAGGAGCCACTTTATCACATGCACATGTGCACTGTAGCCGATGTAACCGTGCCTAGAGAAGATGTCACCATTGCGTGCACTACTTTTTCTCCAATTTAAATTAAGAGGCTGCAAAATTGCACCACATGGGAACACACAGGAACGCAAACCGCTGTTCCTGTGTGATTCAGGTGTGAACCGACCCTTGAAGCAGAACTTCAGTCCTGCTGTATACAGACCCCCGCCCCCTCTAGCGCCGCCATTGTTGAACTTGTGCAGAAGCGCCAAAGACCTCTGCCCAGCCTTTCAGTGCATCTGTGCATACGCAAGTGATTTCCTGTGCATGCGGATGTGGAAGGTTTTGGGCTTTTCCGATAGCTGTCTTTGCACATTTATCCCCTTGTTAACCCCTTTCTTTGGGGTTAAAAACGCCCCCGCTCCCGCCCGCACAGCGCCGGTAACGCTCGGGCGGTCTGAGTGTGAAAGGAGCCTTAGGGTGAAGGCCCGTTTTAATGTGCATTACCACAACGTCATATTGGGAACGGCTTCTAAGCCTAGATTTCCATATATCCGGGTGCCCCCTCACCCCCCAACCCTTCATTGGGCTCCCTCCTGTCTAGTCTGCCACATTACTCTGTAGGGCGCTGGGCAGGCTAGTTTTGGGCCGGCAGCCCTGTAAATGATGCGGTTGGCGCTGATTCGTGCGTTGTCACGGATGGGGGGGGGGGTGACACCATCGCGGTCAGATATCACTTCCTGCTTGATGGTGTCTCCCCCTCTGGTGGGTGTCACCTGGGTGTGGTCCGTAGCCTCTGTACCCCCCGCCCCCCCCATAGCAACACCACAGACATGCAAAACTTTTGAAAACACGTCACATCCAAACTGCGCGGTACTGCGGTAGCATGCGATTATGTGCCCTGCATTTTCAATCTGCATTCGGCGGGGTTCCGTTAACAATACATCGGCACATGCAGCAGATCGCAAGGGCGGTGCATTTGAGCGCGGTGCGGGAAACGTGCGCGGAACGCGCCTTTCCGCCACCGCGTTTTGGTGTGAATCGGCCTTTTGTTTGTTTGTTTGTTTGTATTTTGTTTCCAGTTAGAAGATTCTTCTATAAACAAAACATCGGTGAGATCTGTGAAGTCGGAGGACACAAAGTATCGTTTTTTTCTGGTGACGTTGTCCAATCAGCGTCGCAGTAAACACCTCGCTCTCGACTCGTAACAATGAATATAAAGAAACCGCAATAAGCGACTTCCCTTCGGGGGGGGGGGGGGGGGGGGTAACAAAGTGACCGCCACCAAAATCTGCAAATCATTTGGCTTTTGTTTCATTGGGAAAACAAGAGGCGCTGAGCCTGATTAAAGGCGGCGAATGATGACAGGGTGACCAGCAGCCGGGTAATCCGATCGGTCCTTGTGAAAACACTGCAGCTTCTACGCTGGTCAGAGGGTAACCATACCCAGGAGAAAACATCAGGATGCAATTAATGGCGCACCGAGACAATGCCAAACATTGTGCGGCATGGGGGGGGGGGGGGGCGGGAGACGGGGGCACAGTTGCACAGGAAGTCGATCGCTCGCTGAGGTTTTTTACTTGCAGCTGAACGCCAGGCAAACAGTTAAAGACATTGATGAAATAAATATACGGGAAACTGTTTGCATTTCTGTACATCCAGCCCTGAGATTTACACAGCTCCGCCACACAGCGCAGGGCAGGAGACAGGACAAGACAGGACAGGGCCCCCCCCCAGCCTGTGATTGGACAGTGAGAGGGAAAAGCAGCAGCCCGATGAGGCTTTCTCTCTGTCACCCTGCTCTCTCCTCCTATCAGCATGTCCCTTGTTAGCACGTGACCACTGCAGCACAACTGATTGGCTGCTTCTTCCTCTCCCAGTCTGAGCCCTGTTGTACAAGGGCGGCAAGAGGCTGATACCAAGCAAATTCAGGTATATATATATATATATATATATATATATATATATATATAGTGCTTGCATTCAAATAAAAATACATAAAGATGTGACACAAAAGTGTAATAGAAGAAGTCTTGTTTCTTTTTTTATAACAGTATTCTGTACCCTGAGGAATAAAATACATGTAGCACTCTGTCCCATCCCCCCATATGGCTAGTCATGTGGTTGGACAGGGTGCCCCCCCCCCCGTTCTCTTCCACAGCCTTCCGACAACGCAGCTCAAAGAGATCCTATATGCGGTGGAAGGCTAGCTATGTGGTATGCTGTTGGATAGAATACCCCCCCATCCCCCACAGCCATCCGACAACGCAGCTAGAAAAGAGATCCTATATGCGGTGGAAGGCTAGCTATGTGGTACGCTGTTGTATGGAATACCCCCCCCCATCCCCCACAGCCATCCGACAACGCAGCTAGCAAAGAGATCTCCAGTGCTTATCTCCAGCTCCCAGCACTTTCCCAAGATAAGCTCCGGGAAGAAGAATGCTGAGGGATTGGGGGGGGGGGGGGCTGATATGCTTTGCCCTTTCTATTTCCTCTTGTCGGTGCTTGTCTCCAGGATGTACTGGGAGATGGAGATTAGCAATGGGAATCTCTTTGCTAGCTGCGTTGTCGGATGGCTGTGGGGGAAGGGGGGCATCCTTTACAACATCATACCGAATAGCTAGCCTTCCACAGTATGTAGGATCTCTTTGGTAGATGTGTTGTAGGATGGCTGTGGGGGATGGGGGGGGTGACCTATCCCACCACATAGCTAGCCTTTCATATCATGTAGGATCTCTTTGCTAAATGCGTTGCCGGATGGCTGTGGGGGATGGGGACATTCGATCCAACAACCTACCACATAGCTAGCCTTCCACAGCATGTAGGATCTCTTTTCTAGATGAGTTGTCGGATGGCTGTGGGGGAAGGGAGGCATCCTATCCAACAACATACCACATAGCTGTCCTCCCACAGCATGTAGGATCTCTTTGCTAGTAGCGTTGTCGGATGGCTGTGGGGGAAGGGAGGCATCCTATCCAACAACATACCACGTAGCTATCCTCCCAGAGCATATAGGATCTCTTTGCTAGTTGCGTTGTCAGATTGCCGTGGGGGAAGGGGGGATCCTATCTAACAACATACCACATAGCTATCCTCCCACAACATGTACACTGTAATAAAAAAATAAAGGAAACTTCTGCTTTAAAAATGTTAGGCTGCCAACGCACCGAAATGTCCTGAAAAATCGCTCGTGTCACAACATTCGTAATACAATTGGTGTGTTGCGGCCCCTGCATTGCCTTAATACTCAGAGAAACAGCAACACGCATCTCCTCGCCTTGTAGTAATTGATTATAGTAATTATTGATTACAGAGCCGCATTAATTTGTGTCTTTTCTATCTGCCCCGAGTTCAGCTTTAAGTCGTTTTGGACGTTGGTTTGAAAGCTGACCTAGATAAGGTATTCCCTCCAAGTATATTTAAAGAATTACAAGTAGCGGCAAAACCTGCGAGGGGAGGGTGGGGGGGGGGTTTAGTCTCCTCCGATTTAATCGCTTGTTAAAAACAAAGAGTGCCATTGCAGGAGCGTTTGGCAGGCGAAGGGTTAACGGCCCGGGGAGCTTGTTTGAATTCTGACGCGATGAAAGCTCCGTGTTACCTGGAACCTGAGAACGGTTCTGGGATTAGTAATAATTTAATCGAGAAACTCGATCCAGAGGGAGAGAAATGCACTTCTCCATCAGGCGTTGTCATCTTAAAACAACACGGGGCCAAAAGTATGAAAACAGCCGGATAAAGTATTCGCCGAGTACAAAAGGCGGTGGGGAAGGGTCGCGCGGAATACAAGCCTGAGCCCCCCAAAGGCGCTGGAGAGCCGGAGAATATGAACTCAACCACTGATGGGGAGAAAACACATTCCTCAACCTTCTACAACATCTGCAACAGAAAAGTAACTCCTTCATAACCAGGAGTGTTTCCTCCCTTTATAACCGGGGGTAATTCCCGTCTTTATGACCAGGAGCATTTCCTGCCTTCGTGACTAGGGGTGAAACCTGCCATCCTGACCGGGGGTAATTTCTGCTGTCATGACCAGGTGTAATTCCTCCCTTCATACCAGGGATAATTCCTGCCTTCAAGACCAGATGTCATGCCTGCCTACATGTCCAGGGGTAATTCTTGTCTACCTAACCAGGGATAGTTAATGCCTTAATGACCAGGGGTAATTATTGTCTCTATGACCAAGGGTACTTCCTGCCTTTAGGACCAGGGGTCATTCCTGCCATCGTGACTTGGGGTAATTCCTGCTCTCATAACACAGGGGTAATTCCTGCCTTCAAGACCAGATATAATGCCTGCCTACATGACCAGGGGTAATTCCTGCCATCATGACCAAGGGTAAAAGCTTCCTACTTGACCAGGGGTAATGCCTGTCTTCATGATTAGGGATCATTTCTGCCTTCATGACCAGGAGTAATTTTTGTAACCATGACCATGGATAATTCCTGCCTTCATGACCAGGAGTAATTCCTACCCTAATGACCAGGGGTAATTATTGTCTCCATGACCAAGGGTACTCCTTGCCTTCATGACCAGGGGTAATACCTTCCTCCTTGACCAGGGTTAGTTCCTGCTCGCATAACCAGGGGTAATTCCTGCCTTCAAAACCAGATGTAATGCCTGCCTACATGACCAGGGGTAATTCCTGCCTTCATGACAAAGGGTAAAACCTTTCTACTTGACCAGGGGTAATGCCTGTCTTCATGACCAGGAGTAATTCTTGTCTCCATGACCATGGATAACTCCTGCCCTAATGATCTGGGGTAATTATTGTCTAATTGACCAAGGGTACTTCTTGCCTTCATGGCCAGATGTAATACCTTCCACCTTGACAGGGGTAATTTCTGCCATCGTGACCTGGACTATTTCTTGCTGTCATGACTAAGGGTAATTCCTGCCTCCATGACCATGAATAATTCCTGCCTTCATGAGCAGGAGTAATTCCTGCCCTAATGACCAGGGGTAATTATTGTCTCCATGACCAAGGGTACTTCTTGCCTTCATGATCAGGGGTAATACCTTACTCCTTGACCAGGGGTAATTCCTGCTCTTATAACCAGGGGTAATTCCTGCCTTCAAGACCAGATGTAATGCCTGCCTACATGACCAGGGGTAATTCCTGCCTTCATGACAAAGGGTAAAACCTTCCTACTTGACCAGGGGTACTGTCTTCATGACCATGGATAATTCCTGTCCTAATTACCTGGGGTAATTATTGTCTCCATGACCAAGGGTACTTCTTGCCTTCACGACCAGGTGTAATACCTTCCACCTTGACCATGGTTAATTCCTGCCATCGTGACATGGGCTATTTCTTGCTCTCCTGACTAAGGATAATTCCTGCATCCATGACTAGGGGTAATTCCTGCCTTCATGACCAGGAGTAATTCCTGCCCTAATGACAAGGGGTAATTATTGTCTCCATGACCAAGGGTACTTCTTGCCTTCACAACCAGGTGTAATACCTTCCACCTTGACCATGGTTAATTCCCGCCATCGTGACATGGGCTATTTCTTGCTCTCCTGACTAAGGATAATTCCTGTCCTAATGACAAGGGGTAATTATTGTCTCCATACCAAGGGTACTTCTTGCCTTCATGACTAGGGGTAATATCTTACTCCTTGACCAGGGGTAATTCCTGCTCTTATAACCAGGGGTAATTCCTGCCTTCAAGACCAGATGTAATACCTGCCTACATGACCAGGGGTAATTCCTACCTTTATGACAAAGGGTAAAACCTTCCTGCTTGACCAGGGGTAATGCCTGTCTTCATGACCAGGCGTAATTCTTGTCTCCATGACCATGGATAATTCACGTCCTAATGACCTGGGATAATTATTGTCTCCATGACCAAGGGTACTTCTTGCCTTCATGACCAGGGGTAATACCTTCCTCCTTGACCAGGGATAAGTTCTGCCATTGTGACCTGGGCTATTTCTTGCTCTCATCACAAGGGGTAATTCCTGCATCCATGACCAGGGGTAATTCCTGCATCCATGACCAGGGGTAATTCCTGCCTCCATATCCGGGGGTAATTCCTGCATCCATGACCAGGAGTAATTCCTGAGTCCATGACCAGGTGTAATTCCTTCATCCATGGCTTGGGTGATTCCTTCCTCCATGATCTGGGGTAATCCCTGTCTTCATGACCTGGGGTAATCCATACCTTCATGTCCAGGGGCAATTTCTGCCCCCATGACCAGGGGTAATCCCTTCCTCCATGACAAGGGGTAATTCCTGCCTCTATGACTAGGATGATTCTGGTCAGAATGTTTGAAAGAGAACCTGTTACTTCGTACATTCACTTTACTGTAGGAGGCACAATGTACATATGAATACCTCCTTGGTCCCTCTTCTGATTCCCAGCCAGGAAATCCCCGGCAATTCTGCAGTTTGCAGGAACACGTGAGTGGCCAACTGCCAGGCCTGAGCCTGTCGTGAAGGAGCAGATGGGAATTTGCGTAGTCCTAGGTATGCTTTGGCAGGATATGTGAATGGCAGTAGAGCAAGTTAATTGTAAGATCATGTACCAATGGGCGTAACTGCATTCATGGGGTCCCATAGCAAAATTTTGATGGGGCTCTCCGGCTAACTCTCTCCGTAGCAGCTGGAGGTGTCAACTGTGACAATACAAGTCATTGATCTTCATATAAAGTATTGCTAAACCAAGGACAGGCAGCAGGAGAGCTGTCAGCATACTCAGTACAATGCAAGGGACCCAAAGTTATAATAATAATAATAATAGTATTAATAATGTATACTTTATGGCTTATTTAAATGAAAGTTTCTTGCCCAGAGTTTAAATTTGAGGGAAAATATTATTTCTGAAATATTGCATTTTTTCAGGGGTTGGTCCGTAATCCCAATCGATCAGGTCTGAGGACAGCGGTGCTCAGAGGACACAAGTAATATAGCCTCAGATACATTTCTGAGGTTTGGCTTCACTGATCTAAAAAGAGCGAAGAGCCAAAAATATAATTCATTAGGGAACCACTTACCGTCCATAGGTGTCAGGTAATCGTGAAGATGGCCTCCAGCGCCCACAGCTCCACCTTGCAGCAGCAGCTCTCCATAGGGACTGGGGTGACTGGCTAGGAGGGTCATCTGGTGATAATAATCGGCGGGGTTGACACCAGGTGGAGGAGGTGCGATACCGAAGATGCCTCTTTCTTTCAAGTGCTCGTGGGCAACTGTGGGGAAAGAGAACAAGACGAAGGTCAGGGATGAAGATAAGCAGGTTGAAAAAAACGATATGTCCATCAAGCCTAACAAACTTTAGAAAGTTAGATTCAGAGGAGGCAAAAACAGTCCATCCCTCCAATGTAGGACAATAGTGGCCAATTCCGCCTCATAGGAGAAAAACATTCCTGTTTGATACCCCAAAAGCAGTCAGAACAGCTCTGTGGATCCAGATATATCTACCTATTAGTCTCTGGAAATATATTGCAGATATAATTCATTTTAAGATATGCATTCACACTTTTTAAAGTCTAATACTCAATTTTTGATTGCAACCATTCATCACAAAATCCGCTCTCACCATACAGATCTACCCCCTTCCAAATTCAACATGAAACAGTCCGCCTGGCGCCACCACTGTCCTTGAACAGCATCTGGAATAAAAAGTCCAAAAGTGGACACCTGACTATCATGCCTCTATACGTTTTTTGGACATCCCCTTCCAAAACCATGGCTATTTATATGGAGTTGCCCCTTTTGTGTCTATAACATCCTCCACTCTTTTGGGAAGACTTTCCACAAGATTTTGGAGTGTCTGTGGGAATTTGTGCCTATTTGTAAGGTCAGAAACTGATGCTGGATGGGAAGATCTGGCTTACCATCGGCATTCTAATTCATCCCAAAGGTGTTCTATAGGGTTGAGGTCAGGGATCTGTACAGGCCAATGGAGTTCCGCCACAACAATTGGGTTGAACTGGTCAAACCATGACATGATATTGGAGGGTATCTGTGGGAATTTGTGCCCATTTGTGAGGTCAGGTACTGATGTTGAATGAGAAAACTTGGGTCACCATCGGCATTCTAATTCATCCCAAAGGTGTTCTGAAAAGTTAAGGTCAGGGATCTGTGCAGGCAATGGAGTTCCCCCACACCAATTGGGTCAAACAGGTCAAACCATGACAAGATCTTGGAGGACATCTCTAGGAATGTAAGTTCATTTGTGAGGTCAAGTACTGATGTCGGATGAGAAGACCTGGCTCACCATTGGCATTCCAATTCATCCCAAAGGTGTTCTGTAGGGTTGAGGTCAGGGCTCTGTGCAGGCCAATGGAGTTCCTCCACACCAATTGGGTCGAACTGTGTAAACCATGACAAGATCTTGGAGGGTATCTGTGGGAATTTATGTTCATTTGTGAAGTCAGGTACTGATGTTGGCTGAGCGCACCTGGATCACCATCAGCATTCAAATTTATCCCAAAGGTGATCAGTAGGGTTGAGGTCAGGGCTCTGTGTGGGGCCACTCAAGTTCCTCTACACCAAACCATGTCTTTATGGAGATGTTGGTTGAGAAGACCTGGCCCAATCTACTTCATCCCAAAGGTGTTCGGTAGGGTTGAGGTCAGGGCTCTGTGCAGGACACTTGAGTTCCCCGACACCAAACCATGTCTTTATGGAGATGTTGGTTAAGAAGACCTGGCCCAATCTAGTCTATCCCAAAGGTGTTCAGTAGGGTCAAGGTCAGGGCTCTGTGCAGGACACTCGAGTTCCCCCACACCAAACCATGTCTTTATGGAGATGTTGGTTAAGAAGACCTAGCCCAATCTAGTTCATCCCAAAGGTAGGGTTGAGGTCAGGGCTCTGCGCAGGACACTCCGGTTCCCCCACACCAAACCATGTCTTTATGGAGATGTTGGTTAAGAAGACCTGGCCCAATCTAGTTTATCCCAAAGGTGTACGGTAGGGTCGAGGTCAGGGCTCTGTGAGGGGCCACTTAAGTTCCTCCACACCAAACTGGCCAAACCATGTCTTTATGGAGGTGGCTTTGTACACAGGGGCACAGTCATGCTGGAAGAGAAAAGGGTCTTCACCAAACTGTTACCACAAGATTGGAAGAGCACAATTGTCTACAATGTCTTTGCATGATGGAGTATTACCAGGACCTTTCACTTCGAGACACCTGACCTATATATAGTGTAGTATATGCCTATACTTATCAACTGATTCATCTCTTAAGCTGGCCATACACCAGTAGAATTTCATTTAAACATGTGTATGGAAATCCCAAACAAGAATGGTTCGCCAGACCGTCCCACAGTACTATGATGGACTTGACTAATTTCAAATGAAACCCTGAATTTTTTTTTCTTTTTTCATTGCCACGCCAATGTTTCAGCCTTAACATTCGCATTTGCGATGCCCATGTGGACTATGATAATAACTATGATTTTTCCTGAATGAAAAACACATGCACAGTTAGAATTAGACACGTGTGATTCATTTCATTACGGATTGAAAGTCTGAGGAAATTTTCGTTATTTGGAGATTCGGATGTATTCGTATCACCAGATCACAATAGTAACGAATTTCAAGGAATCCAAAATAAATTTTAATGAAACAATGAACTCATTCATATACATTTGTTGCATTTGGGTAAAGTGATGCAATAGTTTGGGCCTTTTGGTAACGTTTGAAGCATCCGAAATAACGTAACTACATAACAAATGATCCAAATTGATTCAGATCCATTTAGTTTTTATGTTTAATTAACGTGTTTCGTTAGTATAAAAAAGGCACTACATATGGAAACATATTGGAATAAATACAGTAAAGGGTATAAAAATGAAATTAGATGATGATTCCTAGTTATTGTGTTTGGGTTGGATGGAGGTGAATCCATCAGAATCTCAGAATTATAACATAAAAATGAATCTGAAATGAATTTCATTCCATTGGTTTTCTTATGATTTGGAGATTCTGATTGATTCCCCTCCATCCAACCCAAACAGAGTGCATAAGTAATCTCCCGGAATAATGAATTAACATGTTAAATAGAATATAGCCAATCTTCCGAAATAACTTCCGAAATATGAATCGATTCGGAAGAAAAAATATATACGAAACAAATCCGAATATACTAAATGAATTCCGATTCGAAAAGGAATCATTCTACCATAACGAATATGACGAAACAAAATGATTAACTGAATGAATGAATCCGATAGTAATGTGCATGACGAAAAATCTTGTTTCCTTTCGTTTAGATTCGTTAATCTAGTTATTTAGTTTCGTTAAATTCGGTTGATTCGTTCAATTCGGAATTTGTATTTTCGCATTTTTTTCGAACTTACCGATTCAAAACATTCAAATCGCGTTAAATTCGGTTGATTTGTTCAATTCGGAATTTGTATTTTCGCATTTTTCTTCGGATTTACCGATTCGAAGCGTTCAAATCGATAAATTTTGAATCAGTCGAAACAAGAAAGTAATTGTGGCAAATGTGGCAAAGTGAACAAACAAAAAGAAATATCTTCATCAAAAGATTACAATGACTCTTTAAATCACTTTTTTGGCTTAACAAAAACAGCATTTATTCGAAATGGTACTTCTAATAACACACACAGTCTTTGATTTTTAGAAATATGTTTACAGTTCGAATTTGAATGGAATTCGATGTAAAATTCAATTCGAGTTTCAGTTTGGAATTTCGGAAATTCTGACGAATTTCGTTTCGTTATTCGGAGCATTCGGTAAACTTCGTTTATAATGTAATTCAGGCATTTGAATATCTCCGAATAACGATTCTAGTCTAGGATCTGAAATGACGCAAAACAAATTTTCCCAGCATGCGCTTCTCTAGTTAGAATTTCATTGGTTCGAGAAAAAATTCCATCCTTTGATTTTTCTGCAGTTAAAAATAATCATTGAACGAATGTTCCAAAAATTTATTTATTTTTTCCAATGATTTTCTTTTGGTTTATGACCCTTTTTTTCCCAGCTAGACTTAAACAACTCGCTATTCTTTGTAAGACTCCCTCATCCCTCGAAATTCATTGAATTGCCCCCTGTTGCACCCTTACCTAATGTTTTACTTATGGTTCAGTCCTCAAAACTTCACTTTCCACCTGTGGCCTCTCGTGTCCCTTATATTGGGGAACGGCCTCTACTAGAATTGTGAGGTTTTTATCTCCATTTTTTTTAAATTCCCCAAAAATGTAACTTGCTTGTGCAGCTGCCATTTGGCATTGAGCGGAGTCGGATATTGCTGACCAATCTTCCCGAGTCTTCTTACAACTCTGTGTTCCCCGACTGTATTGCATGCAGCATACGGAGGACAATGCGATTACAGGATGTCCCGTTGACCTCCATTTGGAAGTGTTTATGAGGATAATGAGGGGGGGGGATCAGACGCAGGACAGCGGGGTCATACCCCGATATTAATCAGAGCTATTTTTAGCCTTCTCCTGAATGGGAACTAGACAGAGCTCCTGCCCATCCCCCCCCACATTTTTCACACGGGGGGGGGGGGGGGGGGGGTCAGCCACTGATTGAAGGGGAGCGATTGGGACTCAGCAATGTGTTCATCAAATGTTTAGTGTCATCTGAGGCCTAAAACGATGGCAGAAATGTATATTTCTTCAGAAAGGGGAGTTATTTTTTTTGCAGCTAAATAACTAAAAGTACCATTTCAGTCTTTGCAGATGACACCAAACTATGCCGGGGAATAAATTCCTTACAGGAAGCCGACCTCAATGCTCTGTCTAATTGGGCGACTATGTGGCAGATGAGGTTTAATGTTGATAAATGTAAAGTTCTGCACTTGGGGGCTAAGAATATGCATCATACATACTAGGGGGAGTACAACTGGGGAGATCCATAGTGGAGAAGGATCTGGGGTGATCCATAGTGGAGAAGGATCTGGGGGGGATCCATAGTGAAGAAGTACCTGGGGGGATCCATAGTGGAGAAGGATCTGGGGGGATCCATAGTGGAGAAGGATCTGGGGGGATCCATCGTGGAGAAGGATCTGGGGGGATCCATAGTGGAGAAGTATCTGGGGGGATCCATAGTGGAGAAGGATCTGGGGGGATTCATAGTGGAGAAGGATCTGGGGGGATCCATAGTGGAGAAGGATCTGGGGGGATCCATAGTGGAGAAGGATCTGGGGGGATCCATAGTGGAGAAGGATCTGGGGGGATCCATAGTGGAGAAGGATCTGGGGGGAACCATAGTGGAGAAGGATCTGAGGGGATCCATAGTGGAGAAGGATCTGGGGGGATCCATAGTGGAGAAGGATCTGGGGGGATCCATAGTGGAGAAGGATCTGGGGGTTTTAGTAGATCATAAGCTCAATAATAACATGCAATGCCAAGCTGCGGTTTCCAAAGCGAGCAAAGTCCTTTCTTGTATTAGGAGAGGTATGGACTCCAGAGAGAGAGACATCATCTGTACAAATCATTAGTAAGACCTCATCTGGAATATGCAGTTCAGTTTTGGGCTCCAGTTCTCAAAAAGGATATTGGGGAACTGGAGAAAGTGCAGAGAAGGGCAACCAAACTGATAAGAGGCATGGAGGAGCTCAGCTATGAGGAAAGATTAGAGGAATTGAATTTATTCACTCTTGAGAAGAGGAGATTAAGGGGGGATATGATCAACATGTATAAATATATAAGGGGTCCATATAGTGAACTTGGTGTTGCGTTATTCACTTTATGGTCAACACAGAGGACACGGGGTCACTCTTTACATCTAGAGGAAAAGAGATTTCATCTCCAAATACAGAAAGATTTCTTCACAGTAATGCCGTGTACACACAATCGGATTTTCCAACAACAAATGTTGGATGTGAGCTTGTTGGCAGAAAGTCCGACCGTGTGTACGCTTCATCGAACATTTGTTGTCGGACTTTCCTGTCAACAAATGTTGGCTAGCAGGTTCTCAAACTTTCCGATGGTGTGTACACAAGTCCGTTGCACAAAAGTCCATGCATGCTCAGAAGCAGAAGTGGTCGGGCTTGTAAACCAGCGTTCGTAATGGAGTATTAACATTCGTAATGCGGCAAATTATGAAATCTCTAAATGCAGCGCACAATTCTCTTCTTCTTTAATGGGATAATAATGAAGCTGCTTTGCTGGTGATACTGATGGAGTTATTGCAAACGAATTTTCAAAGGCTTTTTTTTTTCCTAGTGATATCAAGAATAAGAATAATAACTAGAAAAGCTACAATTTCTGGGGAAATTGTGAAAAGTGTTCTTGCCTCTACAACTGGAGTGGGCGGAGTAACCGGGTGGAGTGGCTTGAGTAACTGTTGTGTGGTTGGAGTGGGCGGAGTAACTGTGAAAAGTGTTAAAAAGCTTAATATTTTAAAAAGTATAAATAGTAGTAAAAAAGTTGAAGAAGTCCCATCATTATCTGAAAGAGCTAAACATTTTTTTCAAAATGATTTTTTTTTCAAAAATGATTGTTTTTTTAAATGATTTTTTTTTCAAAAATGATTTTTTTTTTTTCAAAAATGATTTTTTTTAAATGATTTTTTTTTCTTCAAAAATGATTAAAAAAAAAATATATATATTTATTTTTTTCATGGGGTGGTCATAATGTTTTGGCTGATCATGGGGTTGTCAGCTTTTGTCACCTCCCACTCTAGTTTCGAACATTTCACCATTCATTCCTATGGGACCAATTTTGCAAAAACGACCATATTTTGTGAACCATTCGGCGAAACGTTCCACAAAGTAACAGCACACCAATCGGGAACAATCTGCACATTTCGGTATATTACTGTCTATGTAGTGTAAAAGTTGTGGGAGGAGTTAGGGTGGAAACTATAATAAGAATAGTAATATATATGTGAGATAACAGTAAGTGGTCTTGCTATGCAAGAACACTTAATAATAATAAGCAGAAATAATAGCGCAAAATAAAAAAACGCAAAAAGAAAAGCGCGAATCAACACTCACCAAACTTCTACTAACACGAAATGAGCAGAAGGAGCCCAAAGGGTGGCGCTAAAGAGCTGAAAAACCACGTAGCACGTCACTACGTTCGTAATTGTTGGCCAACATTTGTGTGACCGTGTGTATGCAAGACAAGTTGGAGCCAACGCCCTATGGACAAAAGTCCACGGTTTTGTTGTCGGAAAGTCCGATCGTGTGTACGGGGCATAAGAGCTGTGAAAATGTGGAATAGACTCCCTCCAGAGGTGGTTCTGGCCAGCTCAGTAGATTGCTTTAAGAAAGGCCTGGATACTTTCCTAAATGTACCTTTTTTGTATGAGGTTTAATAATCATATAATTAATAATAACTAATAATAATCATATAATTATTTATTTCTTTTTAATAAAAAAAAATACTTTTTTGTATGAGGTTTAATAATCATAAAAAAGAACATTATAAGTGTTTATACAAAATGATACTTTTTTTTGTATGCAGTTTAATCATCATATCATTTTTTTTAATAGAAAAAAATACTTTTTTTTTTTTTTTGAGGTTTAATGATAATATGTAATTATTTTTTATAAAATATATAACTTTTTTGTATGAGGTTTAATGATAATATGTTATAATATTTTATAAAATATGTAACTTTTTTGTATGAGGTTTAATAATCATATAATTATTTCTCTTTTTAATAAAAAAATGTACTTTTTTTGTACGAGGTTTATTGATAATATGTTGTAAGTTTTTTTTAGAAAATATGTATCTTTTGTGTATGAGGTTTAATAATCATATAATTATTTTTCTTAATTAAAAAAAAATACTTTTTATGTATGAGGTTTAATGATAATATGTTATAATATTTTATAAAATATGTAACTTGTTTTGTATGAGGTTGACTGATAATGCAACTTTTATGGTATACGGGGGAAAAGCGGTGCAGCGAGCGCAGGGTTTCTTGCGCTCGGCGCTCTTGGGTTTCGGGCCCACTATGTAAACATTCTCATTAATGTCTGAAGCACTCTCGGTGAAGCTGATACAAGACACATGGAGCTGCTGAACGCAGCAAGTCTGGGCGTCTGGCTGACTGAACCCCTCTGCAGTGCCAAAGCCAATTATAGAACATCTCACAGCTGCAATTCCTCAAAACTACACCCAGAGCGACAAGGGGGGGGAACCCGGAGGAAAAATAAATAGTGTCAGCCTCTGTCCAAATTCATTCAAGAAAAAAAAAACCTGCAAAGCCGAAAGCGCGGAGGGAAGCGGACCAGTTCCCATGATAGACGGGTCAGGTCCCTGGAACTAGGGACCTTGCAGAGGGACAGAGAGCCCGAGGCCACCATGATAGTAAATTGCTGAACCATAGATTGGGCCAGGAATGGAAAAAAATTGTTACATTGTTTATAATATAGTTAACGTTTATTTTATGTTACAATATGAACAGATTAATGATATCATTTTTGGTGTGTGTTCGAGTTTGTGGCCAACCTATGTGGACACCTGGCCATCACACCCATCATCCCATTCCAAAACCATGGCCGTTAATATGAAGTTGACCACTTATTATGGCTATGATATCCATCAGTCTTCTGGGATGCCTCTGATGCCTCCCTTGTACAGCCTGTAGAATAGTATGTCCTATGGTCAAAAGTGCACGCCTTGGGCATCTCCTTCCAAAACCATGTCCATTAATATGTCCCCTTTGTGGCTAAAACATCATCCACTCCTCTAGGAAGACTTTCCACAAGATTTTAGAGGATGTCTGTAGGAATTTGTGCCAATTTGTGAGGTCTGGTACTGATGTTGGATAAAAAGACCTGGCTCACCATGCCAACTCATCTCAAAGGTGTTCAGTAGGGTTGAGGTCAGGATTCTTTGCAGGTCACTTGAGTTTCTCCACACCAAAATGGTCAAACCATGTCTTTATGGAGCTGGACATCTGATTCTAAAAACCATGGCCATTATTATGGAGTTCCCCCATGGTAGGTAAGATGGAGTTTTCCCTCTTTGTTGCTAGAACATCTCCATTCTTCTGGGAAGACTTTGCACAAAATTTTGAAGTTCGATGAGAAGACCTGGCTCCCCATCACAAATTCATCCCAAAAGTGTTGAGTAGGGTTGGGGTCGGGCTCTGTGCAGAACACTTGAGTTACTCCATACCAAACTGGTCAAACCATGTCTTTATGAAGCTAAAACCTATTCTGAAAACCATAGCAAGTATTATTAAGTTTCCTCATGTCAAGTAACATGGAGTTGGCCCCCTTGGTGGCTAGAACATCCTCCATTCTTCCACAAAATTATGGAAGGTGTCTGTGGGAATGTGTGCCAATTTGTGAGGTCAGGTACGGATGTTGGAGAGTTGTTGAGAAGACCTGGCTCACCATCATTATTCATCCCAAAGTTGTTCAGTAGGTTGAGGTCAGCTCTCTGTGCAGGACCCTTGAGTTCCTCCACACCAAACGGGTCTAGCCATGTCTTTATGGAGCTGGACATCCCATTCCACAAACCACGGCCATTTATATGGCATTCCCCAATGGCACATAACATGGAGATGTCCCCCTTTGTGGCTATAACATCCTCCACTCTTCTGGGAAGACTTTCCACAAGATTTTGGAGGGTGTCTGTGGGAATTTATAACCATTTGTGAAGTCAGGTACTGAAAAACATGAGAAGACCAAGCTCACCATCAGGGTTCCAATTCATCCCAAAGGTGTTCAGCAGGGTTGAGGTCAGGGCTCTCTGCAGGACACTCAAGTTCCTCCACACCAAAATGGTCATCCATGTCTTTATGGAACTGGCTTTGTACACAGGGGCACAGTCATGATTGAACAGAAAAGGGGTCTTCACCAAACTGTTACCACAAGGTTGGAAGAGAACCATTGTCTACAATATCTAATATATGATGCAGTATTAACATTACCCTTTACTGGAGATACCGAAAATTCATCATTTGGAGGGGGGGGGGGGGGGGTCCATATACTGGGTGACATACTTACACAGGCTCTGCTTCTTGCTTAGCAGTGATAAAATGCAGTTGTGCTTTAATGTTCCTCCATCTCTGTGCAAGTCTGTGGGTCATGTCTGAGAATAACAAATGATCTTTAGAGCAGCTATAAGGCTTGACAACCCTCCAGATGCCTAAAATCAGGATATGGAAGCGATAAATGAGTGGCCAGCACAGTGGCTTAGTAGTTATCACCTTTGCCTGGCAGGTTAGAAATCCCACCAGGACCCTACCTACATGGAGTTTGCATGTTCTCCCTGTGCTTGCGTGGGTTTCCTCCAGGGTACACCAGTTGCCCCCCACACTCCAAAGACATGGTGGTAGGATAATTGGCCCTAGTATGTGTGAGCATGTGAGATAGGGGCCTTAAATTGTAAGCTCCTCGAAAGAAGGACCTGATGTGAATGTGCAATATGTAAAGGGCGGTGTAAAATTGTCCGTGCTATATAAATACCTGCAATAATAAGGTAATCTAATAATCAATCTTCATATAAAAAAAAATAAAAAGCCATTCTGCATGTATTAAAAAAATTCTAAAGGAAAAAGAAAAAACAGTGGGTCTTTAAATTAGATTATTTTTTTCTTTTTTCCTTTCTTTTTTTCTTCTTTCGTCTTTTTCTTTTTTTCTTTTTAGTTTTTTTATTTTTTTTCGGTTTTTTTTTTATTACTTTTTCTTTTCTTTTTTCTTTTTCTTTTTTCCTTCTTCTTTTTCTTTTTTTCTTTTTCGTTTCTTTCTTTTTTCGTTTTTTTTAACTTTTTCTTTTTTTTTTTTTCCTCTTTTTCTTTTTAGTTTTTTTCGTTTTTCTTTTTTTTTTTTTTTTTTTTTCTTTCTTCTTTTTTCTTTTTCATCTTTTTCTTTTTTAACTTTTTCTTTTTTTTTTCCTTTCTTCTTTTTTTCTTTTTTTTCTTTCTTCTTTTTCATCTTTTTCTTTTTTAACTTTTTCATCTTTTTCTTTTTTAACTTTTTCTTTTCTTTTTTTTTCTTTCTTCTTTTCTTTTTTTTTCTTTTTTTTCTTTTTTTTTTTTTACTTTTTTTTCTTTTCTTTTATATACAATAATAGGGATGGAGATTTTGTTGCTGTGGCTATGTTAGGTCATATCTTTTTTTAATATATTAAAAAAAAAAAAAAATTCAATGTATTATTAAATGAAACTCAGGTAGGTATCTGAATTTGCCTTGGTATCAGATTTCTGTAATGCCCTGTACACACGGTCGGACTTTCCGACGGAATATGTGCGATCGGAGCTTGTTGTCGGAAATTCCGACCGCGTGTGGGCTCCATCTGACTTTTTCCATCGGAATTTCCGACACACAAAGTTTGAGAGCAGGCTATAAAATTTTCCGACAACAAAATTCGTTCCCGTAAATTCCGACCGTGTGTGGACAATTCCGATGCAAAGTGCTACGCATGCTCAGAATAAATTAAGAGACGAAAGCTGTTGGCCACTGCCCCGTTTATAGTCCCGACATACGTGTTTTACGTCACCGCGTTCAGAACGATCGGATTTCCCGACAACTTTGTGTGACCGTATGTATGCAAGACAAGTTTGAGCCAACATCCGTCGGAAAAAATCCATGGATTTTGTTGTCGGAACGTCCGATCAATGTCCGATCGTGTGTACAGGGCATAATACACCGACAGCAGCGCTTGGATTGGGAGCAAGAGGGACAGAGCTGGGAGCCAATCAGGCCCTCCTACACTACTCATGTGTTGTCAGTAGGCATGCTGATAGGAGGAGAGTGCAAAGTGACAACTCTCAGTGTGCTGCTCCTCCAATCACCAGACTGAGGGGGTGTGTCTTGACTGGGCTGTTCTGGTAAGTCACTGGATCACAAAACTGGCTGAACAGAATTACAAATCTTTTGATAGTTAAAACGGTATATAATAACATGATTCCAAAACATAACCTATACAGGGGTCTGGCTTACCTTCGGCGGGGCTCAGCCCCCTGGCGGCAGATATCATGGAGAGGGTGGGGCTCCCGTGGACAGATCGCAGGTAATGCTCCATGTGGGGGTTCACATAGTGGTGGGCGTGTCCAAATTCGGCGGCGCTCACCGCGTGCGGCGACAGGCGGATCAGGGAGATGTCGGAGATGACGGGGCTTCCGCTCAGGCCTGGCGGGCTGCAAGAGAGGGAGAAAAATAATCTGTCAGTATAGATGGACATTGGGAATTGCAATAATTCTAGATCTGGTTTTGGACACCCACTGTCCCCTTTGCTGATAGGGAACTACAAGTCCCAGAAGCCATTCTACGAAGACCGGACAGTCCTACGGCTGGGACGTCACATCTAGGACTGTGCAGACTCAGCACTGGAATTGTCAGCTTCCTGGAGTCACAGGAGGGGGGGGAGGACACTCATCAGAGGTGTCCCCGGCATGGCAGCATACCGATCTAGAACTGCGGCGCGACGGCGGCGGCTCTGACCCCTGACAGATACAGCGACGTTCAGACCACAGCTGCACCCACTACAGCCTGATTACACAGCGAGCCCCAGGAAGAGGCGAGATAACTGAGCGGAACAATTCTACCCATCGATGCCACAACATCACACAGGAGGACACAAGCCGCTGCGCCCGTCATGGGCCAAATCAGTATTGGCGGCAGTTGGCTCCTGGGAGACGCTGTGAAGAGGGAGAAGAGTCAGGGGAAGCAGCTGCACTCAGAGGGACTTATAGAGCCAATGGGATCAGCCTCTGTACTAGAGGAGCTTACACTCTAATGTCTCTCGACAGTCACACACTATCATTATTATACATTTATATAGCTCTGACATATACCGCGGTGCTGTACAGAGAACACTGAGCCAGTCACATCACTCTTTGTACCAGAGGAGCTTACACTCTAATGTCTCTCGACAGTCACACACTATCATTATTATACATTTATATAGCTCTGACATATACCGCGGTGCTGTACAGAGATCACTGAGCCAGTCACATGAGTCTCTGTACCAGAGGAGCTTACACTCTAATGTCCCCCCCTCCCCACAGTCACACACTATTATTATTATACATTTATATAGCTCTGACATATACCGCAGTGCTGTACAGAAATCACTGAGCCAGTCAAGTCGGTCTCTGTACTAGGGCAGCTTACACTCTAATGTCCCCTCCCTCACAGTCGCATCAGTCTCTGTACCAGAGGAGCTTACACTCTAATGTCCCCCTCTCCCCACAGTCACATACTAATATTATTATACATTTATATAGCTCTGACATATACCACGGTGCTGTACAGAAATCACTGAGCCAGTCAAGTCAGTCTCTGTACTAGGGGAGCTTACACTCTAATGTCCCCTCCCCCACAGTCACATCAGTCTCTGCACCAGGGGAGCTTACACTCTAATGTCCCCCCACAGTCTCACACAATATTATTATTATTATTATACATTTATATAGCTCTGACATATACCGCGGTGCTGTACAGAGATCACTGAGCCAGTCACATCAGTCTCTGTACCAGAGGAGCTTGCACTCTAATGTCCCATACAGTCACACATTAATATTATTATACATTTATATAGCTCTGACATATACCACGGTGCTGTACAGAGAACACTAAGCCAGTCACGTCACCCTCTGTACCAGAGGAGCTTACACTCTAATGTCCCCTCCCCCACAGTCACACACTATTATTATTATACATTTATATAGCTCTGACCATATACCGCAGTGCTGTACAGAAATCACTGAGCCAGTCAAGTCGGTCTCTGTACTAGGGGAGCTTACACTCTAATGTCCCCTCCCCCACAGTCACATCAGTCTCTGCACCAGGGGAGCTTACACTCTAATGCCCCCCCCCCCCACAGTCACACACAATATTATTATTATTATTATACATTTATATAGCTCTGACATATACCACGGTGCTGTACAGAGAACACTAAGCTGGTCACGTCCGTCTCTGTACCAGAGGAGCTTACACTCTAATGTCCCCTCCCCCACAGTCACACAGTCAACAGAGCTTGCACTCTAATGTCCCCACACAATCACCACAGAGAGAGTCCGCACAATAAAAGCCTAGTGGAGCAGTCTGGGTGGTGGCACCTGGATGACACGGAGGGTTTGGAAGGGAGGGTGGTGGTGAGGAGGGGGCGGCAGATGGCACTATGGAGGGCTGGAAGGACTTGGGTGATATTTGGCATTACAAGTCATTGCACAGGAAGAAGCAGTTGGCATCGGAGGCGTTCACACAGCGATGTTGCTGGGTGTCAGTATGTGGAGGGGGACAGTTCGGCAGTTGGCATTATGAACAGCTGTGGGCAGGGCGGTAACTGGCACTGAACCACATTGGTGCCGGGTGATGTCATTCTCGGAGTCAGCAGGTGTGCGGTGAAGTCACACAGCTGGAGCCAGACCCAATTTTATGGAAAGCGATATCAGCTTTACCCCGACCGTCACACTCCCAGCGCCGGACACGCTGCCAGCTTAAAGGGGCACCCTACATCTACCTGTTTTAATGTTTATGAACAATGCCCACAGTCTTGTTACATTCCTCTGCGTGGGACTGAATCGAGGTTCCATTAACGTGGAGATTAGACCTGGACCACACACCGAAAAGCGACCCGTAGCCAAAGCATTTGGAGAAATCTATTGCCAGAAATCCAGCTTTCCCAGTTCCATACTATGAGGGGGGGGGGTCCTGAGCTGGCTGCATATTACAATCTGGTGGTACAACCACCTTTGCCTACCTGGTGGAATATACTGTACAATGATCAACCATAACATTATGACCACCCACCATAACCCATCACGGAACGGACTCCACCAGACCGCTGACGGTACGCTGTGGTATCTGGCACCAAGCCTACAGTAGTAGATCTTTTAAAAACTGTAAGTTGTGAGGTGGGACCTCTATGGATCAGGCTTGTTTTTCCAGCACAGAATTTGGAGGCAAAGTCAACACCTTGAACGCTTTGTTGTGTTCCTCAAACCATTCTTGAACTCATCAGACCAGGCCACCTTCTTTCATTGCTCCGTAGTCCAGTTTGGATGCTCACATGCCCATTGTAGGCACCTCCATCAATAAGCCTTCCATCAAGACCTCCATCAATGAGCCTTCCCTCCCCACCTCCATCAATGAGCCTTCCTTACCCACCTCCATCAATGAGCCTTCACTCCCGACCTCCATCAATGAGCCTTCCCTCCCCACCTCCATCAATGAGCCTTCCCTCCCCACCTCCATCAATGAGCTTTCCATCCCCACTTCCATCAATGAGCCTTCCCTCCCCACCTCCATCAATGAGCCTTCACTCCCCACCTCCATCAATGAGCCTTCCCTCCCCACCTCCATCAATGAGCCTTCCCTGCCCACCTACATCAATGTGCCTTCACCTCCCCACTTCCATCTATGAGCCGTCCCTCCCCACCTCCATCAATGAGCCTTCCCTCCCCACCTCCATCAATGAGCCCCCCCCCGCTTCCATCAATGAGCCTTCCCTCCCCACCTCCATCAATGAGCCTTCCCTCCCCACCTCCATCAATGAGCCTTCCCTCCCCCCTTCCATCAATGAGCCTTCCCTCCCCACCTCCATCAATGAGCCTTCCCTCCCCCCTTCCATCAATGAGCCTTCCCTCCCCACCTCCATCAATGAGCCTTCCCCTCCCCACCTCCATCAATGAGCCTTCCCTCCCCACCTACATCAATGAGCCTTCCCTCCCTATCTCCATCAATGAGCCTTCCATCCCCACCTCCATCAATGAGCCTTCCCTCCCCACCTCCATCAATGAGCCTTCCATCCCCACCTCCATCAATGAGCCTTCCCTCCCCCCTTCCATCAATGAGCCTTCCCTCCCCACCTCCATCAATGAGCCTTCCCTCCCCCCTTCCATCAATGAGCCTTCCCTCCCCACCTCCATCAATGAGCCTTCCCCTCCCCACCTCCATCAATGAGCCTTCCCTCCCCACCTACATCAATGAGCCTTCCCTCCCTATCTCCATCAATGAGCCTTCCCTCCCCACCTCCATCAATGAGCCCCCCCCCCCCCACTTCCATCAATGAGCCTTCCCTCCCCACCTAGATCCTTTAAGTCCTGTAAGTTGTGAGGTGGGACCTCCATGGATCAGACTTGTTTTTCCAGCACAGAATTGGGAGGCCAAGTCAACACCTTGAACGCTTTGTTGTGTTTCTCAAACCATTCTTGAACTCATTAGACCAGGCCACCTACTTCCATTGCTCCGTAGTCCAGTTTGGATGCTCACATGCCCATTGTAGGCACTTTTGACTGTGGACACGGGTCAACATGGACACCCTGACCGGTCTATGTCTACCTATCCCCATATACAACAAACTGCGATGCTCTGTGTGTTCTGACACCTTTCTATCAGAACCAGCATTCCCCTTTTCACCAATCTGAGTTGCAGTAGCCCTTCTTTTGGATGGGACTATGGGCCAACCTTCCCTCCGTGAAGGGGGGGGCAGTTTCCCCAAAACGCATCGGCTTAATCTGTAAATTTTTTATACTTTCAATAAACAACTGTATTCTCCCATCATTGCATTATTCCGGATACTCCTCCCTCCCCACTCAAGTATACGTATTAGAAATGTCAGTATGTCTGCAAACACTGTATAATAAAATTATTCTGTATTGGAAATGTATTTATAAAATAAAATGTAATAAAAAACAATCTGAAAAAATGTTTTGTAAACTTTGAAAAATAATTAAAATAAAAATAATCAAAAACTATTACCGTTTTGCTGGAAACCAACCAAATCCAAAGTCTGATTATTTTGCTGGAGTTTTTTTTTTTTCAATTTGAAAAACAAACTTCAACATAAAAATAGCAAAAGTCCAAAAAAAGTCCAAATATAAACAAAGCCCAAAACTGAAACGTTGAACTTCCTGAAGGTAAAACAACACAATGAGCTGCAAACATCTGCCCGGGGGGATGGATCCGCCGCCTGCGCAGTGCGGTCCCCGAGGAGATCCGGATTTTATAGAATAACGGCGACATATATTTCATTTTACAGTAAAACCGCAGAGGAGGCTCAGCCCAAAAGTTACATAAATATGATATAAAAACATACGCGGCGGGAAGTGTGAGCGCGCTTGTCCCAAATATATACATCTGGATTCAGAACTGAAATGAAGACAAATAATCACTTGTATCTATAACTTCCTAAACTAGAACATGGATACTAATTAGCGTCCTGAAACTTGATTAATTTTCATTTCCTGCAGCCGGGATCACACTGTCACTGGGGGTAATTAAGTGCTTTGTTGTAGATTGGGCTGTTTGTAATTACTTCTTATCAGGTGTAACACAAACAACGTCCCATCAGTGCAGATCATCAGCTGAGCCCTGCGCCACTGCCGGGATTTCAGTCAGGATCCTCGCATTGCCTGTTAGCATAGCTGTGCACAGTATATTGTATTAGGATGTGCCCCAAAGCTCATCTGTGTGTGTATATATATATATATATATATATATATATATATATATATATATATATATATATATATATATATATATATATATGTATATATATACATACACATACACTGTACATAGACACACACACTCTAATAAATAAATGTAAACAAACATTTTAAAATGTATTAAAACATGGACGGTCAGTAGGGCAGTGGACGGTGTCAGTAGAGCAGTGGATGGTGTCAGTAGAGCAGAGGACGGTGTCAGTAGAGCAGAGGACGGTGTCAGTAGAGCAGAGGACGGTGTCAGTAGAGCAGTGGATGGTGTCAGTAGAGCAGTGGATGGTGTCAGTAGAGCAGTGGACGGTGTCAGTAGAGCAGTGGATGGTGTCAGTAGAGCAGTGGACGGTGTCAGTAGAGAAGTGGACGGTGTCAGTAGAGCAGTGGACGGTGTCAGTAGGGCAGTGGACGGCGTCAGTAGAGCAGAGGACGGTGTCAGTAGGGCAGTGGACGGTGTCAGTGGGGCAGAGAATGGTGTCAGTAGGGCAGTGGATGGTGTCAGTAGAGCAGTGGACGGTGTCAGTGGGGCAGAGAATGGTGTCAGTAGGGCAGTGGATGGTGTCAGTAGAGCAGTGGACGGTGTCAGTAGAGCAGTGGATGGTGTCAGTAGGGCAGTGGATGGTGTCAGTGGAGCAGAGAATGGTGTCAGTAGAGCAGTGGACGGTGTCAGTAGAGCAGTGGACGGTGTCAGTAGAGCAGTGGATGGTGTCAGTAGAGCAGTGGACGGTGTCAGTAGAGCAGTGGAAGGTGTCAGTAGGGCAGAGGACGGTGTCAGTAGGGCAGTGGACGGTGTCAGTAGGGCAGTGGATGGTGTCAGTAGAGCAGTGGAAGGTGTCAGTAGAGCAGTGAAAGGTGTCAGTAGAGCAGTGGAAGGTGTCAGTAGGGCAGAGGACGGTGTCAGTAGGGCAGTGGATGGTGTCAGTAGGGCAGTGGACGGTGTCAGTAGGGCAGTGGATGGTGTCAGTAGGGCAGTGGACGGTGTCAGTAGGGCAGTAGATGGTGTCAGTAGAGCAGTGGACGGTGTCAGTAGGGCAGTGGATGGTGTCAGTAGAGCAGTGGAAGGTGTCAGTAGGGCAGTAGATGGTGTCAGTAGAGCAGTGGAAGGTGTCAGTAGGGCAGTGGATGGTGTCAGTAGAGCAGTGGAAGGTGTCAGTAGGGCAGTAGATGGTGTCAGTAGAGCAGTGGAAGGTGTCAGTAGGGCAGTGGATGGTGTCAGTAGAGCAGTGGAAGGTGTCAGTAGGGCAGTAGATGGTGTCAGTAGAGCAGTGGAAGGTGTCAGTAGGGCAGTGGATGGTGTCAGTAGAGCAGTGGATGGTGTCAGTAGAGCAGTGGAAGGTGTCAGTAGGGCAGTGGATGGTGTCAGTAGGGCAGTGGATGGTGTCAGTAGGGCAGTGGATGGTGTCAGTAGAGCAGTGGATGGTGTCAGTAGAGCAGTGGAAGGTGTCAGTAGGGCAGTGGATGGTGTCAGTAGAGCAGTGGATGGTGTCAGTAGAGCAGTGGATGTTGTCAGTAGAGCAGTGGAAGGTGTCAGTAGGGCAGTGGATGGTGTCAGTAGAGCAGTGGATGGTGTCAGTAGAGCAGTGGAAGGTGTCAGTAGGGCAGTGGATGGTGTCAGTAGGGCAGTGGATGGTGTCAGTAGGGCAGTAGATGGTGTCAGTAGAGCAGTGGATGGTGTCAGTAGAGCAGTGGATGGTGTCAGTAGAGCAGTAAATGGTGGTGGGTAGAGCAGTGGAAGGTGTCTGTAGAGCAGTGGACGGTGTCAGTAGAGCAGTGGAAGGTGTCAGTAGGGTAGTGGATGGTGTCAGTAGGGCAGTGGATGGTGTCAGTAGAGCAGTGGTTGGTGTCAGTAGAGCAGTGGACGGTGTCAGTAGAGCAGTGGACAGTGTCAGTAGAGCAGAGGATGGTGTCAGTAGAGCAGTGGACGGTGTCAGTAGAGCAGAGGATGGTGTCAGTAGAGCAGAGGATGGTGTCAGAGCTATAGAAATGTATAATATATAATACAAATAATAATAATAATATAATACATTCCTCACCCAGTCCCAGGACGGTTCAGGACACCCAGACAAGTCGCAGCCTGCGGGCCCCTATGTCTGCCGCGGCACACGAGCGCGCTTCATTTACCGCGCAGAACTGGTGTAATTAGCTGTGCGTGGAACCCGAGCTCCCGCAGACAGCCGGGATGTGGGTTTGATATATGAGGGCTCTACGTCACTCTCACATCACATTAATCATCAGAGCCAAAGAGCAGACATGTTATTTTTCCCAACAAACACCGACTACAACTGACGCTTTGATAAATCGCACCGCGTTCTGCTGCAATCTGCATGAGGATGGGGGGAGGGGAGAAGGGAAGAGATTTCCACTGCACTAAGGGGCCCCACAATTTGGGGGGGGGGGGGTAACAAATACGCAGGATGAACAGAAATGGCCCAGAATCGCTGACACGGACACCCTGCAGACTCATCGAAAAAAGGAAATTTATCACTAAAGTTTTTATTCATTCATAGGGAAGGGGGAGAAATAAGAGAAGAGGAAACGGAAAAACATTCTACTATAATATATGGAATCAATTTTATTATTCCATAAAAATATTTTTTTACTTCTTTTTTTCCTTATTTACTATATTATATTATTTAAATTATATTATATTATATTTATGTATTTATATTATATTATACTTATTTGTATAATAAATAAGTATAATATAATATAAATAAATAAAATAATATAAATAATATAATATAGTAAATAAGGAAAAAAGAAGTAAAATAAAACATTTTAAAAATTGTACAATTAAAAAGTGTAAAAAAAAATTTAATTAAAATGAAAAAATTAAAAAGTAAAGACTTAAAAAATGAAAACTAAAAAAACTAACAAATTAAAATTAAATAAATTAGAATATTAACATTTAAAAAAATGTAAAAATTGAAATTAAAAAGTAGACTTAAAAAAATGTAAATAAAAAAATGAAATAAAAAAAATAAAATTAAAACATTAAAAAGTAAAATTAAAGTGTTCCGTTAAAACTTTTTTTTTTTTTTTACTTTCACTGCACACTGTGAGCTTTTTCACAACGTAAATTAGAAAATGCAGCAAATCACATAGAGCCCCGCCTCGTTTCCTGGCTGGAGGACATCCAGCGTCATCTAGTGATTTCTTCCCCAGGCTGACTGTTCCTGGCCCCGCCCCTTTCATTCATTGGATTTCTGTTCTGTCAATCATTGAGGCTCAGCATCACATGTGGGTGTTACCTATGCAAATCAGGCTTGCCTAGGAACACCCACTCTCCAAGGCTGACACCCACCCATCAAGGCATGTTGATATTTGCATAACTCCTCCCACTGCTTGCATAAGGACTGTGGGCTCTTCAGAGAAGCTATGTACAGAACCTGGTCAGCCCCTCCCACCAGCCATGATCTGCCTGCATTGCATAGAGAAGCACAAAGGTATTTATTGAAAGCTAAACCCCCCCCCCCCCGCCATACCTGACCAGACACAAGTGTGTCTGAACATTGAGGATGAGACCCTCAGAAGATTCAGTTGATGGTGAATTTAGCTCACACCTCGTCCCTCACCTAAATAAATGTTCTCTCAGCTACTGCGATTTGCAACCTTCAGTGCAGGTACAGCAATCTACACTATATTATCAAAAGTATTGGGACACCTGCCTTTACACACACAAACTTTAATGACATCCCAGTCTTAGTCCGTAGGGTTCAATATTGAGTTGGCTCCGCCCTTTGCAGCTATAACAGCTTCAACTCTTCTGGGAAGGCCGTCCACAAGGTTTAGGAGTGTGTCTATGGGAATGTTTGACCATTCTTCCAGAAGAGCATTTGTGAGGTCAGGCACTGATGTTGGATGAGAAGGCCTGGCTCGAAGTCTCCACTCGGTGCAGGCCAGTCAAGTTCCTCCACCCCAAACTCGCTCATCCATGTCTTATTGGACCTTGCTTTGTGCACAGGTGGGCAGTCATGTTGAAACAGGAAGGGGCCATCCCCAAACTGTTCCCACAAAGTTGGGAGCATGAAATTGTCCAAAATGTCTTGGTATGCCTTAAGAGTTCCCTTCACTGGAACTAAGGGGCCAAGTCAAAAAAAAAAAAAAAAAAACAAACCCCCCACCATAATCCCCCCTCCACCAAATGATTTGGACCAGTGTAAAAAGCAAGGTCCATAAAGACATGGATGAGCGAGTTTGGGGTGGAGGAACTTGACTGGCCTGCACAGAGTCCTGACCTCAACACGATAGAACGCCTTTGGTATGAATTAGAGTGGAGACTGCGAGCCAGGCCTTCCCGCCCAACATCAGTACCTGACCTCACAAATGCGCTTCTGGAAGAATGGTCAAACATTCCCATAGACACCCTCCTAAACCTTGTGGATGGCCTTCCCAGAAGAGTTGAAGCTGTTATAGCTGCAAAGGTGGGGGGCCAACTCAATATTGAACCCTACAGACTAAGACTGGGATGCCAATAAAGTTCATGTGCGTGTAAAGGTAGGCGTCCCAATACTTTTGGTAATATAGAGTATGCTCAATCTTTATGAGGTGGGGATGTCCCAGTTCTGTGGTCATGGTCTGGCTTCCCTGTCTACTTTATTAATAAGGTGACATTCACTATTACCGAGTTAGAGAGCGGGGGGGGGGGAACATTCCAGCTGGAGAACATTCATAACTACCGCATTGTGATATAACAATCATTAGACAGTCAGAAGACAACCTACCCATGAATGGCGTGGATTCCGTGGCCCTCATAGTGATATCGGCCCTCTTGGTGCCGGATGTCAATAGGGAAAGGAGAGTGGAATGCAGGGAAGAGATGAGCTGGACCTGCCAAGAGAAGATACAAATTCAGGTGAGACGGTTTCTGTAGAAGACGATGTTCTATTATTGTCAATAACATATCTACTGTACAGTCCATGACACCAAACATGGCTTCCCTCTAGAGTGCATGACAGAAGACATGGCTTCTACCCAGAGTGCATGACACCAAACATGACTCCCATCCAGAGTGCATGACAGAAGACATGGCTTCTACCCAGAGTGTATGACACCAAAAACATGGCCTATACCCAGAGTGCATGACACCAAACATTGCTTCTACCCAGAGTCCATGACACCAAATATAGCTCCTATCTGAAGTGCATGACACCAAAAACCATGGCCTCTACCCAGAATGCATGACACCAAACCTAGCTCCCATCCAAAGTGCATGACACCAAACATGGCTTCTATTCAGAGTGCATGACACCAAACATGGTTCCTATCCAGAGTTCATGAAACCAAACATGGCTCCCATCCAAAGTGCATGACATCAAACATGGCATCTATCAATGGTGCATGCCCCCAAACATAGTTCCTATCCAGCAAGCATTACCCCTAATATGGCTTCTATATTCTATACCTGCTACTCTCAACTAGGGTCTGTGGAAGCCTAGGGTTCCTCCAGAGGTTGCTAAGAGTACCCTGAGCTGTGGCTGATTGACCCCCCAGTTGATGGTACCTACATAATTCTGGGTCCAACACCACTTAGCAGAGCCAGTGACGTGACAAAAATCATCATTTTATGTCTGTAAAGGTTGCTGACCACCATTGTAAGAGGTGCATTCTTCTCTGTGAACCCCCCCCCCGCCCCAATGAATAATATTAACAGGGGTTACTTGAGATCCAAAAACTATTTTAAGGGTTCCTCAGTAGGGATGAGCCGAACACCCCCCGGTTCGGTTCGCACCAGAACCCGCGAACGGACCGCAAGTTCGCACGAACGTTAGAACCCCATTGACGTCTATGGGACTCGAACGTTCGAAATCGAAAGTGCTCATTTTAAAGGCTAATTTGCATGGTATTGTCCTAAAAAGGGTTTGGGGACCCGGGTCCTACCCCAGGGGACATGTATCAATGCAAAAAAAACTTTTAAAAACGGCCGTTTTTTCGGGAGCAGTGATTTTAATGATGCTTAAAGTAAAAAAAAAAAAGTGAAATATTCCTTTAAATATCGTACCTGGGGGGTGTCTATAGTATGCCTGTAAAGTGACGCGTGTTTCCCATGTTTAGAACAGTCCCTGCACCAAATGTCATTTTTAAAGGAAAAAATCTCATTTAAAACTGCTTGCGGGTTTAATGTCATGTCGGGTCATGGCAATATGGATGAAAATCAGTGAGACAAACGGCATGGGTACCCCCCAGTCCATTACCAGGCCCTTTGGGTCTTGTATGGATATTAAGGGGAACCCCGCACCCAAATTAAAATAAGGAAAGGTCCCTATATACTCTGAACAGCAGTATACAGGCGGTGCAAACAAGACAGGGACTGTAGGTTTGTTGTTAAGTAGAATCTGTTTGTAATTTTGAACATTTTTAATGTGTTTAGCTCCAGCCAAAAAATCTTTTCTAAGCTTTTTGGAAAACATAGGGAAGGGTTATCACCCCTGTGACATTTGTTTTGCGTCTTTCCTCCTCTTCAGAAGATTTCACCTCACTTTTTTGTCCCAATGAAAAATGTTTTTTGAAAATTTGTGTTTTTTTGTGGAACAAGGATTGGAAAGCATCAGTGGAAAGGAAAAATTGTTTTCCCATATTAACTCTTACAGGAGAGAATTTCCCTTCCTTAGGGGTAGATTTCATCTCACTTCCTGTTGTCTCCTTCCGTTTGCAAGTAGGAGTCGTTTGTAAGTTAGATGTTTGAAAGTAGGGTCCTGCCCTATATACTCAGCAGAAATTTGGGCCTTAGGTGTTGCTGTGGCCAAAACACTGTAAGCCCTCACAGGGCCCTGCTGTGAAATATTAGATCAAGAATTGTAATTACATGCCCCTGTTGAACAGGAGCTGAAAAATTAGGCCTTAGGCACTGGTGCTGGTGCCACAACACTGCAACCCCTCACAGACACTCTAGTTGGAACGCAGGAACGAGCCCTGCTGCAAAGTATTGCATCAAAAATTGTAATTACACGCCCCTGTTAGACAGGGGCAGAAAAATTGGGTCTTAGGCACTGGTGCTGGTGCCACAACACTGCAACCCCTCACAGACACTCTAGTTGAAACGCAGGAACAAGCCCTGCTGCAAAGTATTGCATCAAAAATTGTAATTACACGCCCCTGTTAGACAGGGGCTGAAAAATTGGGTCTTAGGCACTGGTGCTGGTGCCACAACACTGCAACCCCTCACAGACACTCTAGTTGGAATGCAGGAACGAGCCCTGCTGCAAAGTATTACATCAAAAATTGTAATTACACGCCCCTGTTAAACAGGGGCTGAAAAATTGTGCCTTAGGCACTGGTGGTGGCGCCCAGAACCAAAAATGTTCTTACAAGCTATCAGCGTGATGATTGAGGAGGAAGAGGATAATTACTCAGGGATAGTCACTCAGCATCAGCATAGGCAGTCTTTGAAGGGATCTGAGATTTAAAAAAAAATTATTCGGTTACATCTGCATCAGGTGCTTGGTAGCTGGTGGTGATCCAAGACTGATTCATTTTTATGAAGGTCAGCCGATCGACCGAGTCGGTGGACAGACGCACCCTGTGATCGGTTACCACGCCTCCAGCAGCACTGAATGTGCGTTCCGAAAGAACGCTGGATGCAGGACAGGCCAGTAGCTCAATTGCATACTGTGCAAGCTCTGGCCAGTGATCCATCCTCAAGACCCAGTAACCCAGAGGATTTTCGGTGGGAAAGGTGTCCAAGTCTGATCTTGCCCCTAGGTATTCCTGCACCATGTAAAACAGACGCTGGCGATGGTTGCTGGAACCGATCATACCTTGGGGCTGCGGACCAAAAAATTGTCTGAACGCATCGGTCAGACGGCCACCTTCTCCACCGCTCCTTCTTTGACTGACCGAAGCCTCAGCAACACGTTGTCCAGAAACAGGAGTTTGTAACCTCCCAGTCTCTGGGAACGCGTTGCACAGACCTTTCTGCAAGGCCTCCCGAAGATGTTTCATCCTCTGCTCCCTCTGCGATGGCAAGATAAGGTCCGCAACCTTACCCTTGTAACGTGGATCAAGGAGGGTTGCCAGCCAGTATTGGTCCTTCTCCTTGATACCACGAATACGAGGATCCTTACGCAGGCTTTGCAGGATCAGGGAGGCCATGCAGCGTAGGTTTGCTGAGGCATTCGGTCCGGAGTCCTCTGGGTCACTAAGGACAACAACGTCCGCAGCCACCTCCTCCCAGCCACGTACAAGTCCATGTGTTCCTTGGGACTGATCCCTTAAAGACTGCTGATGCTGAGTGCCAGGCTCCACCTCCATACTGACACAATCTTCCTCCTCCTCCTCCTCCTCCTCCTCGTCCTCTTCCTGTGTGATCGGCGGGCACGCAGGAACACTGTCTGGATAAAGGGGGCCTTGAGAGCTAAGGAAGTCCTCCTCTTCCTGCCTCTGTTCTGCCTCAAGTGCCCTGTCCATTATTCCACGCAGCGTGTGCTCCAACAGGTGGACAAGGGGGACAGTGTCACTGATGCATGCACTGTCAGTGCTCACCATCCTCGTGGCCTCCTCGAATGGTGACAGGACAGTGCATGCATCCCTGATCATGGCCCACTGGCGTGGGGAAAAAAAACCAAGGTCCCCTGACCCTGTCCTGGTGCCATAGTCGCACAGGTACTCATTGATGGCCCTCTGCTGCGTGTGCAGCCGCTGCAGCATGGCCAACGTCGAGTTCCACCTGGTGGGCATGTCACAGATTAGGCGGTTCTTGGGCAGGTTAAACTCCTTTTGGAGGTCCGTCAGCCGAGCACTGGCATTATATGACCGGCGGAAATGCACACAGACTTTCCTGGCCTGCCTCAGGACATCCTGTAAGCCCGGGTACCTGCCCAAGAACCGCTGCACCACCAAGTTAAGGACGTGAGCCAAACAGGGCACATGGGTCAGTTGTCCCTGTCGGAGGGCAGAGAGGAGGTTGGTGCCATTGTCGCAAACCACCATTCCTGCCTTAAGTTGGCGTGGCGTCAACCACCTCTGAACCTGCCCCTGCAGAGCTGACAGAACCTCTGCCCCAGTGTGGCTCCTGTCCCCCAAGCACACCAGCTCAAGCACCGCATGGCATCTTTTGGCCTGCGTACTTGCGTAGCCCCTTGAACGCCTACGGAGCACCGCTGGTTCCGAGGAAGAGGCCATGGAGGAAGAAGAAGAGGAGGGGGTGGAGGAGAGAGGTGTGTCACAATCAGCATTTTGGAGGCGTGGTGGCGGAACAACCTCCAACACTATTGCACCTTGTCCTGCATCCTTCCCAGCTGCCAGCAGAGTCACCCAATGCGCCGTGAAACTTAAGTAACGTCCCTGTCCATGCCTGCTGGACCATGAGTCAGCGGTAATATGCACCTTACCGCTGACCGCCCTGTCCAGCGAGGCATGGACATTGCCTTCCACATGCCGGTAGAGAGCCGGAATCGCCTTCCGTGAGAAAAAGTGGCGTTTGGGTACCTGCCACTGAGGAACCGCACATTCCACAAACTCACGGAAGGGGGCAGAGTCTACCAACTGAAAAGGCAGCAGTTGAAGTGCTAGCAATTTTGCCAAGCTAGCATTCAACCGCTGGGCATGTGGATGGCTGGGAGCAAACTTCTTTCGGCGGTGCAGCAGCTGGGGCAGGGAAATTTGCCTGGTACAATCTGACGTCGGTGTACCAAAAGCAGATTGCCCATAAGTACTTGGCTGTGACACACCTAATTCTACACCTTCATTCCTCTCACTGCAGGTCGCAGAGAGGACTGAAGGTCTAGTGGGGTTGGAAATCTCAGCTGATGAGGAGCAAGGAGAGATCGTCTTTGTTCTTTGGTGTGGGTCTTTTAGATACGCTTGCCAACGAACTGCATGGCAGGTCAACATATGTCTGGTCAAGCATGTGGTACCCAAGCGGGAGATGTTTTGGCCACGCGAGATACGCTTGAGACATATATTGCAAATAGCAGCGGTGCGATCTGATGCACTCGTCTCAAAAAAGGCCCACACCAAAGAACTTTTTGAATAACGCGCAGAGACTGCAGCGCCCTGCACATGTGGAGCTTTGGGGTGTGATGCAGTCAATGTGCTGCCCTTAGGCTGGCCCCTGGAGGGCATCCTGCCTAGTTGGTGATGTGCCACCTCCTCCTCCTCCTCCTCCTCCTCCTCCTCCTCCTCCTCTCTCCTATCAGGCACCCACGTTGAGTCAGTGACCTCATCATCCCCTCCCTCCTCATCACTGGAGCAAACCTGGCAGTATGCTGCAGCAGGGGGAGCATGACTGCCAGATTGCTGTCCTTCTTGGGCACCCCCTCTGTCCGTGCTCATGTTACTGCCTTCATTGAGCTCAGTATCATCATCAGAGCCTTCCAAACGCTGGGCATCCTCCTGGAGCATGTACCCAACACTGTGGTCAAACAGTTCGAGGGAATCCTCAGGAGGACATGGTGGGGCTAGGGAAGGAGTCACTGATGACATTGAGCTGAGGGAAGAGGCCGCTGCTTTGCCAGACAAAGCACCCTGGGCATGGGTGAGAGAGGATGAGGAGGATGAGGACGGCTTGGTCATCCACTCGACCAAGTCTTCCGCATGTTGCGGCTCAACACGGCCAGCTGCCGAAAAAAAGGCCAAGCGTGTCCCATGGCCACGTGCTGATGAGGATGCACCGTCTCCACGACCAGCACTAGACACAGAGCCTGCTTGCCCTCTCTTATTGGCTTGTGACTGTCTGCCTCTCCTTCTTGGCCTTCCAGACATACTAATGGCCTGTAGCTGCACTAAGCTGGGATAGAACACCTGTAATTTTCTTCAGGTAGCTTTATATACTGTAACCAGACAAGCCTGCCTGTCAGTAGGAAGATAACAGGAACGGATCTAGCTGAACACTGTGAGCAGGACGTACTGCACTAAATGTATATAGCAGGAACGGATCTAGCTGAACACTGTGAGCAGGACGCACTGCACTGAATGTAAATAGCAGGAACGGATCTAGCTGAACACTGTGAGCAGGACGCACTGCACTGAATGTAAACAGCAGGAACGGATGTAGCTAAACACTGTGAGCAGGACGCACTGCACTGAATGTAAATAGCAGGAACGGATCTAGCTGAACACTGTGAGCAGGACGCACTGCACTGAATGTAAATAGCAGGAACGGATCTAGCTGAACACTGTGAGCAGCACGCACTGCACTGAATGTAAATAGCAGGAACGGATCTAGCTGAACACTGTGAGCAGGACGCACTGCACTGAATGTAAATAGCAGGAACGGATCTAGCTGAACACTGTGAGCAGGACGCACTGCACTGAATGTAAATAGCAGGAACGGATCTAGCTGAACACTGTGAGCAGGACGCACTGCACTGAATGTAAATAGCAGGAACGGATCTAGCTGAACACTGTGAGCAGGACGCACTGCGCTAAATGTAAATACCAGGAACGGATCTAGCTGAACACTGTGAGCAGGACGCACTGCACTGAATGTAAATAGCAGGAACGGATCTAGCTGAACACTGTGAGCAGCACGCACTGCACTGAATGTAAATAGCAGGAACGGATCTAGCTGAACACTGTGAGCAGGACGCACTGCACTGAATGTAAACAGCAGGAACGGATCTAGCTGAACACTGTGAGCAGGACGCACTGCACTGAATGTAAATAGCAGGAACGGATCTAGCTGAACACTGTGAGCAGGACGCACTGCACTGAATGTAAATAGCAGGAACGGATCTAGCTGAACACTGTGAGCAGGACGCACTGCACTGAATGTAAATAACAGGAACGGATCTAGCTGAACACTGTGAGTAGGACACACTGTACTAAATGTAAATAGTCTAGCTGCCTGACCGTGGTACTAATAGGATCAAAAAGAACACCTGTAATTTTCTTCAGGTAGCTTTATATACTGTAACCAGACAAGCCTGCCTGTCAGTAGGAAGATAACAGGAACGGATCTAGCTGAACACTGTGAGCAGGACGTACTGCACTAAATGTATATAGCAGGAACGGATCTAGCTGAACACTGTGAGCAGGACGCACTGCACTGAATGTAAATAGCAGCAACGGATCTAGCTGAACACTGTGAGCAGGACGCACTGCACTGAATGTAAACAGCAGGAACGGATGTAGCTAAACACTGTGAGCAGGACGCACTGCACTGAATGTAAATAGCAGGAACGGATCTAGCTGAACACTGTGAGCAGGACGCACTGCACTGAATGTAAACAGCAGGAACGGATGTAGCTAAACACTGTGAGCAGGACGCACTGCACTGAATGTAAATAGCAGGAACGGATCTAGCTGAACACTGTGAGCAGGACGCACTGCACTGAATGTAAATAGCAGGAACGGATCTAGCTGAACACTGTGAGCAGCACGCACTGCACTGAATGTAAATAGCAGGAACGGATCTAGCTGAACACTGTGAGCAGGACGCACTGCACTGAATGTAAATAGCAGGAACGGATCTAGCTGAACACTGTGAGCAGGACGCACTGCACTGAATGTAAACAGCAGGAACGGATGTAGCTAAACACTGTGAGCAGGACGCACTGCACTGAATGTAAATAGCAGGAACGGATCTAGCTGAACACTGTGAGCAGGACGCACTGCACTGAATGTAAATAGCAGGAACGGATCTAGCTGAACACTGTGAACAGGACGCACTGCACTGAATGTAAATAGCAGGAACGGATGTAGCTAAACACTGTGAGCAGGACGCACTGCACTGAATGTAAATAGCAGGAACGGATCTAGCTGAACACTGTGAGCAGGACGCACTGCACTGAATGTAAATAGCAGGAACGGATCTAGCTGAACACTGTGAGCAGCACGCACTGCACTGAATGTAAATAGCAGGAACGGATCTAGCTGAACACTGTGAGCAGGACGCACTGCACTGAATGTAAATAGCAGGAACGGATCTAGCTGAACACTGTGAGCAGCACGCACTGCACTGAATGTAAATAGCAGGAACGGATCTAGCTGAACACTGTGAGCAGGACGCACTGCACTGAATGTAAATAGCAGGAACGGATCTAGCTAAACACTGTGAGCAGGACGCACTGCACTAAATGTAAATACCAGGAACGGATCTAGCTGAACACTGTGAGCAGGACGCACTGCACTGAATGTAAATAGCAGGAACGGATCTAGCTGAACACTGTGAGCAGGACGCACTGCACTGAATGTAAATAGCAGGAACGGATCTAGCTGAACACTGTGAGCAGCACGCACTGCACTGAATGTAAATAGCAGGAACGGATCTAGCTGAACACTGTGAGCAGGAAGCACTGTACTGAATGTAAATAGCAGGAACGGATCTAGCTGAACACTGTGAGCAGGACACACTGCACTGAATGTAAATAGTCTAGATAGAAGATAACAGGAACGGATCTAGCTAAACTGAATACAGTGTATATATATATATGCAACACCTGGGATGCATATATATACACAATACACTGTAAGTGCAGCTAACTGACTGACTGTTCTGCCTAATCTATCTAACTCAAATCAAATGACACTGTCTCTCTCTCTCTCTATCGCTCAGCACACCGGAACACACACTACACAGGGCCGCCGTGCAGGCGGCCTTATATAGTGTGGGGTGTGTACTAAATCCCCTGAGCCATAATTGGCCAAAGCCACCCTGGCTTTGGCCAATTACAGCTCTCTCTACTGACGGCGCTGTGATTGGCCAAGCATGCGGGTCATAGTGCATGCTTGGCCAATCATCAGCCAGCAATGCACTGCGATGCCGCAGTGAATTATGGGCCGTGACGCGCCACACGAATTTGGCGCGAACGGCCCATATCGTTCGCAATTCGACGGACGGTCGAACAGCCGATGTTCGAGTCGAACATGGGTTCGACTCGAACACGAAGCTCATCCCTATTCCTCAGGAATAAAAAGCTTTATAATGGCTGTTTTTCAAAGTTAGCTCTATAAAGACATGGATTGACCAGTCTGGTGTGGAGGAACTTGAGTGTCCTGCTCAGAGCCCTGACCTCAACCCTACTGAACACCTTTGGCATGAGATCTGGTGTCATCCAACGTCAGTACCTGACCTCACAAATGGGCACAAATTCCCACAGAAACTCTCTAAAATCTTCTCATGGTTTGACCAGTTTGGTGTGGAGGACCTCAACTGTCTTGCACAGAGCCCTGGCCTCAACCCTACTGAACAGCTCCATAAAGACATCGACCAGTTTGGTTTGGAGGAACTTGAGTGCCCTACACAGAGCCCTGACCTCAACCCTACTGAACACCTTTGGGATTAATTGGAATACCGATGGTGTGCAAGGTCTTCTCATCCAAACATGGTAAAATCTTGTCATGGTTTGAACAGTTTGCTGTGGAGGAACTTGAGTGTCCTGCACAGAGCCCTGACCTCAACCCTAGTGAACAGCTCCATAAAGACATGCTTTGACCAGCTTGGTTTGGAGGAACACAAGTGTCCTGACTCCTGACCTCAACCCTACTGAACATCTTTGGCATGAATTGGAACCCCAACTGCAATCCAGATCTTATCATCCAATGTCAGTTCCTGACCTTGCAAATGTTATTTTGGCGGAATGGGCACATATTCCTCCAGACACACTCAAAAATCGTGTGGTAAGCATTATAGCCACAAAAGGGACGTGGGGAGGGGAGGTGGCAGTACTCAATATTAATAGAATTTTTTTCTGAAGGGGCTGCCCACAAAGCTCATATTGGTGTGATGGTGGTCAGATGTCTAAAAACTTTGGCCATATGGTGTACTTTTGATCCTTCAGCCACACACAATATATACCCCCACCCCCTTTCCTGTGGTGGTATGGTCCACAGTTTTCATTGCAGACTTCTGCTCTAAATTTCCTCTCTAGTACCATTACCAACTGTCTACTAACCTGTGGCCTGATAGCCACCTAACCCACCTCTAGAGCCCCAGTCTTCCTGTTGCACTCCCCATCCCCTTATAGGCCTACAGCATTACAGTGAACACATGCAGAGCTATGACAGGTAGCTGGTTATGCTGGTTGTGTGATCAGCACCAGCAGGATACAATTATAAAGAAGAGAAGTCTCGCTGAGGTACAGATAATTCATACGACGGTAGGAGCGGCAGGAGGCCTCACGTTGTGTGAAATATGATGATATGGCGCCGGCAAAGTGAGAACATAACGAGACGGAATTACTCTGTGAAAGCTCACATGGAGCGCTAAGCGTCTCCAACAGGGAGTTCAGACTACGGCAGATCTGCTGTCACCAAGAAACATCAGGCAACTGGAAGAGCGTAAGCTCAGAGGTTAGGGATGAACACTTGAGGACACTTTTATGCCTTTTGTTTTATGGTTTTTTATTTTACCCTGCTGTACCCACTATGAGGAGTTCCCACCATCCCTGTGCTGAGTTCCCGGGTCTGTACACCCGCTGTGCCCATTATGAGGGGTTCTCACCATCCCTGTGCTGAGTTCCCGGGTCTGTACACCCGCTGTGCCCATTATGAGGGGTTTTCACCATCCCTGTGCTGAGTTCCTGGGTCTGTACACCCGCTGTGCCCATTATGAGGGGTTCTCACCATCCCTGTGCTGAGTTCCCGGGTCTGTACACCCGCTGTGCCCATTATGAGGGGTTCCCGCCATCCCTGTGCTGAGTTCCTGGGTCTTTACACCTGTTGTGCCCATAATGAGAGGTTTCCACCATCCCTGTGCTGAGTTCCTGGGTCTTTACACCTGTTGTGCCCATAATGAGAGGTTTCCACCATCCCTGTGCTGAGTTCCCGGGTCTGTACACCCGCTGTGCCCATTATGAGGGGTTCCCGCCATCCCTGTGCTGAGTTCCCGGGTCTGTACACCCGCTGTGCCCATTATGAGGAGTTCCCACCATCCCTGTGCTGAGTTCCCGGGTCTGTACACCCGCTGTTGCCCATTATGAGGAGTTCCCACCATCCCTGTGCTGAGTTCCCGGGTCTGTACACCCGCTGTGCCCATTATGAGGGGTTCCCACCATCCCTGTGCTGAGTTCCCGGGTCTGTACACCCGCTGTGCCCATTATGAGGGGTTCCCACCATCCCTGTGCTGAGTTCCCGGGTCTGTACACCCGCTGTGCCCATTATGAGGGATTCCCACCATCCCTGTGCTGAGTTCCCGGGTCTGTACACCCGCTGTGCCCATTATGAGGGGTTCCCACCATCCCTGTGCTGAGTTCCTGGGTCTTTACACCTGTTGTGCCCATAATGAGAGGTTCCCACCATCCCTGTGCTGAGTTCCCGGGTCTGAACACCTGTTGTGCCCATAATGAGAGGTTTCCACCATCCCTGTGCTGAGCCTCCCAGATGTGCAAATCACTTATAAAGTGCCTTCCTTTATTTTGGATCACGTCACATAATGGAAAAAAAAAAAAAAGTAGCTTTGGAGGTGAGGACCACTTTTTGGGCAATGAGAGGCCTGCAGCCGCTCTGTGATCAGAGACGTTATTAGGGCCTCGGCTCCTGCTGCGGGGATTTCCTGCCTCGTCTTCATTGTATTATTTTCTCCTAAACTTTCAATTTCAGCAAGAAAAGCGTCTCTTAATTGCCCGGCCACGGGTCAGACCCACCAATATTATTATTATTATTACTGTAAGGACTTCCTGCTGGAGAGGAAGAGGGAGAAGAATCAGCAACTTCCCCTCATCGCTCTATAGAACCCGCATAAGAGAGTCTATTAAAGCTGAACTCCGGGATCAGTAAATATCATCTCCTTCATTCCTCACGTGTCTTCTTCTCGGTGATCTCTGTGTATTTCTTCCAGATCTGTGCAGTAATCCAGTGTGAGACTTCCTGTAATAAAGACCGCCCACTGCTCTGCCCTCTCTCCTTGTGCAGGAGGACTGGTCTTGTCTCCGCCCACCTTCTGTGGTGGGTGGGGCCTGTTGGGATCCTCCCACAGCTCTGCTCTCTCCTTGAGCAGGTCTGGTCTTCGACCTCTACTGTAGTTTTTTTTTGTAGTGGGTGGAGCCTGCTGGGATCCTCCCACGTACAGTACAGTTTTGATGTCACTGCTACTTTCACAAAGTAATATCTGGGTTTGCAAACAGGAATTGCTGTGTAATTATAAACTGCTGCTGTCAAGAAGGGGACCCTGTGACCCACCGTTTATAAACATTGTTCAGACAGGAGATAGAGATATACAAAGTAACAATGTTTATAAACATTGTTCAGACAGGGAATAGAGAGATACAATGTGACATTGTTTATAAACATCGATCAGACAGGAGATAGAGATATACAAAGTAACATTTTTTATAAACATTGTTGGGACAGGAGAGAGAGAGATACAAAGTAACATTGTTTATAAACATTAATCAGACAGCAGATAGAGAGATACAAAGTAACATTGTTTATAAACATTGTCCAGACAGGAGATAGAGAGATACAAAGTAACATTGTTTATAAACATTGTCCAGACAGGAGATAGAGAGATACAAAGTAACATTGTTTATAAACATCAATCAGACAGGAGATAGAGAGATACAAAGTAACATTGTTTATAAACATCAATCAGACAGGAGATAGAGAGATACAAAGTAACATTGTTTATAAACATCAATCAGACAGGAGATAGAGAGATACAAAGTAACATTGTTTATAAACATTGTTGGGACAGGAGGTAGAGAGATACAAAGTAACATTGTTTATAAACATTAATCAGACTGGAGATAGAGAGATACAAGTAACATTGTTTATAAACATTGTTCGGACAGGAGATAGAGAGATACAAGTAACATTGTTTTTAAACATTGATGCTGTGCAAGACTGAAGGGGAGGCCGGAGGTCAGAATTACCTCTACAATGTGAGAAGCATTAAAAAAAAAAAGACGCAATTTTATAAAACTCCAGAATGGAGAATGATGGCCAATCAGATCGGCCCCGTTATCAGACGGCACCTGCAGCGGTATGAAGCCTCTTTGGTCTGAACATCGCCAGCTGTGTCCCTCTGCCACGCGGTGACGTAACGCGGCTCGGAGGAGGAGGATTCCCGCGCTGGGCGAAGAATGCGGACAGGTGGCTGAATCAGGCAGCGGCCAGGCGGAAAATCCTCACATTGTTCTACAGTAACCATCCAGCCGGGGGCTTAAAGAGGCAGCGCACCCGCCGAAACCCAATATTCTGCCTACGGAGGCCAATTAACCCCCCGCCAACGCTGGGAGGATGGGATAGGCCACATCAGGACACGGACAGGAAATATTTCATATGATGAAACCACCGATGAAATAAAAATTCATAACGAAATAATTTATGTTTATTAAAGATACATTGTTACAGGTGAATGATGAGAGATTAGTTTGTGGGGAGACTTAGTTTGCTGACACAATAAATATAGAATGGAAATATAATAAAATGATATTATTAATAAAATAATAATAATAAAAAATAATAATAAATAAAAATAATGAAAGTATAATAAAAATAATAATAATAATAATAATATAGATATATGTATGGAGATTTTTAAGCTTCGTATTCTGTCACCATTCCATGAGCAATTTTAAATAAAAAAATAAAATAAAAATAATAAAAGTATGAGAGAGAGAGAGAGAGAGAGAGAGAGAGAGAGAGAGAGAGAGAGAGAGAGAGAGAGAGAGAGAGAGAGAGAGAGAGAGAGAGAGAGAAGAGAGAGAGAGAGAGAGAGAGAGAGAGATTGATTGCAGACACAATAACTATAGAGTGGAAATATAATAAAATTTAAATAATAATAAAATAATAAAAAATAATATATATAAATAATAAAAGTATATTAAAAATAATAATAATTAATATATATATATATGGAGATTTTTAAGCTTCGTATTTTGTCACCATTCCATGAGCACGCGCAATTTTAAATAAAAAAATAAAATAAAAATAATAAAAGTATAATAAAGTATAATAATATATATATATATATATATATATATATATATATATGTATATATATATGTATATATATATATATATATATGTATATATATATATATATATATATATATATATATATATATATATATATATATATATATATATATATATATATGTGTGTGTGTATAGAGATTTTTAAGTATGGTATTTTGTCACCATTCCACGCTGACACAATAATTATAGAGTGGAAATATAATAAAATTTAATTAATAATAAAATAATAAAAAATAATATATAAAAATAATAAAAGTATATTAAAAATAATAATAATTAATATATATATATATATATGGAGATTTTTAAGCTTCGTATTTTGTCACCATTCCATGAGTACGCGCAATTTTAAATAAAAAAATAAAAATAATAAAAGTATAATAAAGTATAATAATAATATATATATATATATATATATATATATATATATATATATATATATATATATATATATATATATATATATATATATATATATATATATATATTTGTGTGTATAGAGATTTTTAAGTATGGTATTTTGTCACCATTCCACGCTGACACAATAAATATAGAGTGGAAATATAATAAAATGATATTAATAATAAAGTAATAATAAACAATGAGGATAATAATAATAATAATAATAAATACAAACAATAAAAGTGTAATATATAGATATGTATAGAAATTTTTTTAAGTATCGGATTTTGTCGCCATTCCTTGAGCATGCGCAATTTTAAAGCGTGACACGTTAGGTATCTATTTACTTGGCGTAACATCATCTTTTATATTTTACCAAAGAATTGGGTTATATTATGTGTGGTTTGCATTAAAATTCATTAAAGTGTATTTTTTTACAAAAAAATTTTATTTGAAAAACTGGAAATACCATGTGACTTAAAAAATTGCAACGATCGCCAGTTTGTTCTCTAGGGTCTCTGCTAAAGAAAAAATATATATATCATGTTTGAGGGTTCTAAGTAATTTTCTAGCAAAAAAAATACTGATTTTTACAAAAGTAAAGTGGATAAGCAGCCCATAGTTTATGCAATTTTGCTCGAAGGGGTGAAAGGGCGTGATTTTGCGTGCGTTACCAACGCGGAAAGGTGTGAACCAATACTCGGCATCTGCTGACATTGTTGAATGGGGACTACAAATCCCAGCATGGCCTCACTGGTGGGAGTCACATCTCACTTTCACCTCTTATATAGAACAGAAACTGAGATCTAGATATGGCACCTGGAAGGCCTCGCGGGTTCCGCCCACCTGTCAGCCAATGGCGCAGGCGGCCATATTTCACAATAATTAGGTCACCTCCGTACGCACACCTGTGGTAGCGAGTCCCCCCCTCTCCAAAAAAAAAAAAAAAGCGTCGCTGAGAAATGGGACATCGCCTAATTTAGTTTCCATCCTGCAAGAACAGACGGTTCCGCCGTGACAAATCGCAGCGAAGGTTATAAATACCCCGACGCACTCCGCTCAGCCGCGTGAAATGACGGCAGGTGTGGCGTACTCATCGCCTCAATGGCGGGGAGGGATCGTTAATGTGACGGGGGGGGGCACTGTCATTATTTACACTCCGGATGAAAAGTACGCCCATGGGCTTGGTAATTCCGAGAGGGGTTACAGCGTATGTTCGGCGAACGCACGTTGAGATTTGTGACATTTTGCCGTAAATCAGTCTAAACGAGATGTTCCGACTTGCTTTGCTGTTTCATATTTCTTTAGGCTCCGTTCACACTTGTGCGATTAGTCATGCAACTTTGAAAGACTAAAGTCGCATGACAAGTCGCGAACCGTGTTTTCTAATGAGCACCGTTTACGTTTAGGCGACTTAAAGTCGCAGCGGCTTCGAAGTAGTTCATGCACTACTTTGTTCCGACTTTCATGCGACTTGAGGTCCATAGACTTCAATGCTACAGTGATATTAAAAAAAAACAAAAAAAAACAAACATGTTATACTTACCTGCTCTGTGTAATGGTTTTGCACAGAGCAGCCCCGATCCTCCTCTTCTCGGGACCCCGCCCAAGCTCCTGGCTCCTCCCTCCTGCCGGGTGCACCAACAGGAAGCAGCTTTCTCTGTGGGAACCCAAGCAGGCGCGCTCCATTCACACATGGAGCCGTGGCTCGGCCCCGCCCCCTCTGTGTCCTGATTGGCTCACTGGCTGTGACTGACAACAGGGGGAGCCAATGGCCAATTTGGAAATTCGAGAATTCAAAAGAGCAAAAATCCGAAAATAAGAACGAAAATCCGAAAACCTGAAAACTCGAAAATTCGAAAATCCGAAAATCAGAAATAATAATTAACTAATAATAATAACTATTCCTAACTTAAATGATAGGTATTGAAATTTTCTTTCAAATGTGTCTGTTAGTGAACGTAACGAATACGAATTTATCCGAAGTTATGAATTACTCGAAATAACGAATGCCGCATCTAAACAAATGGAACGGAACTAATTAATAATAATAAAGACATTTTATTATTATTTTTTAATTATTATTAATTTGTTATTCTCCATTTGTTTAGATGCGGCATTCGTTATTTCGAGTAATTCGTTACTTCAGATGAATTTGTATTCGTTACGTTCACTAACAGCCAATTTTGAAAGGAAATTCCAATACTTATCATTTAATAATTAGTTATTATTAGTTATTGTTTTGGATTTGTTTTGAAATTTTCAGATTTTAGTTTTTTTCGAATTTTTGAATTTTCGTTCTTATTTTCGGATTTTCGAATGATGAATTCTCGAATTTTTCTGAATTATCAAAATAACGAATACCGCATCTAAACAAAGGGAACATAACGAATTTGAATTTTTATGAATCCACAACGAAATACGATCTTAACGAATGACCCGGAAAATGAAACACCCCCCCTAAAAAAACGAATGAAGCGAAAACGAACAAATTTTTCGGGACTTCACATGTCTAGTATTGGCTGGGGCTTCGCGGTACCCCTGCACCCTTTGTGGACCGGCCGCCACTGGTAGCACACATGTTATAGCGAGAGGGCGACCTCACAGTGATTTTTCAGCCAGACCGACCCATAGGTTTGCACTGAGGCAGCGAGGAGCGATAAAGCGCAGTCACCGAACACGAAGCAAAGCCTGCATATGGAATGCAGTGACATGGCCGCTTTCCTGAAATGTGCGCCGTCTCCTTTAGTTAAATCCAAGATGCCGGTAGGAGTCTGGAGCTGCACAGAGCGCCAACCTAACACTCTGAACTGTGTCCCGGGGGGGGGGGCCCACGGGGGCAGCGGGCCCCTCCGGCAAGCAGAACCAATTAACATCATTGGCCGCCCCAGCAATCCTCGGCTAATGTCAGGATGATTATTTGACTTCTTCATGTGGTGAAGGGAAAAGAAAAACAGTTTAAATCTTCAGGATAATAAAGTCAGGCGCGCCATTTGTCTTTAATTTCAGACCGGAAACACAAGAGCCTGATTGAGAACATCGGCGGAGTCCTTCAGAGGACGCGCGGGGGAGGGGGGGGACGTGAGCCCGGATCGAACATATACATACGCTCATATGCGAAGGGCAAACCAGGTGGGTGACTGAGGTTACCGTCCCTTTAATGCGGTGCGCGGGATGGTTTTAGTTAAGCGTCGCAGTTTCGGCTTATTAAAGCCGACGTCAAATCTGCTTATATTTTGCCTGACCTGGTTCCCCCCTCCCCCCTTCATCAATATGCTTATAAAAAAAAAACCTTTCCGTTTTTATTACAGACCTTATTTTAGCCCCGGTGATGTCATCACGGGGTCTCTGTGCTTCTCATTGCAATGCAGGCAGATCATGGCTGGTGGGAGGGGCCAGCAGGGGGCTGTACATAGCTTGCTGAAAACATCACAGCACCCAGCCTCAGTACTCCCATTAAGAGCCCTCAGCCCTAATGCAAGCAGTGGGAGGGGTTATGCAAATATGAAAACGCCTTGATGGGCGGGTGTCAGTCTGGAGCAGTGGGCGTTCCTAGGCACGCTGTATTTGCCTGAGGATCGACCTACGTAATGCCCACATGTGATGCTGAGCTTCCACGATCAGAAGAACTGGAATTCAATGAACGGAAGAGGTGGGCTGGGGAGAAAAGCGCTAGATGATGCTGGTTGCACTTGTCCTCCAGCCAGGAAATGAGGGCGGGGCTCTATCTGACTTGCTGCAGCTAATGCACATTGTGAGAAGCTCACAGTGTGCAGTGAAAGTCTCATCAACTTACATTTTATTTCAAGTTTCAATAGCCAATGCTTTGCCTTAGTTTTTTGGATGGAAGAGGGTTAGAACTGTCAGGACTTTTCAGGAGTTGCTGTGTAAATAGAAGCTGCTGCTGTCAAGAAGAGGACCCTGTGACCCACTGTTTACAAACATTGTTCAGACAGGGGATAGAGAGATTACAAAGTAACATTGTTTACAAACATTGATCAGACAGGATATAGAGAGATACAATGTAACATTGTTTATAAACATATTGTTTATAAACATTGCTGAGGCAGAAGATAGAGAGGCACGAACTGAAATTGTTTATAAACATTGTTCAGACGGGAGATAGATACAAAGTAACATTGTTTATAAACATTGTTCAGGCAGAAGATAGAGAGATACAAAGTAACGTTGTTTGTAAACATTGATGCTGTGCAAGACTGAAGGGAAGACCGGAGATCAGGTTTATCTCTACAATGTGAGAAGCATAAAAATAAAAAGGAAAAAGATGACGCAATTCTATAAAACTCAAAAATGGAGAATTATGACCAATCAGCATTGTTCAGACAGGAGATACTGTAGATACAAAGTAACACTGTTTATAAACATTGTTTAGACAGAAGATAGAGAGATGCAAAGTAACATTTGGCGTGCCAGGTACTTTGGCAGGGGCCCGTGGATCTTTGGCAGGGGCCCGGGGTTCTTTTGGCAGGGGTCCGGGGTTCTTTGGTAGGTGCCCGTGGATCTTTGGCAGGGGCCCGGGGTTCTTTGGCAGGGGCCCAGGGTTCCTTGGCAGGGGCCCCTGGGTTCTTCGGTAGGGGCTCTTTGTTCTTTGGCAGAGGCCCGGGGTTCCCTGGCAGGGGCCTGGGGTTCTTTGGCAGGGGCCCGGGGTTCTTCGGTAGGGGCCCTTTGTTTTTTGGCAGAGGCCCAGGGTTCTTTGACGGGGGCCTGGGGTTCTTTGACAGGGGCCCGGGGTTCTTTGGCAGGGGCCCGGGGTTCTACGAGAGGGGCCCAGGGTTCTTTGGCAGGGGCCCAGGGTTCTTTCACTGGGGCCCAGGGTTCTTTCACTGGGGCCTGGGGTTCTTTGGCAGGGGCCTGGGATTCTTTGGCAGGGGCCCAGGGATCTTTGACAGGGGCTCGGGGGTTCTTTGGCAGTGGCCCAGGGTCTCTTTGGCAGGGGCTCGGGGTTCTTTGACAGGGGCCCGGGGTTCTTTGGCAGGGGCCTGAGGTTCTTCGGTAGGGGCCCGGGGTTCTTTGGAAGGGGCCCAGGGTTCTTTGATGGGGGCCTGGGGTTCTTTGGCAAGGCCCAGGGTTCTTTGGCAGGGGTCCGGGGATCTTTGGCAGGGGCCCGGGGTTCTTTGGCAGGGGCATGGGGTTCTTTGGCAGGGGCCCGGGGATCTTTGACAGGGGCACAAGGTTCTTTGGCAGGGGCCCGGGGTTCTTTGGCAGGGGCCCGGGGATCTTTGGCAGGGGCCCGGGGTTCTTTGGCAGGGGCCCGGGGTTCTTCGGTAGGGGCCCGGGGATCTTCGACAGGGGCACAGGGTTCTTTAGCAGGGGCTCGGGGTTCTTCGGTAGGGGTCTGGGATTCCTTAGCAGGGGCCCAGGGTTCTTTGGCAGGGGCCCAGGGTTCTTTTCCCTCCGCTGGTCATTAGCTGAGTTTAATCCAGGCAAAGTCGCAGACTAGGAGTCTCTACCTGTCATCGCGCGACTTTATTAGGCAAATATTCGCTGCCGTCGGTGAATTTTTTTGCTTCTGGAAAAAGTGGAAGTTTCGGTGCCAGGAGACGGCAAAGACCGCTCATTTTTTTTTGCGTCTCTGGAAAACGCCGGGCGCTGCGCTCCAAACTGAACTCAGCTAAAAATAGGAGGGTGGGGCAGTGCCAGGGAGTGAGCGGCGCGGACAGATGGGCGCACGGCAGCTATAAGTAAGAATAACACGGCGGCGCTGAGTGATGCTGACAGTTCGCTGTTGCTTGGCCCCGGGTCATGTTAGTGGAAAATTCTGCGTTTTCACCTTCGTCTGATTGGTTGCCATAAAACGGCAGGAGGCTCGGCTGTCAGCTTGTGGCTGGCCGCGAAACGGCTCTTCAAATCAGGCGTTAAGCACACGGCTCAGCGGTGTGGACGGCGCTAATGAGGGGCGGTAATCTACGCACCGCGTCGCAAGTGTGAGCTGGAAACGTCTGAGTGATCTGTCAACGCGTTAAAGTGGAGTCAGGATCTCTACATGTCTGCATGGATAACATTCCTGACAATGTACAGCAACAGGAAAGCTCCGCCTTTTATCATCAAAAACCCTCCTTGGCCTCCAGTCAGGGACTCTGCCTAGGCTGAGATGATGTCATCAGTCTGCTGCAGGCAGGAAGAAGCATTTCCTCAGTCTAACCCCCTGGTTCTGACTAGCTGGGATCTGTCATTTAGCGGTGGTAGAACTACTGTTGCTAAATGACAGATCCCTGGTGGCATCTGTTTGCAAACAACCCAGAGGGAATCCTGTGTGATGTCATTGACCAAATATGGTTATGACCAGTGAGGATCTGTTATTTGGTGGAGGTAACTAAGTGACAGATCCCCAGCCGTTCTCTGTTTGCAAACAAACCAGCGGGGATCCTGGATGATGTCATAGACTAAATATGGATATGACTGGCCAGAATCTGTCATTGATCCTGGCCAATCACGACCATCGCTTAATGAGAGATCGGTCATGCCATTTAGCAGTCTTAGTGCTACACATCAGGTTTGGGTGGGTGGGCTGGTCAAGTATGGCGGACAGGGTTGGGTTGGGTTTGGGTTGACCTCAAGTTCAATCTGACCCTGAAGTCCATCTCTTGTCTTGGATACTTCAACATTGAGATCCTTCTGCCGTAATTCCCACCTGGGAAATTTGGGTGTCCCCGCCCACCTTTGTGTGTTTTCCGGCTCCTCCTCTTGCGTTCCCCATAACTTAAAATAAACATAAGACCCTTGCAGAGTTTTCCATCTGCAGGTTGTAAGCTATTGAATGCAGCCCATGGTATGTGGTCACATGGTGCGCGGTCACATGGTGCGTGGTCACAGGGCTTGCAAGCACATGGCACACGGTTACAGGGCATACAGGTCAAGGGGCACGTGGTCACAGGGCACAAAGTCACAGGGCACGCGGTCACAGGGTAGGCGGTCACAGGGCATGTGAGCACATGGCACACGGACACAGGGCACGCAGTCACAGGGTACACGGTCATAGGGCATGCAGGCACAAGGGCACACAGTCACAGGGCACATGGTCACGGGGCTTGAAGCCACATGGCACATGGTTACAGGGCATACGGGCACATGGCACAGGTCAAAAGACACGCGGTCACATGGCATGCAGGCACAGGGCATGTGGTCACAGGGCATGTGGGCACACAGACACAGGGCATGTGGTCACATGGCACACAGTCACAGGGCATGCGGTCACAGGGCACGCGGTCACAGGGCACACAGTCACAAGGCATCTGGGCACATTGCATGCAGTCACACGGCACACGGCATGCAGGCACATGGCACACGGTCACAGGGGCATACGATTACATGACACACAGTCACAGGGCACTCGGTCACATGGCACAGTCACAGGGCACGCGGTCACAGGGCATGCGGTCACAGGACACACAGTCACAAGGCATCTGAGCACATGGCACACGGTCACAGGGCATGTGGGCACATGGCACACGGTCACACGGCACACGGTCACATGGCATGCAGGCACATGGCACACGGTCACAGGGCATGTGGGCACAGGGCATGCAGTCACAGGGCACGCAGTCACAGGGCACATGGTAACAGGGCAAGCGGGCACATGGCACACAGGGCACAAGGTCACAGGACACATGGCACACAGTCACAGGGCATGTGGGCACAGGGCACACAGTCACAGGGCACGCGGTCACAGGGCATGTGGGCACAGGGCACACGGTCACTGAGATTTTCCAGTGTGCTGAAAATTGTTGGATACAATGGTATAGATGACGGCTCATCCAACCAAAGGAGGAAGCGGTGCTGCGGGGAGGACGGCGCCCCAAACTTATCACAGAGTCTATTTTTCAGTAGAAAATGATTTGATGTCGGCGGGTATGGAGATGCCACGACTCTCCGCAGCGCCCCCCCCCCCTCGGCTCTTCACCCCCTTTGTGCGGCTGACATTCGCACTCACACACAAACTACTCGAGCAGAATATTAAACTCTCGGCTCTTTTCTCAGCACTTCATCCTCCATCGTGCGCGACTCAATACCGCGGCCAGTCCTCTATTCTCCGGCCCAGCGGGGGGTTTGATAATTGGGGGGTTACCTCATGTTTTTTTACCCCCCTCCGCTCCCTTTTATGATATTGTGCCGAGGTGGCTCAGCGAGGCCTCAGCGGACGGCATGAATGCCATTCACAGGGCGGCACCCCGCCGGAGGATTTACAGAGCTGAAGGAGTTTATGATTCCCGCTCAAGTGAAAAAAAAAACATAAAAAAACATAAAATAAAATAAAAAATTAAACAAATTAAAAAATATATAAAAACAAAATAAATTGCTGAAAAAACAATTCATCAGACAACATAAATGATGACGTTTTACATTCTCATAAATGGGAGCTCTGTGATATCCCAGGACTGAGAACCTTTGAAGACAGTTGGAGTTTATAATGGAGTTTTCCTTTAAGCCACACCCCTTTTTTACTGCAGAATCTGGCAGTTAAGCTCATCCACACTTTTCACATTCCCTGAGCTGCAGGCCTTCATGTCTCATCTCAAATGCCTAAATCTGACCTCAGCCCCCCCCCTCTTCAGTCTTGCTCAGTTGTACCTCTTCTGGACTGAAATGACTTCCTCTGATTTCACCGCACACTGTGAGCTTCTCACAATGTGCATTAGAAGCTGCAGCAAGCCAGACAGAGCCTCATCTCCTAGCTGGAGGACACCCAGTGTCATCTAGTCCTTTTTCCCCCTGCCTAACTGTCTCTGGCCCCGCCCCCTTTCATTCATTGGATTTCAGTTATGTCAATCGTAGAGGCTCAGCATCACATGCGGGCATCCCCTAGGGTGGTCTGTATGCAAATGAACTCTGCCGAGGAACGCCCACTCCTCCAGACTTACACCCACCCATCAAGGCATTTTGATATTAGCATAACTCCTCCCACTACTTACCTTACGTTTGGACCCAGCAACCTCACCCCACTGTGTCTCTGTTCTTCTCTATGCAATGCAGGCAAGGGTACTGAGGCGGGGGGGGGGGGTGTGATGCTTTCAGGAATGGATGTACAGCGCCCTTTCGGCCCCGCCCAATAGCTTTGATCTGAAGCACAGAGACCCAGAGATGAGGTTGCTTGGTCCAAAGTAAGGTAAGTAGTGGGAGGAGCTATGCAAATATCAAAATGCCGTTTTTATTACATGTCAATAAGGTATGTAATAAAAATGGAAACATTTTATTTTAAAATGTCATTAGCATGTTGATGAGAGGGGGAGGAGAGACCAGGAAAGGCAAAATATAGGAAGATTAAACTTCAGCTTTAAAGGGTAACTCCACTTTTGGTGGGGGGAATTGCAAATAAACATATATAATATATATATATATATATATATATATATATATATATATATATATATTGTATACAATTGCGACAGAAAAATGACCTTTCCTTGTCAATCTGCAGCCTCTGTAATTTTCTGTAAAATGCAACATGGCCACTGGGAGGCGCTCTGTACACAGATGATATACAGAACACTCCCCAGAAATGTAATTTCCTGCTTGTGTGATTGGCTCACTGATTTTCCCAGAAGTCTGCGCTAAAGCTACAAGTCAGATTTTGGGCATCCCCTGCAGCAAAAATGTCACTCCCAAAGGGAAATCACTTCTAAAGGGGCGCTGAGCCCGCCACTTTCCTCACTAGGGCCCTGCAAGTGCAGCAGCTGTTTGCTAATGATAAAGTCGCTCCCATTCGACACAGAGAAACAAACTATTTCTTCAGAATAACAAAAGGTAGGAATCTGCAATAAAGTTTGTTGTTACAATCCCTGCAATGTACAGAGATCACCCAGAGAGGGGGAGGGGTTTATTCTCAACAAAAGTGGAGTTACTCTTTAATGCATATGGAACGTTCATTCGTAGGCGAGACGATCAGATATTTGGTAAGCGCGGTCTCATGTCTAACACACAGCGAGGAATTCTTAGAAACTTTCGAGGCATCGAGTGCCAGGAAGAATCTGGAGGAGGAATCAGTCAGTTGGCAGTGACAGCGGTGTGACAGGCGTTGGTCCCGGGTGCGGGTCCGCTCTAGAACGGGCAAACGGTGACAGTTTAATGACCGCCGCCATCTCCCCCCCCCCAAGAACAGCTGGAGCTGGAGGGAGCCAGAGAGCACCCTGCTGCGTCAGTGTCACCCCGTCCCTGATCCCCAGCGCTGGTCAGCCGGGGTCTGCTTTGTTTGGCACGGCGGACGGTCGATGGCGGGGAGCCAGGGATGGGATTCCGGAAATCTGACTCGAGGCCGAGTACAGAGTGTAATGAAGAGGTCGCTCAGCGCCTTCAATTTCCATTCCATCTGAAGAAGGTACGCATTGTGAGCGAACATCGAGCGCCCTTTTCAAGGTGACTTTTGCGTGCTTGCTGATGACGATCAATTTGTGGAAGCAGGCTCTCCCTCTGGTATCTTAGGTAGTGAAATCAGCACCCTTGTCGAACAACTACTGAGATAAAACCAATTGCAGGGCGAGTCGCTTAGAGAGTTGAGCGCTGAGATTAGAGGGAGGAAAAGAAAGTCCTACGGAGCTAGCATTGCATGCGGGGACTAGAGCTGTGTCTCATACACTGTGTGCATCAATAGAAGCACACAGCCCCGTAGCCCCTTATATCAAGGTCCCCATCAGAGACCAACTTACATCAGAGTCCTCATCAGAGCCCCCTTTATATCAAGGTCCCCATCAGAGACCAACTTACATCAGGGTACCAATCAGAGCCCCCCTTAAATCAAGGTCCCAATCAGAGCCCAACTTACATCAGGGTCCCAATAAGAGCCCCCCTTATATCAAGGTCCCCATCAGAGCCCCCCTTATATCAAGGTCCCCATTAGAGACCAATTTACATCAGAGCCCCCCTTATATCAGGGACCCCATTAGAGACCAACTTACATCAGAGTCCCCATCAGAGCCCCCCTTATATCAGGGACCCCATCACAGTCCTACCTACATAGGATGGAAAAGGACCTGGGGGTCCTAGTAGATGATAGGCTCAGCAATGACATGCAATGCCAAGCTGCTGCTAACAAAGCAAACAGAATATTGGCATTAAAAAGGGAATCAACTCCAGAGATAAAACAATAATTCTCCCGCTCTACAAGACTCTGGTCCGGCCGCACCTGGAGTATGCTGTCCAGTTCTGTGCACCAGTCCTCAGGAAGGATGTACTGGAAATGGAGCGAGTACAAAGAAGGGCAACAAAGCTAATAAAGGGTCTGGAGGATCTTAGTTATGAGGAAAGGTTGTGAGCTCTGAACTTATTCTCTCTGGAGAAGAGACGCTTGAGAGGGGATATGATTTCAATATACAAATACTGGACTGGTGACCCCACAATAGGGAGAAAACTTTTCCGTGGAAGGGAGTTTAATAAGACTCGTGGCCACTCATTACAATTAGAAGAAAAGAGGTTTAACCTTAAACTACGTAGAGGGTTCTTTACTGTAATAGGGCGTACACACGGTCGGACTTTGTTCGGACATTCCGACAACAAAATCCATGGTTTTTTTCAGACGGATGTTGGCTCAAACTTGTCTTGCATACACACGGTCGCACAAAGTTGTTGGAAAATCCGATCGTTCTAAACGCGGTGACGTAAAACACGTACGTCGGGACTATAAACGGGGCAGTGGCCAATAGCTTTCATCTCTTTATTTATTCTGAGCATGCATGGCACTTTGTCTGTCGGATTTGTGTACACACGGTCGGAATTTCTGACAACGGATTTTGTTGTCGGAAAATTTTATCTCCTGCTCTCCAACTTTGTGTGTCGGAAAATCCGATGGAAAATGTCCGATGGAGCCCACACATGGTCGGAATTTCCGACAACACGCTCCGATCGGACATTTTCCATCGGAAAATCCGACCGTGTGTACGGGGCATAAGAGCGGCAAGGATGTGGAATTCCCTTCCACAGGCGGTGGTCTCAGCGGGGAGCATCGATAGTTTCAAGAAACTGTTAGATAATCACCTGAACAACAGCAACATTCAGGGATAGACAATGTAATACTGACACATAATCACACACATGGGTTGGATTTGATGGACTTTTTTTCAACCTCACCTACTATGTAACTATGTAACATCAGGGTCCCCATCAGAGACCTCCTTATGTAAAGGGACCTTATCACAGTCCCCCTTATATCAAGGTCCAAATCAGAATCCCCCTTATATCAGGGACCCTATCAGAGTTCCCCTCACATCAGAGTCTCCATAAAAGCCCCTCTTATATCAGGGTCCCCATCACAGTCCCCTTACTTTAGGGTCCCCATTCGAGTCGCCTCTTACATCTGGGTTTCCATCAGAGCCCTGCTCAAATCAGGGTCTCAATTAGTTCCCCCTGTATATCAGGGCCCCCATCATAGCTGCTCTTAGATCAAAGTCCCCATCAGAGCCCCCTTATTTCGGGGTCCCCATCAGAGCTCCCCTTATACAGTATCAGAGACGCCATAAGAGCCCCTTATATCAAGGTCCCCATCAGAGCCCCCCTTATATCAGGGACCCCATCACTTTCCTGTCTTTATAGGATGGGAAAGGACCTGGGGGTCCTAGTAGATGATAGGCTCAGCGATGGCATGCAATGCCAAGCTACTGCTAACAAAGCAAACAGAATCCCCATCAGAGTCCCCTCTTACATCATGGTCTCCATCAGAGCCCCTCTTATATCAAGGTCCCCATCAGAGCCCAACTTATATCAAGGTGCCCATCAGAGCCCCCCTTATATCAGGGACCCCATCACATTCCTGTCTTCATAGGATGGAAAAGGACCTGGGGGTCCAAGCAGATAATAGGCTCAGCGATGGCATGCAATGCCAAGCTACTGCTAACAAAGCAAACAGAATCCCCATCAGAGTCCCCTCTTACATCATGGTCTCCATCAGAGCCCCCCTTATATCAAGGTGCCCATCAGAGACCAACTTACATCAGGTTCCCCATCAAAGCCCCCCTTATATCAAGGTCCCCATCAGAGCCCCTCCTTATTTCAGGGTCCCCATTAGAGACCCCCTAACATCAGGATCCCCATCAGAGTCCTGCTTTGGAGACTGCAAGGGAATTTGTTTTTTTTTTTTGGGGGGGGGGGGGGTGTTGAAGTGAAGACCAACTGCTCCATATCCTCAGTCGTAGCGCCGACCAGATAAAAGTGGCCCCCGGGCCGCACTTTGGAGACCTCTGTTTTGGATCTACTTTAAAGTTTGCATTAAATTAGGAGGTGTAATGAGAGTCGCAGGAATCACTTTGCCAGGATTCTGCAGAAAGAATATGAATTTAGAAAATAATAATAATTCTAATAATACAAAGTATCAGTTTTCAATGTATCTTTAATCTGCTCCATCAGAGGGTAACATTGTATATAAATATCAGACGGTAACATTGTATATAAATATCAGACGGTAACATTGTATATAAATATCAGAGGGTAACATTGTATATAAATATCAGAGGGTAACATTGTATATAAATATCAGACGGTAACATTGTATATAAATATCAGAGGGTAACATTGTATATAAATATCAGAGGGTAACATTGTATATAAATATCAGAGGGTAACATTGTATATAAATATCAGACGGTAACATTGTATATAAATATCAGAGGGTAACATTGTATATAAATATCAGACGGTAACATTGTATATAAATATCAGACGGTAACATTGTATATAAATATCAGACGGTAACATTGTATATAAATATCAGAGGGTAACATTGTATATAAATATCAGAGGGTAACATTGTATATAAATATCAGACGGTAACATTGTATATAAATATCAGAGGGTAACATTGTATATAAATATCAGAGGGTAACATTGTATATAAATATCAGAGGGTAACATTGTATATAAATATCAGACGGTAACATTGTATATAAATATCAGAGGGTAACATTGTATATAAATATCAGACGGTAACATTGTATATAAATATCAGACGGTAACATTGTATATAAATATCAGAGGGTAACATTGTATATAAATATCAGACGGTAACGTTGTATCTGTGTGAACTCAGAGGAGATAAATAAACTTTCTGCGGATTTCTGAGGTCGGGATTTATCCGGCGATGTCGCCGATTCGCGCTCGGCTCCATGTAAATGAGGAAAGCGGCCAATGTTGGGAGTTTTTGCGATTCTTGGGGATAATTTCTGCCCGGAGTGAAGTTTATAGACTCCTCTCTCTCCGGGTTCAGTATCTTCATAAAACATAATTTATACACGTTCCAGGTACTCCGCCAGCCTAAGAGCTCATAAAACCTCCAGCTAGATTTCATTTCTTCCAGTAAATAATCTTTTTCGGCATTAATCACCCGTCTGCTCCAAAAACGCTCTGGCGGGGGTAGCCGGCTCTTAAAGGAGCCACAACCTAAATCTTTATCTGCCAAAGGTTGCTAGTCTGCATGGGCCATGGGGGTGGGGGGGTGTTAATACATTAAAAAGAAAATGGCGCTAAAAATGGGAAAATCAGGGTAATGGCTTCAAGTTAGGAGCCGCTAAACTGGTCAGACTGGGAAATGGGCGCGGATTTACTGGGCAGGCAACAAATGGGTGGGCCAATCTTTATGGCAGAACCAATCGTCCAGGATGGAATTTTCCAGCTGGCAAATATTGTTCTCTTGGCTCAAAGTTGACATTAGGGCACCCCCCCTCCTTGCCCCTACATTGTAAACCCCCCCTCACATGGCACACACTCCTCCCGCACGGTGAAGGACGCAATGCTGCACCCAAAATCCCAACCAAACTGCCCCCAAACAGCGCGTGCAATGAGGGGGCAAGTACACTCACCCCCCCCCACTGTCCACAGCCACGCCGACACCCCCCCACACCGTGCCCATAAAGAGACAGGGCAGAGTGCGAAGGATGCCACACAGTACTGAAAACCCAAGCCAGACCAAACTGCCACCAAACAGCGGGTGCAATGAGGGGGCACTCTGTACACCCACACCCCCACTGTCCACAGGCATGCCGACATACCCCCACACTGCCCCCACAAAGAGATAGGGCAGAGTGCGAAGGATGCCACACAGCACTAAAAACATGCCAGACTGAACTGCCACCAAACAACGGGTACAATGAGGGGGGCAAGAACACCCACACCCCCCATCCCCACTGTCCACAGCCACACACCCCAACACCACGCCCACAATGAGATGGGCACAGTGCAAAGAACACCACACAGCACTGAAAACCCATGCCACGCCGAACTGCCACCAAACAGCAGTGCGTAATGAGGGGGCAGGACCACGCACTCCCCAACCCCCACCCACTGGCCATAGACAGCTTGCAGGCAAGGCAAACCAAGAGGGAGGGCACAGCGCCAGGGACCGATATTTTTAGAATCGAAATCCCCGGTAAAAAAGTAGAGCATGCTGCATTTTTACGCACCACAAATGAAGGCAACACGCTACAATTGCGCTTCAAACACACCGCACTGCGTCCCTTTAAGCCAAGAAAGCCAAGCCTAAAAAATGTATAGAAAAATGCATTGCAAGCGCAGTGCTGAACGCAGCATAAAATGCACGCAAAGCGCATTCAAGCGCGCGTGAAATACGTGTGAACATGCAGTCAGAAAAGCGCAGTTATGTGCAGTCTCTGGTTTGAATGGCCCCGGAGAGTCCCCTCCCCCCCCACACCAGACACAGTGCAGACCTGCCATCCACAGGAGTCCCAGCCGGTGAGTCACCAATCAGAATTCAGGGAGAAGATTCATACATGGCATATGAGGTGCAAATACCGCGCATCCCCCACAAATCACAGCACCCCCCCGACCATTTCCCATCACCCATCATTATCTGTTCACCTCCCACCAGATGGGGGGCTGATGGAGGACAATCCGTCATAAATCGGGCGAATGTTTCTCTGTTATCAGATATTTCACTTTTTAGTTCTAAGCAGCGATTTACAAATGTGAGAATATCTTAATACAACGAACAATCGATTCCTGATTGTAGAATGATCGGAGGATGGGAGGAAGCAAATGGTAACAATTAAGGTGGAAATAAACCCGAGTGTACAAAACTTTGCTGAAGAAATCAAAGTTTAGTCTACAAGTTCCCAGGTAACCTCGCCGCACCTCTGAAAAGCTATCCTTGGTGAATCGCTTTTTAAAGGCATTTGATATATCACCCCCTCGCTGCTTGCTTTAACCTTGTAAATGCTGCACCACCGCGCTGCAACCATGTGCCATGCCTATGGCTTTGGTTGTGGCATGGCGCCAGTCACTTGAATAGGTCACATTGGTCAGGCAGTACTGCTGGGAAAAATTTAACTGCCAAGGGGTGTCATTTTTTTATTTTTGCTGCAGCGGGTATACCCCAACCCGACTGCCCTGTACTGTGCACACCTGATCCCAGTATTGTACCCTCCTGACTCCCCTTGTACTGTGCCCACCTGATCCCAGTATTGTGCCCTTCTGACTCCCCTTGTACTGTGCCCACCTGATCCCAGTATTGTGCCCTTCTGACTCCCCTTGTACTGTGCCCACCTGATCCCAGTATTGTACCCTCCTGACTCCCCTTGTACTGTGCCCACCTGATCCCAGTATTGTACCCTCCTGACTCCCCTTGTACTGTGCCCACCTGATCCCAGTATTGTGCCCTTCTGACTTCCCCTGTACAGTGCCCACCTGATCCCAGTATTGTGCCCTTCTGACTCTCCTTGTACTGTGCCCACCTGATCCCAGTATTGTGCCTTTCTGACTCCCCTTGTACTGTGCCCACCTGATCCCAGTATTGTGCCCTTCTGACTTCCCCTGTACTGTGCCCACCTGATCCCAGTATTGTGCCCTTCTGACTCCCCTTGTACTGTGCCCACCTGATCCCAGTATTGTGCCCTTCTGACTCCCCCTGTACTGTGCCCACACTGATCCCAGTATTGTGCCCTTCTGACTCCCCCTGTACTGTGCCCACCTGATCCCAATAGTGTGCCCTCTTCACTCCCCCTGTACTGTGCCCACCTGATCCCAGTACTGTGCCCTTCTGACTCCCCCTGTACTGTGCCCACCTGATCCCAATAGTGTGCCCTCTTCACTCCCCCTGTACTGTGCCCACCTGATCCCAGTATTGTGCCCTCCTAACTTCCCCTGTACTGTGCCCACCAGATCCCAGTATTGTGCCCTCCTGACTCCCCCTGTACTGTGCCTACCTGATCCCAGTATTGTGCCCTTCTGACTCCCCCTGTACTGTGCCCACCTGATCCCAATAGTGTGCCCTCTTGACTCCCCCTGTACTGTGCTCACCTGATCCCAGTATTGTATTTTTTGTTAATTAGTCTTTGATTTATGAAAATGAAACTTGGGGGAAAATCATGTGTGCGTGTTATACGCCGACCCCTGGCTGCCTTGGGGGGAAGGAGGGGGGCGAACACCCCCAGATTACACCGAGTCGTGATCTCCTGTGTACCCGCCGCTCAGTCACACACAGTCCCGCCTCCTGGCCTGGCATTGGACCAGTGTTACATAGTTACATAGTTCGTCAGGTTGAAAAAAGACACAAGTCCATCTAGTTCAACCATAAAAAAAAAAAATACCCAAACCTATACCTACAGTTGATCCAGAGGAAGGCAAAAAGTACCCAGTTATATTCTGTACATTTAGGAAAGTATCCAGACCTTTCTTAAAGCAATCTACTGAGCCGGCCAGAACCACCTCTGGAGGGAGTCTATTCCACATGTTCACAGCTCTTACTGTGAAGAAACCTTTCCGTATTTGAAGATGAAATCTCTTTTCCTCTAGATGTAAAGAGAGCCTCCTTGTCCTCTGTGATGACCGTAAAGTGAATAACTCAACACCAAGTTCACTATATGGACCCCTTATATATTTGTACATGGTGATCATATCCCCCCTTAATCTCCTCTTCTCAAGAGAGAATAAATTCAGTTCCTCTAATCTTTCCTCATAGCTGAGCTCCTCCATGCCTCTTACCAGTTTGGTTGCCCTTCTCTGCACTTTCTCCAGTTCCCCGATATCCTTTTTGAGAACTGGAGCCCAAAACTGAACTGAATATTTTAGATGAGGTCTTACTAATGATTTGTACAGATGATATCTCTCTCTCTCTGGAGTCCAAACCTCTCCTAATACAAGAAAGGACTTTGCTGGCTTTGGAAACTGCAGCTTGGCATTGCATGTTATTATTGAGCTTACGATCTACCAAAACCCCCAGATCCTTCTCCACTATGGACCCCCCCAGATCCTTCTCCACTATGGATCCCCCCAGATTCTTCTCCACTATGGACCCCCCCAGATCCTTCTCCACTATGGATCCCCCCAGATCCTTCTCCACTATGGATCCCCCCAGATCCTTCTCCACTATGGACCCCCCCAGATCCTTCTCCACTATGGACCCCCCCAGATCCTTCTCCACTATGGATCCCCCCAGATCCTTCTCCACTATGGATCCCCAAGATCCTTCTCCACTATGGACCCCCCCAGATCCTTCTCCACTATGGATCCCCCCAGATCCTTCTCCACTATGGACCCCCCCAGATCCTTCTCCACTATGAATCCCCCCAGATCTTTCTCCACTATGGACCCCCCAGATCCTTCTCCACTATGAACCCCCAGATCCTTCTCCACTATGGATCCCCCCAGATCCTTCTCCACTATGAACCCCCCAGATCTTTCTCCACTACGGATCCCCCCTAGATCCTTCTCCACTATGAACCCCCCAGATCCTTCTCCACTATGGATCCCCCCAGATCCTTCTCCACTATGAACCCCCAGATCTTTCTCCACTACGGATCCCCCCTAGATCCTTCTCCACTATGGATCCCCCCAGATCCTTCTCCACTATGGACTCCCCCAGATACTTCTCCACTATGAATCCCCCCAGATCCTTCTCCACTATGGACCCCCGAGATCCTTCAACACTATGAATCCCCCCAGATCCTTCTCCACTATGGATCCCCCCAGATCCTTCTCCACTATGGATCCCCCCCAGATCCGTCTCCACTATGGATCCCCCCCAGATCCTTATAAAACTATGGATCCCCCCAGATCCTTCTCCACTATGGATCCCTCCAGATACTTCTCCACTATGGATCCCCCCAGACCCTTCTCCACTATGGATCCCCCAGATCCTTCTCCATTATGGATCCCCCCCAGATCGTTCTCCACCATGAATTCCCCCAGTTGTACTCCCCCTAGTATGTATGATGCATATTCTTAGCCCCCCAAGAGCAGAACTTTACATTTATCAACATTAAACCTCATCTGCCACATAGTCGCCCAATTAGACTGAGCATTGAGGTCGGCTTGTAAATTGGAGACATCCTGTAAGGACGTTATTCCACTGCATAGTTTGGTGTCATCTGCAAAGACTGAAATGGTACTGTCTATCATATGAGCCAGGCCAGGAGGTGGGACTGTGAGTGGCTGCGAGTGCCGGGTACACAAATACATGTTTTTTAAAAAATTTTTTACAAATAAATATGTGAAAAGTGTGGGGGGCATTTGTATTCAGCCCCCTTTACTCTGATACCCCTAACTTAATTCTAGTAGAACCAATTGCCTTCAGAAGTCACCTTATTAGTAAATAGAGTCCACCTGTGTGTCATTTAATCTCAGTATAAATACAGCTGTTCTGTGAAGCCCTTAGAGGTTTGTTAGAGAATCTTAGTAAACAAACAGCATCATGAAGGCCAAGGAACACACCAGACAGGTCAGGGATGAAGTTGTGGAGAAGTATAAAGCAGGGTTAGGCTTTAAAAAAAATCTCCCAAGCTTTGAACATCTCACGGAGCTCTGTTCAATCCATCATCGGAAAATGGAAAGAGTATGACACAACCGCAAACCTACCAAGACATGGCCGTCCACCTAAACTGACCGGCCGGGCAAGGAGAGCATTCATCAGAGAAGAGCCAAGAGGTCCATGGTAACTCTGGAGGAGCTGCAGAGATCCACAGCTCAGGTGGGAGAATCTGTCCACAGGACAACTATTAGTCGTGTTCTCCACAAATCTGCCCTTTATGGAAGAGTGACAAGAAGAAAGACATTGGAGAAAGAAAGTCATAAGAAGTCCTGTTTGCAGAAGTGGCAGCTGGTGCTCAAAATTTTTTGGGGGGTGCATAAAAAGAAAAATTCAGTAAAAATACTGGAAAAAACCCCCACATAAAACGCAGCCACTGTGCCCTATTATATATAGCCACAGTAACCCCCTTCCCCTGCCCACCTGATGTTTGACCGGCACTTACCCCATCTTGGTGGTGGGTCAGGCAGCCGGTGGCGTCGGCAAGCTGTGTGGGATGAGCAGCGGGTCCTCCATGCTGTCCTTCATGCTTCTCTACGTCTCTTCTTCCATTCCGCTAGGCGTCCAATAGGATCGCCTCTGCCTTCAGCCAATCAGGTGGTGGGTATTAGCCCAGCGCTTCCTGTTTGGCAGAGAGACGGTTCAGTGTTAGAAAAGCAAATATTAATTTGCTTTTCTAACACACCGGGGGGGGGCCCTGGCGCAATGCTGTGCGCTCCGAGTCCACCTTTTTTGAAGCTATTAGAGCCTATGGCTCCAATCAGGTGCTTCAAAAACACCCCCGGCGTCCGAAAAGGGTCCGGACGCCTGAATAGGGGGGTGGCAGCGGGAACCATGGATAGATTCATGCTGTGCATGAATCTATTCATTGGTCCTAGAGGGGGGTGGCGTGACAGAGGGGGCAGTGCCCATGTGCCCTTAACGAACGGGTTTGCGGTTTGTGAGAAGCCATGTGGGGGACACAGAAAACATGTGGAAGAAAGGGGCTTCTACAAAGTATTGACTCCGGGGGGCGCCATACAAATGCCCCCCCCCCCCACTTTTCACATTTATTTGTATCATTTATCATTTTCCTTCCACTTCACAATTATGAGGCACTTTGTGTTGGTCTATCACATAAAATCCCAATAAAATACATTTACGTTTTTTGGTTGTAACATGACAAAATGTGGGAAATTTCAAGGGGTATGAACACTTTTTTCTTTTTTTAAGGCACTGTAAATAAAAAACAAAAAGTTAAAAGGCAAAAACTGTGCAAAGTGTGTGGGGGGGGAGGGGAGGGCGGGGGGGGCGCCGCGCTCATTGTGCCGCTATAGATCTGGCAGCTTGTTAGAGGCAAGTACCTACTTCAGCAAATATCAGTGACAAGAGCGCCTTGGAGAGGCTGTGAATTCCCTTGTAAAGTGTCATCCTGATGGAGGGCGGCCGGGGAAGGAAGGGGGGGGGGGGGTAATGCGGAGGAGCCCCGGCCACACAGCGCTGCCAGGTCCTTCCAGCCCGCTGAAGAGTTTGCTGAGACGGCACTTCAGCCTTTTCCCCGAGCCGAGCACCTCCGACCTCGCCATCCATCAGCGGAATGCAAAGCGGAGGGCAGACAAAAGGCGAGCAAACAGCCGCCACGCCGGGGCCACAATGTGCGCTTCCTCGGCACACACTCCGCCCCCCTCGGCACGCACCGCGCTCATTAGGCCCCTAATGATGTGGATTCTGCGAGATTTACACACTCCGCACGCTTTATGGACCCCGGCGATAAATAAATCCTTATTCAACTAAAACCAAAGGGGGGGGGGCGATTTCTGAAGAAGGGGGGGCCGCATTGCCCCGGCTGCACCAACGCATCGCTGTTGGATTTGATTGCAGCGCATTCCTAGACGCCAGACGATGCGTTTGCTCTGTGCATTGCGTATTGGAAACAACTGACATTTAAAAAAAAAAACTTGTCACAGGTTTCTTCATTTTCTCAGTGCTGATGATCTCTTCCTGTCTGCATGCACTACCCGCCCCCTCCACTCACAAGCGCTGATCTCCTGCGGCCTCTTTGCGGCCACTTCCGGCCTGCATGCTCTCCCTCGAGCCTCAGCTGTTAATCCGAAGCTGTGGACCGGCTTCCTGAAAGTCCAGGTCCCGGTTTTCAAAGTGCGATTCTCAGGCGACTCCACGATCGCTTGAATGGGCTGTACTAGCGCGTTTCGTCCCCCCCCACGAAGAAGCTCCTGCTCCTTTTTTGGGTGACAAGCTTCAAGACTTGGTTCATATATATATGTATGTATTCTGAAATCGCTAATTTTTCTATTGAGATTTAGGCATGCGGTCAGGTCCAGACTGGGTGTGGTGCGATTTTCATGTGGTCTGGATTGCAAATTTGTTATGCGATTTTAATAGTTTATGGCTCGGCTCATATATAGGTGTTCTGAAATCGCTCCTTTTTTTGGGTGACAAGCTTGAAGTCTCGGTTCGTATATATGTGTTCTGAAATCGCTCATTTTTCTATTGCGATTTAGGCATGCCGTTAGGTTCAGGCTGGACGCGGTGCGATTTTCATTTGGTCTGGATTGCAAACTTGTTATGCGATTTTAATAGTTTATAGCTCGGCTCATATATATGTGTTCTGAAATCACTCCGTTTTTCTATTGCGATTTGGGCACACGGCTAGGCCCCGACTGCATGCGGTGCGATTTTCATGTGGTCTGGAGTGCAAACTGTGTTATGCGATTTTAATTAAGCTTATTGCGCTTAATCCCTTTGGCGCCGGACACACACAGATATGTGGCCTTTTGGCGTCTGGTCCTTGTCGCCAAGAAGCCGCCTATTTGCGTGAATTGCGGTCAATACAGCTGCACCGAGAGTGCGCGCCCTGCAGTTACTGGCGTCTCACCGAAATCTCCTGATTGGCGATTGCGATCGGGAGTTTTCGAATAACGTGATGGCCAATCACGGTGGTCACAGGATCTTAGGCCCCCGCCCCACCTCCCGGGGAACCTAACACTCTTAAAGGGCCAGGAAGCACCGGCGTGAAGAGGTTAAAATCGCACCGCACTAAACACGCATGGGACCCTTTTTTTTTTTAAACCACATCAGAATCGCACTGCAAATGCCCTTCATAGAAAGCAATGTTATTTCACTTTACATGCGAATCTATGCCTTCTTGAACTGCATCAGAGTGAACCAGGGCTGTTGCCGCACAATTCTGTCACGCAGCGATCGCAGCAAAATTGCAGCACATTCAGGGTGCCGTTTAGAATCATCGGCACCCAAAGGCCCATTGCGTATTTTGCAGCGACTGCTGTGCGATTTGCAATTCATTTTCATGTTATGCGATTAATTATAGATGCGATGATTAATTTTGCGATTGACGTGCGGTTTAGCGATTGATTCCACCAGCGATTTGAAATTGCGACGTGTGAATGGGGCCTAAAACGCCTAAAACGCAGTGCAGGAAATACGAATAGATTGCAGGTTTCCCAACAAGAACTAGAGATAAAAAAGCCTCGTTCGCACCTGAGCGACGCTGCCACATTGCGTTTTTTCACGCGTTTTGTGGTACGTTTTTTAGCGGCGTCTGTCATTTTCAATGGGCTTTGCTCCAAAAACGCACCAAAAGAAGCTCGTGTACTAAATTTTGGCAATTTGGCGTCACGCGTTTTGTGCACGATTTTCGAGCGTTTCGTCACGAGACAATCGCGGACGGCGTTTGGGGGTGCCATCAAGGCTAGGTGCGCACCTGTGTGGGTGGTTCCTGCAGCCGCCCCAACACAAAAAATTCACTGGATGCATGCGGGTGCCATTAATCCTAACGGCACACATTGAAAATCGCACTACATTTGCAGTTCCCGTGCGGGCTGCGATTTTTAAAACGCTCCAGGGACCTTTTTTCCCTGCGTTTCAGGAGGGACGGCAGCCCGTTCAAATGAAGTAACATTCATTTTGTGATGTGAATGAGCCCCTTAGGCCCCGGTCACACTATGACGCTCAATGGCGCCTCTGCAAACGCACCCATTACCACGCCCCAAACCGCAAGCTGCCGCAGTGCCATGCAGTTCAGTGCGGCGTGTTTTTTGGTCAGGGACTTCTTTTCCACATTTCTCACGCACATTGAAATGAATGGGCTGCCCGGCACGCCGTGCGTGGGAACGCACTGGAAACGCATGGAACCGCCCATGCGCTCAGCCGCCCCTCTAGATGTGAGCCGAGCCTAAGAGGGATAATCGCAGAGGAATCTATCTGGGAACATTGCACAGCAGCAGCCACCTGCGGGAATCTTCCATATTGGGTTACGCCATCGCTCGACGGCCGCGGTTGAATTCACGTTTGATCAACCAGTAAAAAAAAAAAAAAAAAACTCCAGGAGGTCATAATTGGTTTCCTTTAGTTGGCAATAAAAGGGTTAAAGTTCAGTTGTGGGGGGAGGGGGTCTAGCAGTTATTAACTGCAAATTACTTCCACCCCCCCCCCCCCCAGATCCCTCATTGTTCCTAACCTGGGAGATTCGGGAGAGTTGGGGGGGGACAATGACTCCATTATATTGGCAGACAGATTACCATGGGTCGCCGATCGCTGGTAATGCGACTCCCGGGGGACCCCCCCTGGGACCTCTCCGCAGAAAGAGACTAATGAGGAGATGATGAGTAAAGTAGGGCAGATTAATAAGCCGGAACTCGCTCCACCGGAGGGCAGTTATCGGACTGCGCGGTGGGATTCCGGCTTTAAGGAAAAACCCTCACAGTCAGCGTATGCGATTTCAGGTTGTGTGCGCGCCTGTTCTTCTCTTCTCAGCCCCCCTATAAGAACGGTAGAATCCCTTTATGCCACAGGTGTGCGCAGCCTATAGCATTAGGGTGTGCACCCCAAAGTTTAAACACAGGTGAATGCCGCCTGCTGTCACAGGGAGGAAGCTCTGGTGGTGGGAGACCATGTTACGCCCTAAATACGGGTGTAATGTGTTCCTACAGTTGAACCCAGCCTTTAAAATAATGGGGGGCATTTACACTGGCCACTGGCACCCTCCAACCACCCACCTGGTACCGCCCCTGGATAATGCTAATGTACATTGAGGTGATTAGGCACACCCGGCGCACCCTGTGCACACGACCATGCTCCATTCCCAGCCATTGTGTGCAGTTGGGCACTTGGGGGGCGTTGTGCGCTGTGGGAGGGACCAGAGACTGCGAAAAGTCTTTAGCGTGTTCTCAGTATGGAGAGACGGGACATCGTCATTTATTTATTATATGTACTAATATAGCGCCATCAATGTACACAGCGCTGGAACGCACCAGAACTCACCTAAACACACCAAAAATGCACTGGAACACACATGTCCTTATTAAAGGTTAAGAAAAAAATTGTGGGGAAAAAATGCATTGGACTGCATCAAAAACGCACTAAAAATGCACTGGAACGCATCACAAACGCGTAAAAAAAAACCGCACATGCAGAAAAGCATCTGGAACGCATCCGGGCTGCGTTTTGATGGTGTGAACTGGTCCTGAAAGTCCTGCTAAGTCCTTTGGGAGGTGTTATGTTAGTTTGTCCAGGTACTATATACTCTATGGGATGTGGATGTGAATGATTGAAAGTGGTAAAAAATGTATTATTATTATTTATTATTTTGTTAAATTTTTTTGTTTATTTTTGTTTCTTTTTTAAAAAACTGATAAGAGTTTTTTATTTATTTATTTATTTCTTATTAAATAGTTTTCATGTATTGTATTTATTTATTATTTATGATTATTTTTATTTATTTGTGTATTTATTTATTTATTATTATTAGTACCGTAGTAGTAGTAGTACAGCTACAATCACCTCAAGTAGTAGTAGTAGTAACACCCTAACAATAAATAAATAATAAATAACCCTAAACCTTAAAAACAATCTATATAAGAGCCCTGGGGCCATCATAGTTTTTTTTTTTTTTTTTTACAGAATTCTGAGATTGCAAAAAAACATTTTTTACAGACGTCATAAGTTTATTTATTTTTTTTTTTTTTTACAGAACTCTGAGTTTAAAAGTCTGAATTCTGAGTTTGAAAAAATTACTCTAACCCCTTACCTTAACCAAAAATAATAATAAATTAATAATAATAAAAAAATAAAAGCTGATGGAAAAGATAAAAAAATCTGAAATACCTAGCAACAAATGATGCAACGGATGATAATTTTCTCTATTGGCTAAGAAAAAATGGCCAAAAATTAAAAACGTTGTATAAAAACGTGCCAAAATCGTGCATAAAAACGTGCGCAAAAAAAAAAAATGATGGAAAAACACTCAAAGACGCTCAGGTGTGAATGCAGCCTAAACGCATACATGTCTAGCTGTGCTCTGAATACAGGGAAGCAGAACATTCTCACAGGTAGACATGTGCAATTTGTTTCATTCCGAATTCGTTTTTAACAAATTTCGACAAATTAATTATTTAGTTATGTTGTCAATTAATTGATTAATATCTGAATAATGAAGACCCGTTTAACGAATTTTTCAGAATAATCGTAAATTAGAATATTCACAAATGCGTAAATTCGGGAATTCAAAAATTCGAAATTCCCAAAATCTGAAATAATAACTTATTAATAATAACTTAACTATTCAAAACTAACTAATACATTCGTCACTTTGAAAATTTGTAAATTCAAAACTAACTAACAAGTTTGTAAATCCGTAAATAACTAACTAATAATTTAAAAAATTAGAAAATTCGTGAATTCGTAAAATTTGAAAATTCGAAGATCCAAAAATTCGGAAATAAGTAAGAAAATCCCAAAATTTGAAAGAACAAAAATCCGAAAATTCTAAATAATAACTGACTATTAAAATATAGGTATTGGAATTTCCTTTCAAATTTGGCTGTTGGTGAACGTAACGAATACGAGTTTATCCGAAGTTACGAATTATCCGAAATAACGAATGCCGCATCGAAACGAATGGAAGGTAACTAATTATTAATAATAATAATATTAATAATAATTAATAATAATAATAATAATAAAAAACACTTTTTATTATTATTCTTTGTTAATAATTTGTTCTGTTCCATTAGTTTCGATGCAGCATTCGTTATTTCGAATAATTCGTAACTTCGGATAAATTCGTATTCGCTCTCTAACAACCATATTTGAAAGGAAATTCCAATATCTATAATTTAATAGTTATTATTAGTTAGTTATTCTTTCAAATTGTTGGATTTTCTTTCTTATTTTCGGATTTTTTCTTATTTTCGAACTTATGAATTGCAAACATAATGAATGACCTGAAAAACTAAAATAAAAAAAAAATAAAAAATGAATGAAACGAAAACAAACAAATTTTTCGGTAGTGCACATGTCTAGTCTCCGGCCCCATAGAAAAAAGGGATGGAGTTTGGTATAAGCAAGCACATGCGATCCCAATATAACACCAACATAGGCTGTAGGCGACGTCCAAGCAAAAGAATTGCGTGAAAAGTGACGGCGCGCTCAGCCAGACTTAACCAATCGCAGCGGATTAGTCAAGAAGCAGATGGAGGGGGGGGGGAAAGAAATTTGTGATCGGCGTCGCGGGAGAACGGAGACGATAACACGGCTCGGCGTCTCGATAAACGCGGCGAAGATGTGAACAGATGTAAATCTTCAAAAGGAAACAGATAAAGAGAAGAGCGTGCATACCTAAGCAGAGCGTTGTATAATAGATGTGAGGCCGCCGGGGGTTCTGGGTAATATGCAGATGAGGAGCTCCGCGGGAAAAACGCGTAATAATTAAACAGCGGCGCAGTGGGGGGGGGGGGTGTTATTCGCACTTCGATTAGCGGGTGCCCCCCTCCCCTCATCATACAAGTTCCATGTCCTCGCTGCTCTGCCGAGCGCAATCAAGAAAAATGTTTTCTGAAGGTTGTTGGCGGAAACACCTTAAATTTGTTAATGGCGGTGCCCCCCCCGTAACCTGCAGAACGCACACATTTTCACAACCGCTAAAAAATAAAAACGCACGTTGCTGTGTATTTTTTGGCGAGAAGTCAGGCGACTTCTTTTCTGCGTTTCTCATGCTTGGGCCAACCCGCGGAAAAATGAATAAGCTGCCCCACACGTGGCGCACGCCGGCGCCGCTGGTTGCACCTGTAAGGCTCCGTCCACGCGTGCGCGCCTCTAAAGTCCGCTCGATTTCGGAGATGCGGCTTTCGTGCGACTTTTTTCCGGGACACTCAACTCGCAGGAAAGCCGCCTCAAAGCAGCGCGGGAACCTTTTTCCAAATTTGCATGGATTCGAACGGGTTTCTCATTGAAATCAATGGGGCTGCGACTTGCGAAGCGACTTTGTGGGGTTGATTTTTACTAAAGCTGCGGAGTGCAAAATCAGCCTCACGTCTGCATAGAAACCAATCAGCTTCCGGGGGTTCTAGCCCTCGTTCACACTGAAGGCAGGTTTGAAATTGTGCGGGTTCAGGCTCAGCTCACCCGATTTCAATCAGGCATGTCAGTGCGACTTTGGGAGGGGGGGGTGGTCTGTCAAGGAAGTGGCTGCAAATGGGCTGCAGGAGATCCGCAGGACTGAGGCATCCCAAAGAATAAGCGAGGGATAAAAGAAGCATGAGCATCGGGAGGGCAAGTAATTGTTTTATTTTTTAAAATTTACGGTCCAAAAAAATCTGCTTAAAAATAAAAGAAGAGCGCAGATGTGACGGTCGGGAAAAAGTGACTCCTCCCCCCCCCGCCAGCGTCTAAATATTCCCCGACCCAGAACTCGAAATTCCTAAATCTTTAATTCTATGTAATTTGGGGCTTTTTGGGCTAAAATAAGAGGCTTCTCGCCGCGCTCTTCTTTTTTTATTTCCTGTTTCGCTCGTCCCTCGCCTGTAATTTGACGGAGGATGAAATATGGCGGCGACGTTCCCCGCGCTGGCTGCACCTGCCAAAACACAAACAGCTGACAATCTAGAGGGGCGCGGCGGCGGCGGCGGCGTTCCGCGAGTACGGCCTGAGCGGCTCATTAATAAACGCCGGATTCCACGCGGCGCGCAGACATTTCAGGTCAGCCCTAATGAACGCTCTGGATTTGAGTTATGGTTCCGGAGGCCGCGGATGTTTCCAGCGCAAAGATGACAGTCATTAATAATCGCAGTGAGAGCGCCGAGGCTTACAGCGGCAGTTTAATCCGCTTACATTTTTCCCCTCCCCCTCATCAACATACTAATGAAGTTTTTTCAATAAAACATTTCAATTTTCATTCCATACCTGCGACCCCGTGACATCATCACCGAGTCTCTGTACTTCTTTAGGCAATGCAGGCAGATCATGGCTGGTGGGAGGGGCTGGCAGGGGGGGGCGGCGGTACATTACATCCCAGCACCCGGCCTCAGTACTCCTCTTTAGAGCCCTCAGTGCTGATGCAAGTGGTGGGAGGAGTTATGCAAATATCAAAATGTCTTGATGGGTGGGTCAGTCTGGAGGAGTGGGCGTTCCCAGGCAGGCTGTTATTTGCCTGGGTGACGCCCACATGTGATGCTGAGCTTCCATGAAAGAACTGAAATCCAGCGAATGAAAGGGACAGATCGCAGACAGTCAGGCTGGGGAGAAAAGAGCTAGATGATGCTTGATGTCCCTCCAAATGAGGCCGGCATTTTGACTTCAGGCAAAAAAAGCAAAAGGATCTGTCTCAGATTTCAGCCCAAGACCCTGAAATTCCACAATGGAAAGAACTGAAATCCAATGAATGGATGGGGCGGGTCAGAGACAGTCAGGCTAGGGAGGAAAGGGCTAGGTGATGCTGGGCGTCCTCCCGCCAGGAAATGGGGCTGGCCCTATCTGCAGCTTCTGATGCACACTGTGACTGAAAGAACTGAACTCCAAGGAATCACTGAACTGATACATTTAATGATTCTCTCCAGCTCAGATACATTCTTGTAACATTGTTTCCAATTCACAAATCGCAAGCCCCTCCCCACAATCCCCGCAAGCCCCTCCCCACAATCCCCGCAAGCTCCTCCCCACAATCCCCATAAGAAGCCTCCTGCTTGTGGGATTTCAAATCTTATTTTTTTTTTAGACTGATAGCTATAAATAGAGATGGAAAACAAATGTATTAAATGTTTCATTTTGATTGTTGATCATTATTTTCGGAATCAGAAACGCGTCAGTGATTGAAACGCGTTGGAAATTGTTGCAGTTGTCCACACAGCGCGTCCAATGATGTGAATTTCTCAGCAATCGCCCTCTTTGCTTTACGAACGATTACAAAAGCCAGAAAAATTTGACTAGACACGTGCAGAACGAAAAAAAAAAAATAATTATTTTAAATTTGTTAAATTTGTTTTTGGAATCCATTTATTCGTTTCTAAATTTTATTCGAATTTTTCTAAATTCAACCGAATTGAATTCAACTGGACCAAATTCAGAAAAATTCAACCAAATTTTGAAAAATTCAAATCAGCATTCGAATTATTATTATTTTTTTTATTATTATTTAAATGCAACTGCTGAATTTTTCACATCTAAGAATTGCAATAGGTTTGCATTTCATATTAAATTTTTTTCAAAATTTGGTCTCATTGAATTCGATTCGGTTGAATTTGGAAAAATTGGAATCATCATTCGAGTTCCAAATGTTTTTTGCAATATATTTACATTTCATATTCAAATTTTTCCAATTTGGTCAATTTCGGAAATATTAAAAAATGGCATTCGAATTTGAATTTTTTTTTTTTTTTTTTAATTCAAATACGGCTGCCAACTTTTTCACATATATTTATATATATTTATATATTTCATATCCAAATTTTTCCGAATTCGGTCAAATTGATTTCAATTTGGTCGAGTTTGGAAAAATTTGAATCAGCATTCGATTTCGAATGTTTTATTTATTTTTTTATTCGAATGCGGCTAGAAATTTCTTTTGCATCTAAGTTTGCATTTCATTTTCACATTTTTCTGAATTTGGTTGAATTTAATTAAATTCGGTTGAATTTGGAAAAATTTGAATCAGCATTCAAATTAAAAAACGTTTTATTCAAATGCAGCTGCTGACTTTTTTCACATCTAAGAATTGCAATAGGTTTGCATTTCATATTCAATTTTTACCAATTTGGTCGCATTGAATTCGATTCGGTTGAATTTTGAAAAGTTTGAATCAGCATTTTCGAAATGGTTCCTATTTATGTTCCAATTTTTCAGAATTTGGTCGAATTGAACTCAATGGAAATTGAAATTGGTTGAATTCAGAAATATTCAAAAATGGCATTCGAATTTGAATTTTTTTTTTTTTAATTTAAATGCGGCTGCCAAAATTTTCACATCTAAGAATTGCAATAGGTTTGCATTTCAAATTCAAATTTTAACAAATTTGGTTGCATTGAATTAAATTCGGTTGAATTTGGAAAAATTCGAATCAGCATTCGAATTCCAAATTTTTTTTATTGGAATGCGGCTCCCAATGTTTCCTTTTTTATATTCAAATTTTTCTGAAAGTGGTCGAATTGAACTCAATGGAAATTGGTCGAATTCGGAAATATTCAAAAACGGCATTCGAATTTGAATTTTTATTTTATTTTTTTTCAAATGCGGCTGCCAAATTTTTCACACACACACACACACATATATATATATATTTCATATTCACATTTTTTCTGAATTTGGTTGAAATTTAATTTGGTTGAATTTGGAAAAATTTGAATGGGCATTTGAATTTATTTATTTTTTTATTCAAATGCTGCTGCCATATTTTTCACATCTAAGAATTGCAATATGTTTACATTTTATATTCCAATTTTTCTAGATTTGGTCAAATTGAAATTCAATGTAATTTGGTCGAATTTGGAAATATTCAAAAACGGCATTCAAATTTGATTTTTTTTTTTTTTAATTCAAATGCTACTGCCATATTTATAAATACAATATAGATATAAATTTAAAAAAAAATAATTATATATATGGTGGAATTGAATTGAATTGAATTGAATTGAAATTTGGTGGAATTGAATTTAATTTGGGCGAGTTCAGAAAAATTCTAATATATATATTTATATATATATATATTTCATAATAAAATTTTTCTGAATTTGGTCGAATTTAATTAAATTCAGTTGAATTTGGAAAAATCTGAATGGGGATTTGAATTTTTTTTTTTTTATTCGAATGCTGCTGCCATATTTTTCACATCTAACAATTGCAATATGTTTACATTTTATATTAAATTTTTTCCAAATTTGGTGGAATTGAATTTAATTGAATTGAATTGAAATTTGGTGGAATTGAATTTAATTTGGGCGAGTTCAGAAAAATTCAGAAAAATTGTAATCACCATTCAAATTCGGATTTTTTTTTTTTTTTTTTATTCGAATGCGGCTGCTGAATTTTTTTTTACATCTAACAATTGCAAAAGGTTTACATTTCATATTAGTTTCCAAATTTGAATAAAATTTAGTTATTTTAGAGGAATTTCGGATGATTCGTCTACATTCGTTACTATATTGTGACCTGGAATCGGATACATCCGAATTTCCGAAAAACAAAAAAATTTGTGCAAATTTTGATTCGGAATGAAACGAATCGCACGTGTCTAAATTTGACCCAACCCCCCATTATGCGGGTTGCGCAGACCTGTCCGCGGTGTCCCCCCGCTGATGATGGATTGGTGGTCCCGCCTGAGAGACTCGGCTTTTTCCCGCAGATCATCCAGGAGCTTATTATAAAGTCCCACAGGGTCGCACCTTGTCCCGTTGGCGAGGCCGCGGCGGCGTCACCTCTGGAGATGGATGTTCCCGGCTCTCCCCGTCCCGAGCCAGATAGCGCGGGAAATGCTTTAATCCCGCAGATAGTAATGAAGGAGATCGCAATCACCCCGCCGGGCCGATCGTTCCCTCCTGATTAATGACGAATCGCGGGAAAACAGGCAGCTGGGAGAGCGACGGCGAACATAACAAATGGCCCGACATCGCGCTGAAACGCGCGCCCATTTATTCATCACCTAATGAAGTCGTGTTAGGAGGACGGAGAGAAAAAATAAATAAATCAGGTTTAAAGAGAACCTGTCACTGGGGCACATACTGCGGGGGTTCCAATAAAACCGCGATTTAGGGGCCGTTCACAACGCCGCGTTCTTTGTGCGCTCGCCACGGGATCACAACGTTCTCAACCAACCAGTTGTCTGGGGCAACTTTTTTTTTTACATTTTTCACACACGTTAAATATCTGCATTTTTTTTTTTTTTTTTGCTAGAAAAGTTTTTAGAACCCCCAGACATGATATTTTTTTCTAAAGCAGCAGCCCTGGAGAATAAAATGGTGGTTGCTGCAATTTTTTATGTCGCACGATATTTGCGCAGCTGCAAATATTTGGGGAAAAATACACTAAAATTTATTTTAGGGCACACAAGCACAATAATACCCAATTTTTTAGTAAAAATGTAAAAGATGACGTTGTGTCGAGCGAATAGACACCAAACGCGTCAAGATTTAAAATGTGCGCACTCCTGCGAAATAGCGTCAAACTGTCTAAAACTGTCCACAGGTGACGCTTTAAAAGCCTTTTATAGCAGGGGGTCTCAAACTGGTGGCCCTCCAGCTGTTGCGAAACTACAAGTCCCATCATGCCTCTGCCTGTTTTTATTTATTTTTTAGAATTATATTTTCATTTATTGCTATTACTACCATGAGGGGAGCTAACAAGCCCCCTGGTGATAGCTTAGGGCAGTGACAGATACTCTTTATAAAGACATCAGGGGTCTATTTTATCCAAGTTCACCATCAGGGGTCTATTACCTTATGACCATCAGGGGTCTATTACCTCATGACTATCAGGGGTCTATTACCCTATAGCCAATGGGGGTCTATTACCCTATGACCATCAGGGGTCTATTACCGTATGACCACCGGGGATTCTATTACCCTATGACCACCGGGATGTCTATTACCCTATGACCACGGGGGAGTCTATTACCCTATGACCAACAGGGGTCTATTACCATATGAGCATCAGGGGTCTATTACCCTATGACCATCAGGGGTCTACTACCCTATGATTATAAGCAGTCTATTACCCTATGACTATCAGGGGTCTATTACCCTATGACCACCAGGGGTCTATTACTCTATAACCATTGGGTGTCTATTACCCTATGACCATGAAGGGTCTATTACCCTATGACCACCAGGGGTCTATTACCCTATGACCATCAGGGGTCTATTACCATATGATTATAAGGATTTAATTTAATTTTATTGCTATCATAAGGGTACTAACAAGCCTACTCTTTATGGAGACATCAGGGGTCTATTACAACGTAAATGCGGCCTGAATGGCCTGAATGGCAATGAAGTGCAACAATAAATGAAAATCATGCTCTTTTACACAACAGGGGTCTATTATCCTATGACCATTAGGGGTCTATTACCCTATGACCACCAGGGGTTTATTACCATATGACCATCAGGGGTCGATTACCCTATGACCACCAGGGATCTATCAGCCTATAACCACCAGGCATCTATTACCCTTTGACCCTTAGGGGTCTATCACCCTGTGAACACCAGGGGTCTATTATCCTATGACCATCAGGTGTCTATTGACCTATGACCATCCGGGGTCTATTACCCTATAACCACCACTGGTGGTCATAGAGTAATAGACCCCGGATGGTCATAGGTCAATAGGCCCCTGATGGTCATATGGTTATAGACCCCTGGTGGTCACAGAGTAATAGACCCCTGATGGTCACGGTCATAGGGTAATATGACCACCAGGGATCTATTACCCTATGACTATCAGGGGTCTATTACTTTGTGACCATTAGGGGTCTATTAACTCATGACCATCAGGGGTCTATTGCCCTATGACCATCAGGGGTCTATTACTCTATGACCATCAGGGGTCTATTACCCTATAAACCATCAGGGGTCTATTGCCCTATGACCATCAGGGGTCTATTACTCTATGACCATCAGGGGTCTATTACCCTATAAACCATCAGGGGTCTATTACCCTATGACCATCAGGGGTCTATTACCCTATGACCATCAGGGATCTATTACCCTATGACCATCTGGGGTCTATTACCCTATGACCATCAGGGGTCTATTAAACTATGACCATTAGAGGTCTATTACTCTATGACCATCAGGGGTCTATTGCCCTTTGATCATCAGGGGTCTGTTGCCCTTTGACCATCAGGGGTCTATTTCCCTATGACCCCTGATGTCTGCCCTGCCTTCCGAAGCAGCTAACCAAGCACAGATCGTGGCAGATTGTTGGATTTTCGGCACATTCGGTGCGTTTAGCAGCTCATTCATTACAATTGGCCGCCTTAATGAAACGGACATTAATGGGTGACATAAGAGGCCACAAAGAATTGAAAGGGTCCCGAGAGTTCCTTCGTTTGGGAAATGTCGGTGATTTTGGTGGCACTCATCCCCTCCCCCCAGATGATGATGTTCTCTTTAATTTGGACGGTTCTTTATAAACATATTTGTCTATGTCGGACGAATCCGCGTTTTCCAGAACCGCCATTGTTCTCCTAATTACTGAAGAATCCCAACCAAAGCCGCCATTTGTCGTCTTCTCAGGAACTCCGACCCGAGATATGACAGTGCGGTCCGCTCCGAATTAGGAGACCACAAGAGTCTCTTCTGCTCATCAAACACGTTCCCCACGCCGGGGAGGGGGATGGGATCCGTCTGCGCCAAACTCAATTCAAAACCCCACATTTTTCAGGAACCAATTAGAACGTTTGAAGCCTTTGATATTCCCCGCCCACATTTGTAATGTGCCGATACCGAGATCACCTCTACCCTCTTACACAATGCACAGTACCACTTCTCTTGTCCTGTATGTCGGGTGTAATTCTCGGTATCTGCTCTCATGCACAGTAGCACTTCTTGCGGTGGGAGTCGGGCCGGGGGTTGAGTGACGGGCAGACAGAGGTTCAGGTAGAGCGGCGGGCCGCGCCCTCGGCCACGAGACTCTCTGGCGTCGCTCTACCTGCGCTCCTAATTCCCGGGGGGGGCGGGGCTGGGGATTAAAGGTGATGAACTTCCCAGAGAAGAGCAGATTGGGGGAAGAGGACGGGGGGGGGGGGGGGGGGGACGATGGAAGAGGACGGGGGAAAGAGGACGGGGGAAAGAGGACGGGTCTCAGCTTCCTTCCGGGGATTTGCAGCAGTTTGATCCTTAATGCTGCCTCAGGCAGACGAGGGGTTACCGGCTTAGTGAAAGCCAATGGGAGGGGCTACTTAAAGGGGATCTCCATTATTCCACCGAGGTCAGAGGTCAGCCCTGCAACCAGAGCCGCTGCTTAACATCCAGCCTGTCATCCGGCTCATCAGTGGAGGACGCAAAATGAAATCAGCTATCCATGAGAAGGTAACAACTGATCGCCAACATGTTTCAGGCCCCCGAGAAATAAGTCCGCCATTTAAAGGGAACCGTCCAATCACCTTAGAAGAACAAATATCTAACGTTCAACATAAACAGCAACAGGATCAATATTCAGGAAGCTCCGCCTTCTATCCTTAAAAAGTGGTCCCTGAGCTTCAGTCCGGCGACTTTGCCTAGGCTGAGATGATGTCATCAGTCTGCTGCAGGCAGGAGGAGGCATTTCCTCAGTCTATATGCCTTTGCGATGCGGTAGTGCGGCAATCAAGGGGTTAATACAGACGATCGAACCTCTCCTCACCGCCTTGCAAATGTTCTCTGAAGAGCAATGCAAATGCAAATCGCTCTTAAAAGAGTGAAGCCCGAGTGATTGAGCCCTTTAGGGTCACGTTTTGGTGATGCACGGCGGCCCAACGCGCCGAAACCTTCCCAAAAATGGCAACATATCATTTGTGAGGCCACCATGCGGTGCGCCGGGAGCATTGAACGTTCGTTCTTCACGTTCCCGCAGAACAAGAGGATAGGAATGGAAATCTTTGGGGGGATTTTTCTGCCGAATTTCCCTTTCGGAGCTCCAATCTCGGACCGCGGCGGGTGGCGGGAGGACGTCGCCCGCTGACGTGGAATCCTGTGTGTGGGCTGAGCGCGGCCTGAGAGACTCCGAGCCAAGAAAACGAGTAATCTCTTCTTTGGGAAATGTGAGAAGTATTCGTTCGCCAAGCCTGACATTCCCCTCCCCCGGCATGTTATCTCATACAGCCGCTAAGTGCCCCTCCTGGGAGCCACCCAGCGGGCCGGGAATACCTGAGAGCACAAATCCCCCCCAAAATTCCCCCTCCCAGCACAAATACCCCCCTTCTAGTACAAATCCCCCCCAAATCCTCCTCCCAGCACAAATACCCCCCCAAATCCCCCCTCCCAGCACAAATACCCCCCTTCTAGTACAAATCCCCCCTCCCAGCACAAATACCCCCCCAAATCCCCCCTCCCAGCACACATCCCCCCAAATCCTCCCCCCAGCACAAATACCCCCCCAGCACAAATACCCCCCTTCTAAAACAAATCCCCCCCCAAAATCCTCCTCCCAGCACAAATACCCCCCTTCTAGAACAAACCCCCCCTCCCAGCACAAATACCCCCCTTCTATAACAAATCCCCCCTCCCAGCACAAATACCCCCTTCTAGAACAAATCACCCCTCCCTGAACAAATCCCCCCAAATCCCCCCCTTCCAGCACAAATACCCTCCCAGCACAAATACCCCCCCTCTATAACAAATCCCCCCTCCCAGCACAAATACCCCCTTCTAGAACAAATCACCCCTCCCTGCACAAATCCCCCTGAAATCCACCTCCCGGCACAAATACCCCCCAAAATCCCCCCTCCCAGCACAAATACCCCCCAAAATCCCCCCTCCCAGCACAAATACCCCCCTCTATAACAAATCACCCCTCCCAGCACAAATACCCCCCTACTAAAACAAATCCCCCCCCAAATCCCCCTCCCAGCACAAATACCCCCTTCTAGAACAAATCCCCCCTCCCTGCACAAATCCCCCCTCCCAGCACAAATCGCCCCCCCAAATTCCCCTCCCAGCACAAATACCCCCCTTCTAGAAAAAATCCCCCCTCCTTGCACAAATCCCCCCCCAGCACAAATCGCCCCTCCAAATCCCCCCTCCCAGCACAAATCCCCCCAAATCCTCCTCCCAGCACAAATACCCCCCTTCTAGAACAAATCCCCCCTCCCAGCACAAATCCCCCCTCCCAGCACAAATACCCCCCCCAAATCCCTCCTCCCAGCACAAATCCCCCCCAAATCCTCCTCCCAGCACAAATCCCCCCCGCACAAATACCCCCCTTCTAGAACAAATACCCCCTCCCAGCACAAATACCCCCCCCAAATCCCCCCTCCCAGCACAAATCCCACCCCTTCTAGTCCAAATCCCCCCTCCCAGCACAAATCCCACCCCTTCTAGTCCAAATCCCCCCTCCCAGCACAAATCCCCCCTCCCAGCACAAATCCCCCCCAAATCCTCCTCCCAGCACAAATCCCCCCCAGCACAAATACCCCCCTTCTAGAACAAATCCCCCCCAAAACCTCCTCCCAGCACAAATACCCCCCTTCTAGAACAAATACCCCCTCCCAGCACAAATATCCCCCCCCCAAATCCCCCCTCCCAGCACAAATCCCACCCCTTCTAGTCCAAATCCCCCCTCCCAGCACAAATTCCACCCCTTCTAGTCCAAATCCCCCCTCCCAGCACAAATTCCACCCCTTCTAGTCCAAATCCCCCCTCCCAGCACAAATCCCCCCTCCCAGCACAAATCCCACCTCCCAGCATACATCCTTCCCACCCCCCTCCCAGCACAAAGCCCCCCTTGACTTTTGTGCAACCAGCCTGTTGGGTTTTCCCGAACGATCAGTGCCGCCAGCTACAGCCTGCAGAGCTGATCCGTGTATTCTGATGGAGGCTCAGCAGGAGGATTCTCCCGTCCACATCGAGTGTGTGAATCAGGGAATCGGGATATTTTGATTGAATGATTATTGTATGGCCTACTATAAACCCCCCCCCCCGCCCCATTTCTCCTACCCCATAAATCCTCCCCCAGCACAAATCTTTGTTAACTTGTCAGGCCCTTGAGAGGAGTACTGAGGCGGGGGGGGGGCTGTGATGTAATCAGGAAGTATGTACACCCCCTGCTGGCCCCTTCCACCAGCCATGATCTGCCTGCATTGCCTAGAGAAGCACAGAGACCCGGTGATGATGTCATTGGGTCTAAAATAAAGCATGTCATGAAAACGGGAGGGATTTCGTCTCAAATTGAATTGGCGTGTTGATGAGGAGGGGGAGGGGCCAGGGAAGGGTGGAGCTCAGTTTTAAAGTGCGGCCGCTGACTTGAGAGTCCTGAGAGTCAGCCAATCCCTGTCCTCTGTGTACGGATCTGAATCTCAGACTCCTCCCACAGACAAGACTGCAGCAAATCTAAACTTAGAAAGTGATAAAATGACTAATATCATCTCCAAACAACAATAAATAATAATAATTTATAATAAATAATTTATAAAATAAATAATAATAATAATAAATAAATAAATGTTAAATAAATAATAGTAATATATAATAAATAAATAATTGACTAATATAAATAATTTATAAAATAAATAATAATAATAATAATAAATTAATTATCATAAATAATAAAATGACTAATATGAACTCCAAACAACAATAAATAATAATAAATTATAATAAATAATTTATAAAATAAATAATAATAATAATAAATAAATACATTTATAATAAATAATAATAATTTATAATAAATACATAATTTACTAATATAAATAAATAATTTAATGATATAAAGTAATAATTTATAAAATAAATAAATAAATAATAATAATAATAATAATAAATATATAAATAAACTATAATAAATAATAAAATAATAATAAAATGACTTATTAAAACAAGGCATGCTGGGGTTTGTAGTTCCCCAGCAGCCGGCACACCGTTCCATTGCTTCGTTTCGGTGCTTTGATATGTCGCGCTCGGAGCAGCCATCCATCCCCCCCCACCATCGTTTAGCGGCGCCCGTATTCGGATTGTTATCACGTTCGTCATGTTTACGCTCCTGCAGGCGGCGGCGATTAATGCCGTCCTTTTACTTCCCCGTCTGCGATTATTTATTCCTTCCACTTTCCCGTCCTGGGGCGACACGCGACAAATGCGGATTTCTAATGTGTTATTTACACGCGGAATATCCCATTTACAGCCATGTATGTGGCGTGTGCGCGGCGTGCGCCGCTCCGCGCGCCGTATCTGCATGAACAATCTGCGATCGCTAATAGAACCATTTATCAGGGGAGCTGTAATTTATTCTCCGTGTCGCTCAGCGATCGGAAACACTTTGTACGCCGCAAACCTGCGAGCAACAAGTTCCCCTTCCTCACCTAATGCATGCGCGGCGTAAAACATTTATGGGTTGCTTTTTTTTTTTCTTTTTGTTAATTTTCAGAGGGCTGAACGACAGCCGACCTTCATATGCCGAGCCGTGCGATCGATTTGTCTAGTGCCGGGGTCACCAATCCTTCTAAACCAAGGGCAGACTTTAGGGGGGCTGGACTGTGGCCACTGGGAGTAGAAAAAGCCCCAATATCATTGGGAAAAAACAATGCCCCATCATTGGTGTCAGTGGGAGAAATAGTGCCCCATCATTGGTGTCAGTGGGAGGAATAGTGCCCCATCATTGGTATCAGTGAGAGGAATAGTGCCCCATCATTGGTATCAGTGGGAGGAATAGTACCCCATCATTGGTATCAGTGGGAGGAATAGTGCCCCATCATTGGTGTCAGTGGGAGGAATAGTGCCCCATCATTGGTATCAGTGAGAGGAATAGTGCCCCATCATTGGTATCAGTGGGAGGAATAGTACCCCATCATTGGTATCAGTGGGAGGAATAGTGCCCCATCATTGGTGTCAGTGGGAGGAATAGTGTCCCATCATTGGTATCAGTGAGAGGAATAGTGCCCCATCATTGGTATCAGTGGGAGGAATAGTACCCCATCATTGGTATCAGTGGGAGGAATATTGCCCCATCATTGGTGTCAGTGGGAGGAATAGTGTCCCATCATTGGTATCAGTGGGAGGAATAGTGCCCCATCATTGGTATCAGTGAGAGGAATAGTGCCTCATCATTGGTGTCAGTGGGGGGAATAGTGCCCCATCATTGGTATCAGTGGGAGGAATAGTGCCCCATCATTGGTATCCGTGGGGGGAATAGTGCCCCATAGTTGGTGTCAGTGGGAGGAATAGTGTCCCATCATTGGTATCAGTGGGGGGAATAGTGCCCCATCATTGGTGTCAGTTGGAGGAATAGTGCCCCATCATTGGTATCCGTGGGGGGAATAGTGCCCCATAGTTGGTGTCAGTGGGAGGAATAGTGCCCCATCATTGGTATCCGTGGGGGGAATAGTGCCCCATAGTTGGTGTCAGTGGGAGGAATAGTGCCCCATCATTGGTATCCGTGGGGAGGAATAGTGCCCCATAGTTGGTGTCAGTGGGAGGAATAGTGTCCCATCATTGGTATCCATGGGGGGGGAATAGTGCCCCATTGTTGGTGTCAGTGGGAGGAATAGTGCCCCATCATTAGTATCCGTGGGGGGGAATAGTGCCCCATTGTTGGTGTCAGTGGGAGGAATAGTGCCCCATCATTAGTGTCAGTGGGAGAAATAGTGCCCCATCATCGGTGTGAGTGGGGGGAATAGTGATGTAAATGTAAACTAAATACACAAATAAATAAAAATATTCATAAATAAATACAATAAATGAATACTATGTAATAATCTCTTGAAAATCCCAAGGGTGGGGGGGGGGGCACTTGTTCCCGCTACACGAATTGTGGGTGCGGCCTCAGACATGTGACGTTTCCAGCATGCGGGGTATTTGGTTCTGAAATCTCAAAAAAAAAAGTTAATTCACAAAAAAATAAAAACACAAATCCCGATGTGATGAAATATTATGAAATTTTTGTGACATGAACTAAAAAAAAAAAAAAAAGGTAGAAATAAAATAAAAAGAAGGGAAATGATAACGAGGTGAATCTCCGGGAATCTCGGCGGTGGTTTTCTGTTTTCTGTGTTTTCCCGCAGACGTGTTAACATTAGTGTGATTAGGGGGGTTCCGGGAGGGGGGGAGGGGGGGGTGCGGGTGGTGGCGGCGGCACTGGGAATTTGGCCGCTCTGATCACAAGCCGTGCGGTTTGAGCCGGAGCTCCCTGCGGACGCGGCTCGGCCCCCCGATGTTTATGAAGGCGGGAGGAATGTGCGCTTTTTCTTCAGCCTTTACTTTGAGGTCTCCTCCTCCAGACTCTGGCCTCTCCTCGGCTTCACCCCAGAACATTGCTGGCCTTGCAGAAGCTGCAAATAAAATCGCAAAGCCGCCGGACACCGTCCACGCCGCGGGGAAAAGGCGCGATTCTTTTTTTAGGGAAATTCCCCAGAAAAACATTGGAGATTTCTATGTAGATGACCCCCAGCCCCCGGAAGGTGTCAGGCCGCATTCACACCTGAGCGTAGCGTCTTTGAGCGTTTTTCTGGCGTTTTTTTTCGTGAATTATGTGCGTTTTTATACAGCGTTTTTGAGCATTGCCTTTTTTTTGTTAGCCAATAGAGAAAACTATCATCTTTTGCATCATTTGTTGCTGAGTATTTCAGCTTTTTTAGCTTTTCCATCAACTTTTCTTTCTTTCTTCATTATTATTATTCATTTATTAATATTTAATTTATTTTTGTTGGGGTAAGGGGTTAGCGTTAAGGTTACGGTTAGGATTAGGGGATAATTGTTTTTTATTGTCTTATTTATTTATTTTTGTTAGGGTGTTAATACTACTACTACTAATAATAAAAAAAGAATAAATAAATGAAAAATAAATACACAAATAAACAAAAATAAATAGTAAAAAGATACAATAAATGAATACTATGTAATAATAGATAAATAAATACATAATTAAATAAATGAAAAAAAAAAATGAACCCCTTACTCTTAAAAAAAATCAAATAAAATAATATTAATAAATGCAACATTTGTTGCTAACTATTTCAGCTTTTTTAGCTTTTCCATCAGCTTTAATTTCTTTCTTCATTATTATTATTATTCATTTATTAATATCTATTTATTTTTGTTAGGATAAGGGGTTAGCGTTAGGGTTAGGGTTAGGGTTAGGGGCTAATTGTGTTTTATTGTCTTATTTATTTATTTTTGATTATTTGTGTATTTATTTTTCATGTATTTATTCGTTCTTTTATTATTATTAGTAGTAGTGTTAACACCCTAACAAAAATAAATAAATAAGACAATAAAAAACAATTAGCCCCTAATCCTAACTCTAACCCTAATGCTAACCCTTTACCCTAACAAAAATAAATAAATATTAATACTACTAATAATAATAAAACATGAATAAATAAATGAAAAATAAATACACAAATAAGATAAAATAAATGAATACTATTTAATAATAGATAAATAAATAAATACATAATTAAATAAATGAAAAAAAAATTAACCCCTCACTCTTAAAAAAAATCAAATCAAATCAAATAATATTAATAAATGCAACATTTGTTGCTAAGTATTTCAGCTTTTTTTTTAGCTTTTCCATCAGCTTTAATTTCTTTCTTCATTAATATTATTATTATTATTATTAATTTATTAATATTTATTTATTTTTGTTAGGGTAAGGGGTTAGCGTTAAGGTTAGGGTTAGGATTAGGGACTAATTGTGTTTTATTGTCTTATTTATTTATTTATTTATTTATTTATTTTTGATTATTTGTGTATTTATTTTTCATTTATTTATTCGTTCTTTTATTATTAGTAGTAGTAGTGTTAACACCCTAACAAACATAAATAAATAAGACAATAAAAGACAATTAGCCCCTAACCCTAACCCTAATGCTAACCCCTTACCCTAACAAAAATAAATAAATATTAATACTACTACTAATAATAAAACATGAATAAATAAATGAAAAATAAATACACAAACAAAAATAAATAATAAAAAGATAAAATAAATGAATACCATTTAATAATAGATAAATAAATACATAATTAAATAAATGAAAAAAAAAAATTAACCCCTCACTCTTAAAAAAAATCAAATCAAATAATATTAATAAATGCAACATTTGTTGCTAAGTATTTCAGCTTTTTTTTAGCTTTTCCATCAGCTTTAATTTCTTTCTTCATTATTAATTTATTATATTTATTTATTTTTGTTAGGGTAAGGGGTTAGCGTTAAGGTTAGGGTTAGGGTTAGGATTAGGGGCTAATTGGGTTTTATTGTCTTATTTATTTATTTATTTTTGTTAGGGTGTTAATAATACTATTACTACTACTACTACTCTTAATAAGAAGCAAATAAATAATTGAAAAATAAATACACAAATAAACAAAAATAATCATAAATAAATAATTAAAAAATACAATAAATGAATGCTATGTAATAATAGATAAATAAATACATAATAAAAAAATTAAAAAAATAACCCCTAACACTTAAAAAAATAAAATAATATTAATAAATAAACACCCTAACCCTCACACAAAATAAATACATTATTTTTATTCTTATTAATTATAATAATAAATTATGTCTGCCTTAATTTTGTTAAGCGCTGTGCAAACTGTTGGTGCTATATAAATCCTGTATTATAATAATAATAATATTAATAATAATAATAATAAATTCCTCCTACATAAGTTGTACCTGTTTATCTTCCGCCCGCTCTTCTCTACATCCATTCAAAGTCCAGAATTTATAAAGCCTGTCTGAGCTCTCAGAAAGCAGGAGACGGGGAGCTGAAGTTACACTCAGTGAGGAGACCTCTGAGGGCTGATTGGGGGGGAAGGGACCCGAACAGAGCTGAGGCTGTCAATCACCGGCTGTGTGCTGGTGCTCCCTCCCCTGTCACCTTTTGTCTCTTGGTGTCAGGAAAACCTGTCAGAAGTGACTCGTGCTGATAGCGGAGGAAGGAGGCAGCAGACAGAAATGAGACTTGGACTGAGACAAGTACACACTTGTCTCAGACTGACAAAGCTGCTGTCCAAAGGTGCCCCCCTGTGCTCCTTCATCCAGAGTGGGGGGGGGGGGCGCTTTAATACAGGAGGGTTGTTACTGGCCAGGTCACCAGGTGAAAACAGACTGAGAAAAGACCAAAAAAAAAACAAATGCGGCCGCCACATCTTCTGATTGGTAAGTCGCAATATATTCCCATTTTTGGTTTATTATCACTTTAATAATAAAAGAGAAAAAAAAAAGAAAAAAAGAAAAAAGTACAAGAGCCCTTAAAGGGGAACCGCTGAAAACTTCAGATAAATGAAGGGAAATGTGCGGAATTTGTTTGGGTGTGCGAGGCCCCGCCCCCTCCGGAGCCTGGGACCAATCACGTACAACGCTCTCTCCTCTCTGTGATCGATGTCTCCAGGCTGAGGAAAAACAGGGAATTCCATTACAAGAAATTCCTGGAATTCTTCGGCTTTTAGGGGGCTCCGGGGCCCCTCGCCGGATCTTCGGCTTTATTAATGGGCTGTGCCCCTCCCCCCCCCCATGGGGCCAAATTCCTCCCGCTGCTGAGGAACTACAACTCCCAGCACCACTTCCACGGGGCATGCTGGTACTTGTAGTTCCGCAGCAGCTACAAGGTCAATCGTTCATATCCGCTCCATTCCTAGTTTTCTTTTTTCTAACCTTTTTTTTTTTTTTATAAGCCCCTCCCCCACAAATCCATGTCGGGATTTCATTCACCTCTATCACTCCATTAAGGTTCAGTTCAGATCCGCGCAGTGCGGCGCATTTGCGCGCCCGTTGCAGGGTAAGGCAGCCCATTTATTTCAATGGAAAGAAGTCCCCATGAAAAAACGCGCCGCGGGTGACGAGGCGCGATGGTGTCATTAGGAATTAGCGGCACCCCCTGCGCGTCCGCTAAAACGCACGCCATTTTTTTTTTTGCGCATATTCCCCTTCACGCAGAACCTGAATGCTAAATCTGCACCCCCCCAGGCAAACAACTAAATACGCCTATAAAATACATATATTGAGGCTGCTTTACCTGCCAAAGGATTTGTAGATCTGTCCATCCAGTCCTGAGATTTACACAGCTCTGTCACATAGCACAGCCATGTCTGCCGGGGGGGGGGGGGGCTGCAAAAGTGCAACGCCCAGACAGATTCCCCGCAGAGGTGGACTTCTTCCCAACACTAGGCTGCATTTACACCTGAACGTTTTCAGCTCATAAAAGGCTCGTAAAAACACCCAACAAGCAAATTCCCATTCATTTCAATGGCACCTGTTCACATCTGAGCGTTTTGTCACCTGAAGCAAAACGCCTGAAAAACGCTTTAAGCTCCAAAAGAGAACACAAGCTTCTTTGGGGCAGATTACAGGCGTTTTTCTGCTTTTAACATTGGTGACCTGTACAAAATCGCGGCAAAATCGCGGCAAAACCGCACGACTTTGAAACGCTCAGGTGTGAATGCAGCCTAATAGAACATGGAGGTATAAGGAGAAGAGCCGGCAACTCCTCCTTCCGAAAAAGTCATTTTATTGCATCAAGTGGAGTGTACAAAGTACAGTGGTTTACGCGTTTCGTCAATAAGCCTTAAGGTGGTAGTAAACTCTGTACTATCACTTGTACCTATAATGAGGTCTATAATAAAGCTTACCTGGAGGTACTGGGAATATCTCCTAAATTTGCACCGTTCAGGAGATATGCAGTGTACATGAGGCCAGTGACATCATGGGCAAATGCACTCTGAAGGTGCTGCTTACAGCGCCGGAAACGGCGGCTCCTGCAGGCATTGCGCGGGAGTGACGTCTCTCTGAGGACACGAACCCGGAAAGGAAGCCCGGGGGAAGATGTCAGCTGTCTCAGCGGTGACATCACGGGCCCTGGAGGGCTCTGTTATAAGGTACGTTTCTCATCATGTGCTAGTATGTGATGTATACTAGCACATTATGACATGATTTTTTTAAGCACCGCTTTAATCACAGCCATAACTCATAACTTTATTTCATCGAGTGGAGTGTACAAAGTACAGTGACTTACGCGTTTCGTCAATAAGCCTTAAAGTGGTTGTAAAGTCCAGTTTTTTCGTCTGTAAAAATAACAAAACACGTCATACTTACCTCTTCTGTGCAAAACCAACTGCACAGAATGGTAAGTTTAACGTGTTTGATATTTTTACAGAAAAAAAACTAGACTTTACAATCACTTTTAAGGCTTATTGACGAAATGCGTAAGCAGCCGGATCCTCCTCTTCTCGGGTCCCTCTTCGGTGCTCCTGGCCCCTCCCCCCCGTTGAGTGACCCCCACGGCCAGCAGCTTGCTATGTGGGCACCCGAGCCGAGTCAGAGCTCCGTGTATCCATTCAAACACGGAGCCCCAGCCCCACCCCCTCTCTCTCCCCTGATTGCCTTGCTAAGTTTGATTGACAGCAGCAGTAGCCAATCAGGTGGGAGAATGTCGGGCGGCTGAGATTATCGTGGACATCTCTGGACAGAGAAGGACCTCAGGTAAGTATTAGAGCAGAACAAATTAATAAATAATAATAATAAAAACTTTTTAATATTATTATTATTATTCATAATACCTATAATTTATTAGTTAGTAATAGTTAAGTTATTATTAGTTGGTTATAATTTCAAATTTTCGGGTTTTCGGATTTTGAATTTCGGATTTCCAAATTTACGAATACTCAGAAAAATTTGTTAAATGGGGTTTTCGTTAGTTTGGATATTTCCGGATGAACGATTTTTTTGAAAAAAAAAAAAAAGTAATTCGTAACGAAACGAATTGCACATGTCTAGTTGTTCCCCTGCAGCTGGAAAACTGCTGTACAGGAGAATACAAATGATATGTTCCTTGTTAGCACAAGAGAAATGCAGCACAACTGATTGGCTCCTTGTGCTGCTTCTTCCTCTCCCAGTCTGAGCTCTGCTGTACAAGGACTGGTACCAAAGGGAGTTCAGCTACTTGTGTTGCTCGTGTTTCCATGTAATGATGTATTGATGATGATCATCGATCTGCCTTCAGTTGTGCCCTCAGATTTCAGCTTTAATGGCAGCCCTTTGCACAGCGTCGATCGTTCTGCTCGCTGCCAGTTCTAAATGTCAGCTTTGTGGGCGCCGAACAATCCTTTAATGGGGATGAGTGAGTCAGGCTGTCACTTTAAACAAGCTGCGGCAGGCTCTCAGCGAGGGTGAAGTGGTGCCGGGGATTGCTGAATGCCTGCCAGCCGCTCCTTTAAAGTGACAGCGGCGCTCCTCCTAGGATTTGTGTTTAATGTCTCCGAACTGGAGCTAAAGGGCCCTCTAAAGGCTTCAGGAGAAACGATCGGTGCGGAGAGGCTGCAAATGCTTTGCAAGACCTGACTGTACACACGGCTCCCCTTGAAGAGAGGGGGAGGGGGGTTCGCCGCTTTTAAGGGACAACAACTCCCAATATGCCCGGCCACAGATATGCCGCATTCCCTCTTCAGGATTTTCCTGGACCGTCTGGTATCTTGGACCTCTGTGCTGCCAATCTTATGTGCGGGGGTCCCGGGATCACAGCCCCGGCTTTTTTTTTCCCGCATCAAGTTAATTATTGCAAACCTATAGTAACTCAAAAATAGCAAAAATTGTGGGATTGGAGTTACGAGTGGGCGGTCCTCCATATTTAGAGGCGGGGTCGGAGTGGCACCAGCTGTGCAAAGTCCCTGTTCATTCAGAGGCGGGGACTGGGCGCTACTAACCTGCAAGGTCCCTGCACATTTAGGGGGTGGAGCTTGGGTGGGACCAACCTGCAAAGCCCCTGCACATTTAGAGGCGGGGTCTGCATGGGACCAACTGCAAAGTCCCTGCACATTTAGGGGTGGAGCCTGGGCGGGACTTACCTGCAAGGTTCCTGTTAATATAAAGGCGGAGTCTAGGCGGGATAAACCTGGAAGGTCCCTACACATTTATAGACGGGGTCTTCATGGGACCAATCTACAAGGTCCCTACACATTTAGAGGCGGGGTGTGGTTGGGACCAACCTGCAACTTCCCCCGCACATTTATGGGTGGAGCTTGGGTGGGACCAACCTGCACAGTCCCTGTACATTTAGGGGTGGAGCCTGGATGGGACCAACCTGCAAGGTCCCTGCACATTTAGAGGTGGGGTCTGAGTGGGACTGTGAGAGCAACCTGCAAAGTCCCTGCACATTTAGAGGCGGGGTGTGGGTGGGACCAACCTACAAACTCCCTACACATTTAGGGGGTGGTGCCTGGGTGGGACCAACCTGCAAAGTCCCTGCACATTTAGGGGGTGGTGCCTGGGTAGGACCAACCTGCAAAGTCCCTGCACATTTAGAGTTGTGGTCTGAGGGGGACCAACCTGCAGCGCCCCCGCATATTTAGAGGTAGGGTCTACATGGGACCAACCTGCACAGTCCCTGCACATTTCAGGGTGGAGCCTGGTGGGACCAACCTGAAAAGTCCCTGTTCATTTAGAGGCAGAGTTTGGGTGGGACAAATCGGCAAGGTTCCTACACATTTAGAGGTGGGGTGTGGGTGGGACCAACCTACAAACTCCCTGCACATTTAGGGGGTGGAGTCTGGGTGGGACCAACCTGCAGCGCCCCAACACGTTTACCTGCAAGGTCCCTATTAATATAGAGGCGGAGTCTGGGTGGGACAAACTGCAAGGTCCCTACACATTTACATTTAGAGGTGTGGTCTAGTAGGGGGTCAGCCTCCCCTGCACATTTAGGGGTGGAGCCTGGGTGAGGCCAACCTGCAAAGACCACACATGGGTCTACATGGGACCAACCTGCACAGTCCAAGCACATTTAGAGGTGGGGTCTGGGTGGGACCAACCTGCACAGTCCCTGCACATTTACATTTAGAGGTGTGGTCTAGTAGGGGGTCAGCCTTCACTGCACATTTAGGGGTGGAGCCTGGGTGGGACCAGCCTGCAAAGATTGGTAAGTGATTGTGCTATAACATTCCCTGCTCCCTATGCCGATCTATCCAGTCAGCCGGCCATAGATGGTGCAATTTTCTTTTCTGCAATCACAGGTTGCAGTAAAGAAAAATCGCTCGATTCCCCCCGGCAACACAGTCAGTGTTTGATGGGGTAATCCCTCCTCACTGTGCTCCCTTGGCCGGTGCGGGTGGAGTCGTCCCAGTCAGGAGAACACAATGATTATTCCTAGCGGTTATAGCCGCTGGCAAAATGACGGGCTGGTTGTACCCAATGTGATTGATCAACTTGGGTACAGCCTGCTTGCCCCATACATGGTTCCAATCCCGGAAAGGTTCAATCCGTTTATTACCGGCTTCCATTGGACTCAACTGAAAATAACTGTCACTTTTTTGACCATGAGACTCCTTATCCTGGTGCTCTATCATGTTGATAATGTATAAAAATACATCCTGTCCATGAGGGCGGAGGGGCGGAGCACGGCGTGCGCGGCGTGCGTCAGCCCCCAGCTCGCAGGAACCACCTAATTGGTTGCAGGTTGTACAGAAACAGCAGCTGTCCATCCGGGATTCTCCTAAATTTAGGTCTTTCAGAAATAGCCTCCTGTGGGTGACACGTGTCCTGGCCGGGGTCACCGGCTGCAAAAACCTCAGCCACACTTTACTGCCCCGCACCGCAAAATTTAGAAAATTTGGAAACTCGAAAATTAAAAAAGAAAAATTTGAAAATTCTGAAATGAGAAAATCCGAAAATTAGAAAATCTGAAATACTAACTAACTAATAATAACTATTAAATTATTGGTATTGGAATTTCTTTTCAAATTTGTCTGTTAGTGAACGTAACAAATACGAATTTATCCGAAGTTACGAATTATCCGAAATAACAAATGCCGCATCTAAACAAATGGAATGTAACTAATTAATAATAATAAATAATATTACTAACAATGATAAAAACGTTTTATTATTATTTATTATTATTTTGTTCCGTTCCATTTGTTTAGATGCGGCATTCATTATTTTAGGATAATTCGGATCTTCGGATAAATTCATATTCGTTCCGTTCACTAACAAACAAATTTGAAAGGAAATTCCAATACCTATAATTTAATAGTTATTATTAGCTAGTTAGTTATTATTTCAAATTTTCGGATTCTCTTTCTGATTTCGAATTGCGATCATAACGAATGACCCCCCCCCCCAAAAAAAACAAATGAAACAAAAATGAAAACGAACACATTTTTCGGGGTCACTTTAGTTCATATTTTATATTTGTTGCTGTCTTTGTCCCTTTGGGGGAGATTTCCTTTTACTTCCCCTCCCAGAGATGCAACAGGAAGTGGGAAGAAACCTTTACCAATCCTAGGGTTGAGAGGGTTGCCGTGGTGGGTGGGTGTCAGTCTGGATAAGCCGGAGGAGTTATGCAAATATCCAAATGCCTTGATGGGTGGGTGTCAGTCTGGAGGAGTGGGAGGGGTTATGCAAATATCAAAATGCCGTGGTGGCTGGGTGTCAGTCTGGATAAGTGGGAGGAGTAATGCAAATATCAAAATGCCTTGATGGGTGGGTGTCAGTCTGGGAGAGTGGGAGGAGTTCTGCAAATATTAAAATGCCTTGATGGGTGGGTGTCAGTCTGGAAGAGTGGGAGGAGTTATGCAAATATTAAAATGCCTTGATGGATGGGTGTCAGTCTGGAGGAGTGGGAGGAGTTATGCAAATATTAAAATGCCTTGATGGGTGGGTGTCAGTCTGGAGGAGTGGGAGGAGTTATGCAAATATTAAAATGCCTTGATGGGTTGGTGTCAGTCTGGAGAAGTGGGAGGAGTTCTGCAAATATCAAAATGTCGTGATGGGTGGGTGTCGGTCTAGAAGAGTGGGAGGAGATATGCAAATAATAAAATGCCTTGATGGGTGGGTGTCAGTTTGGAAGAGTGGGAGGAGTTATCCAAATATCAAGATGCCGTGATGGATAGGTGTCAGTCTGGAGGAGTTATGCAAATATTACAATTTCTTGATGGGTGTTGTCAGTTTGGAGGAGTGGGTGGAGTTATGCAAATATCAAAATGTCTTGATGGGTGTTGTCAGTTTGGAGTGGGCATTCCTTGGCAGGATGTATTGGGTAACACCCACTAAGCCCCCTAATGCAAGCAGTGGGCTGGCTCTTGGGAGGAGTTATGCACATATCAAAAATATGTTGGGTGGAGTCTGGAGGAGTGGGTGTTTCTAGACAAGCTGTATTTGCATGCAGACCGCCCTAGGTAAAGCCCACATGTTATGCCTCCATGGTTAAAAAAACTGAAACGCAATAAATGAAAGGGGTGGGGCCAGGAACAGTCAGGCTGAGATGGAAAATGCTGGATGTCCTCCAGGCAGGAAATGAGGGCGGGGCTCTATCTGACTTGCTGCAGCTTCTAATGCACATTGTGAGAAGCTCACAGTGTGCAGTGAAATCAGAGGAAGCCTCAGGTACAACTATGCAAGACTGAAGGGAAGGCCGGAGGAATATATTAATCGGGTCGGAGATCTCAGAGAATTCAGTTCCCCTGTTCTGGTTCCCCCTCTGCAATCCCAATCACTTCTGGCGATCAAACACCATCCTCAGAAGACGCTTGTTTAGTTTCTGGATCGCATCAAACAGATGGCGCGACGCATTTCTATACAACGCTCCGCCGCCATCACAAAACAGGAGCGGGAGGAGGACCTGCGGAGGAACCGTCCCCGGAAATCACAGATATTCGGCCGCCGTGCGGAGGGAGCTAAGCCGCCTTTTCGCACATTTTTTTTCATTCCTCTGGATTTTCCCAGCGGAACGCGCGGCGAACGCGAAATCTAATTGCAGGAAAGTTGAAGACAAAGCCGCTCTCCCTGCTGGTCACTCTGAGTTATTTATCAGGAATCCTGCGAGGGCTTTTTAGAGCTGATTAGAGACTTCTTTCATCATCTGTCTCCTCCATCTTCAAACAGCCTCCCTGGAAGTCCTCCGCTCACTAAGATCTCCCCCTACATTATTCATCCAACAGGCCAGATAAGAGCGGGGGAGGGGGGGACTGTGACTGGGGGTCCCCAGGAGGAATTAGGTTCCCCCCCCCCCAATAACTCTGGACCTACATTCCACATTCCACCAGAAAAGTCTGCAAAGTTCTAGAAAGAGAACGAGACTTCACATGTATGGAAAATACTTCTAATTCCCTTTACATTTCATTGAGATAGATAGATAGATAGATAGATAGATAGATAGATAGATAGATAGATAGATAGATAGATAGATAGATAGATAGATAGATAGATAGATAGATAGATAGATAGATAGATAGATAGATAGATAGATATTGGAAAAAGAGAGAAATAGATAGATATTGGAGAGAGGTAGATATTCAAATTTTTGCCTAAAATTGGAAATCATAATTTTTGATATGTAAGCGCCAGGGGTGCGGGATGATTGTAGCGCATTATATTAGCGGTGAATGGAGGCGGTGGGAGAAGGTTAGAGGTGGTTGAAGGAGGTTGGAATCGGTTGGAGGAGGTTGGAGGTAATTGGAGGTGTTTGGAGGAGGTTGGAGGTGTTTGAAGGTGGTTGGAAGAGGTTGGAGGTGGTTGGAGGCAATTGGAAGCGGTTGGAGGAGGTTGGAGGCAGTTGGAGGAGGTTGGAGGTGGTTGGAGGAGGTTTGAGGTGGTTGGAGGAGGTTGGAGGCGGTTGAAGGCAGTTGGAGGCGGATGGAGGTGGTTGGAGGCTACTGGAGGTGGTTGGAGGAGGTTGTAGGCGGTTGAAGGCGGTTGTAGGCGGTTGGAGGTGGTTGGAGGCTATTGGAGGCGGTTGGAGGTGGTTGGAGGTGGTTGGAGGAGGTTGGAGGCGATTGGAAGCTGTTGGAGGAGGTTGGAGGTGGTTGGAGGAGGTAGGAGTTGGTTGGAGGAGGTTGGAGGCGATTGGAGGAGGTTGGAGGCAGTTGGTGGCGGTTGGAGGAGGTAGAAAGCGGTTGGAGGAGGTTGGAAGCGGTTGAAGGAGGTTGGAGGCAGTTGGAGGAGGTTGGAGACGATTGGAAGCTGTTGGAGGAGGTTGGAGGTGGTTGGAGGAGGTAGGAGGTGGTTGGAGGAGGTTGGAGGAGGTTGGAGGCGGTTGGAGGAGGTTGGAGGCAGTTGGTGGCGGTTGGAGGAGGTAGAAAGCGGTTGGAGGAGGTTGGATGCGGTTGGAGGAGGTTGGAGGCAGTTGGAGGAGGTTGGAGGCGATTGGAAGCTGTTGGAGGCAGTTGGAGGAGGTAGGAGGTGGTTGGAGGAGGTTGGAGGCGGTTGGAGGCTGCTAGTGGCGGTTGGAGGAGGTAGGAAGCGGTTGGAGAAGGTTGGAAGCGGTTGGAGGAGGTTGGAGGCAGTTGGAGGCGCTTGGAGGATTTTGGAGGCGGTTGGAGGCAGTTGGAGGTGGTTGCAGAACTCCACACATGGAGGTATCTTCACCTCGCCATGACGCAGCGCCTCGCAGTACTATGTCTCCAGCCCTGTACCCAGAATCCTTTGCACCTCCAGGGCTCTGGTCTTCATCAGCATGCAGAATCTGGGAATTGTCTCCTTTAATCAGCTGGACAGATCCATCTTGAGAGACACAAAGTTCTCTTTAAACAAATGGTCAGATTTTCATCTCCTCCACTTGAGCAGCAGACTGCGACACCAGAGGGATTGTGGGAAATCAGGGGGAGGGTTGGGGGGTGCAAGTCCTGGAAATCATCAATTAAGAGGGTCCCTTCAGCAATCAACTCTAAACTTTAACAGCCTGTGTACAATCACACCTTGGCATCTGTCACAAAGGTAATTAAATCCCCAGAATGGTGCCCCCCTGCTGATTTCAAAGGCCTCTCCCCCCCTCCAGCCCGGCATGAAACACTGACTGTGCGGATCAATAAAACTCTGCGCCGCACCCAGAAAAAGTGTTAAATCCTTCAGTTCCTTCACATCAGGTTTAAATCACAAGAAACAAATGGCTTTCCCCCTCCCCGTCCAATCAAAGGGGGGCGGCAGAGATTTTTATTTGGAAATGGGAAAGTCACTTTTTTAGGTGGATCATGAGGAGGTTTATGAGTCAGAGCTGAAAGGGAATTCACAAAACCAGAAAGACTACAAAAAGTTTGCGAAAAGTTCATTAAGGAGCTGAAAGTTTGGGCGCAGAAAACTTTGACGCAGAAAGATTGGCACTTTAAAAATCGGGGATGAATCTCCAATACCGGCGAGGAGTGGGGCAAATCTCAAACCAGGACGGGGAGCGGGGGTATTCTCCGGCAAGGGCAGGTAGTGGGGGCAAATCTCTAACAAGGGCAAGGAGTGGGAGCGAATCTCCAACACGGATACGAAGCAGGGGCAAATCTCTAACAAGAGCTGGGAGTGTGGGCAAATCTCTAACCAGGGCGGGGAGCAAGGGTACTTTTCCAACAAGGGGAGGAAGCAGGGGCAAAACTCCAACAAGGGCGGATAGTGGGGTCAAAACTCCAAAAGGGGCAGGTAATGGGGGTGAAATTCCAACCAGGACAATGAATAAGGGCAATTCTCCAACAAGTGTGGGGTTAAAACTCCAATAAGGGTGGAAACTAGGGACGAATCTCCAACCGGGATAGGTAGTGAGGGCGAATGTCTAATAATGGTGGGAAGTGGGAGCGAATCTACCACCAGGGTGGGGAACAAGGCTAAATCTCCAACAAGAACAGGAAGTGGAGTTAAAACTCCAACAAGGGCGGGGAATGGGGGGCAAATCTTCAATCAGGACGAGGAGCGATGGTGAATCTCCAACAAGGAGAGGAAGTGGGGGTGAATTTCCAAACAGGGTGGGAAGTGGAAGCAAATCTCCAACCAGGGGTATTGAATTTGAATCTCTAACAAGGGCCAGGAGTGGGGGGCGAATCTCCAACCATGACAGGGAGTGGAGGAGAATCTTCAACATGGATAGACAGAGGGGGTGAATCTCCAACAAGGGTTGGAAATCGAGGTGAATCTCCAACAAGGGCAAGGAGTGAGGGTGAATCTTCAACAAGGGTGGGAAATGCGGGCAAATCTCCAACAAGGGCTTGAAGTGGGGGAAAATCTCTAACCAGGATGGGAAGTGGGGGAAAATCTCTAACCAGGATGGGAAGTGGGGGAAAGTCTCTAACCAGGGTGGGAAGTGGGGGCAAGTCTCTAACCAGGATGGGAAGTGGGGACAAGTCTCTAACCAGGATGAGAAGTGGGGGAAAGTCTCTAACCAGGGTGGGAAGTGGGGGCAAGTCTCTAACCAGGGTGGGAAGTGGGGGCAAGTCTCTAACCAGGGTGGGAAGTGGGGGCAAATCTCTAACCAGGGTGGAAAGTGGGGGCAAATCTCTAACCAGGGTGGGAAGTCGGGACAAGTCTCTAACCAGGGTGGAAAGTGGGGGCAAATCTCTAACCAGGATGGGAAGTGGGGGCAAATCTCTAACCAGGATGGGAAGTGGAGGCAAATCTCTAATCAGGATGTGAAGTGGGGGCAAATCTCTAACCAGGATGGGAAGTGGGGGCAAATCTCTAACCAGGATGGGAAGTGGGGGCAAGTCTCTAACCAGGATGGGAAGTGGGGGCAAGTCTCTAACCAGGGTGGAAAGTGGGGGCAAGTCTCTAACCAGGATGCGCAGTGGGGGCAAGTCTCTAACCAGGGTGGGAAGTGGGGGCAAGTCTCTAACCAGGGTGGGAAGTGGGGGCAAGTCTCTAACCAGGGTGGGAAGTGGGGGCAAGTCTCTAACCAGGGTGGGAAGTGGGGGCAAGTCTCTAACCAGGATGGGAAGTGGGGGCAAGCCTCTAACCAGGATGGGAAGTGGGGACAAGTCTCTAACCAGGATGGAAAGTGGGGGCAAGTCTCTAACCAGGGTGGGAAGTGGGAGCAAGTCTCTAACCAGGGTGGGAAGTGGGGGCAAATCTCTAACCAGGGTGAGAAGTGGGGACAAGTCTCTAACCAGGGTGAGAAGTGGGGACAAGTCTCTAACCAGGGTGGGAAGTGGGGGCAAGTCTCTAACCAGGATGGGAAGTGGGGACAAGTCTCTAACCCGGGTGGGAAGTGGGGACAAGTCTCTAACCCGGGTGGGAAGTGGGGACAAGTCTCTAACTGGGATGGGAAGTGGGGGCAAATCTCTAACCAGGATGGGAAGTGGGGACAAGTCTCTAACCCGGGTGGGAAGTGGGGACAAGTCTCTAACTGGGATGGGAAGTGGGGACAAGTCTCTAACCCGGGTGGGAAGTGGGGACAAGTCTCTAACTGGGATGGGAAGTGGGGGCAAATCTCTAACCGGGATGGGAAGTGGGGACAAGTCTCTAACAAGGGCAGGAAGGGGAGGTGAATCTTCAAACAAAAGTGGGAATTCGGGGTGAACCTCCAACCAGGACAGGCCGTGAAAGCAAATCTGTTGGAGTTTGGGTCCCAAATGTTACAGAAGCTCCTTTCAACCATCCTAGATCCATTGTACCAAAAAAACGGCCCTTCACTTGCTAGGAATTTGACATTCAATACTGAAGAACAAAGGAGTCCTAAAACTCAACCTTTGTTTATAAACAAAGCCATGTGATTTCCATCTCAGCACTGCTATGACAATCACATAGCTTTGTTTATAAACAAAGAATTGTTGTAGTTGATGACAAGATTGACATCATTTGCTAACAACCACGTGAGTCACTTTCAGGTTGTTTTTGATACATTTTGCGCCATCCACAGGAAAAATGTGACAAAAATGTAACAAAAAATGTAGGTGGAGGTGAAATCGATAATTTTGCGATGAAATCAATTTAGCAGGAAATCGCTCTCCTTGCATTGATGGCGCAGTCTACGGGCGCTCTTCTTTTGTGCGTGTTCCCGTATCCTCTAATCTCTCGGATACACGCCTGACACACATTAGTAACACGTTACTGGAAGTATCAGATATCACACAGAGGCAAAAAAATCGCAGCAACGCGTCGGCTGTCAATCACCAGAAAAGCAAACAACCAACAACGCCAATTTTCGCAATCATCTCCTAATAATCGGTATTATAGGGGGGAAATGATGTCACCGCGGGAGAAAAGCAAAAATGAGGCTCCACTCAAAACAAAATACAAAACATGCAAATATAAGAAATACAACATAGGGAATTGCGATGTACAGTATATTGACAAACAAGCAGCGCTGTGCGGTACCTCCTGATGAAGTGGGGTGCAGGGCCGCTTTCTTCCCGACCTCCGAGAAGGCGTTCCCATCCAGAACTGACGCTTTGCTCTCTTTCTTGTGCGCGGCGCTCACGGGGCCCGAACTCTCCATGTCAGTGGCTCATACCCCAGAGACGGAGCCTAAAAAAAAGGGTAATTCCGGTGTTATACGATGTCAGACCACAAGCCAGTATGAGGTTAAAATGATGAGACCAACTTCGACTGTGTGACTGTTTACCGAGCTCTACTCCATATCTTCCTGCTTTGCATAGAGAAGCACACAGACCCAGTAATGGCATCACTGGGGCTAAATTAAAGATTTACTAAACCAAGGACTCTGCATTCACTATATCTGGTCTCCCCAGGAGCCTGCATTCTCTATATCTGGTCTCCCCAGGACTCTGCATTCATTATATCTGATCTCCCCAGGAGCCTGCATTCACTATATCTGGTCTCCCCAGGACCCTGCATTCACTATATCTGGTCTCCCCAGGACTCTGCATTCACTATATCTGGTCTCCCCAGGAGCCTGCATTCATTATATCTGCTCTCCCCAGGAGCCTGCATTCACTATATCTGGTCTCCCCAGGAGCCTGCATTCACTATATCTGGTCTCCCCAGGAGCCTGCAGTCACTATATCTGGTCTCCCCAGGAGCCTGCATTCATTATATCTGATCTCCCCAGGAGCCTGCATTCACTATATCTGGTCTCCCCAGGAGCCTGTATTCACTATATCTGGTCTCCCCAAGAGCCTGCATTCACTATATCTGGTCTCCCCAGGAGCCTTCAGTCACTATATCTGGTCTCCCCAGGAGCCTGCAGTCACTATATCTGCTCTCCCCAGAACCCTGCAGTCACTATATCTGGTCTCCCCAGGAGCCTGCATTCACTATATCTGGTCTCCCCAGGACCCTGCAGTCACTATATCTGGTCTCCCCAGGACTCTGCATTCACTATATCTGGTCTCCCCAGGAACCTGCATCCACTATATCTGCTCTCCCCAGGACTCTGCATCCACTATATCTGCTCTCCCCAGGAGCCTGCATTCTCTATATCTGCTCTCCCCAGGAGCCTGCATTCACTATATCTGATCTCCCCAGGAGCCTGCATTCAATATATCTGGTCTCCCACAGTACACAGAACATGGAAATGCAATTATTTTAGTAAATATAAACTGCTAAATACCTTTGCTCATCAGCAGTATATAGCAGTCTTGTGACTTCTATCAGTGTCTGGTTAAAGCTTGCAGGAGGAGTTTTCATTCTCCTCTGACTGTCCTATGAGGCTGCATGACCCCTGACCCTCTGTCTGGACTGTGCCGATTGGCCCTTTGCTGATCACATGCACTCTCCCAAGAATAAAAAACCCTCTCTAGCAATACACACCATACCGAGCATGTGCAGAGTGCCCCCAAGGCTCTGTTCTATCAGTTGACGGATTTTGGACAGTGGAAGAAGGGGAGGATCAAAGAAGATGGGGTCAAACAGCCTTTTTACACAAATGCAGAGGATTAACCCCTTAGGTTCCACAGTGAGTATAACAAGCATATTTTATTACTGCATATAAAGACATTACTATTGTGGGATTGGTAACACTTTAAGGTATGTAATGAAAATGGAAAGAATTAAAAAGTTAAAAATTGTCTTTTCTGGCACTTTTTTTAAAAATCTGTATTTTTTTTTTCTCTACTTATAACCTTCAAAACATTATTTATATATTTTAGCCGCAATTCTGCCTGCGATCCCCGAACCGCCGCAAAACACGAGACGCGTTTGCGACCCCGATACTTTCAATGGCACCCCCGATCCCGGCGCGATTTTGCAGCGATTGTCGGCCAACAAATCGTGGCAAGATTGCAGGCAAACAGAATTGCGGGACGCCCGTCGCCCCCAAAGAGGTTCCAGGACGCCCTACCATAGGTGTGAATGGAGCCTCAAGCACCGGACACACTATGAGAAAATCGGACCAACGATCCGCCGGCTTTCCTCCGATGTTTTCACAGCAAGTCGGAACCGCGGATAGAAATAACGTCCGAAAATTCTCGTACGACAAAGGCTTTTTTTTTTGGTATTTCTTGTCTCTGATCGTGGGCAGTCCTTCGTATCGGATATTTCTGGTACGAAAATGGTACTCATTAGACGAAAATCGTTCGTTCTGTTCCCCTACAAGGACATTTTTTAGGCGTTTGTCCCTTCAGAAATTTTCAGGCCATAAGTCTGTTGATTTACTTTAATACAGGAGATGTGTTACTGGCCGGATCACCAGGTGAAAACAGGGGAGAAAAAAAAGGTAAAGAAGAGGAAAACGAATGCAGCCGCCACATCTAATGATTGGTAAGCTGCAATATAATACATTTTTAGTTTTGGGTTTCTTATCGCTTAAATTTTCGTCCTGTGGACGCGAATGTTTTGTTGATCGGACATCACAGGAAATGGGGGAAGAAAACAAAAACAAATCGCAGTTCAAGTCGGGAGTTTTATTTGGAGATCGTCGCAGGAGATACAATGTTTCCAAACAAAACACAAACGCGTCATCCGTGACTTCCGAGACTAAGAAAAACAGACGGGGAGTCCAGCTGTCACCGCGGTGACGGGGTCAGGACACCCCGCCATAAACCCGAGCGCCGGCAACCCTAAAAATAACTTTTATTACTTGTCCGAAAACCAGCTGACCAAATCCATCCTCTCAGGGAAACATGCTGTTAAAATGTCAGTGGGAGGAATAGTGCCCCATCATTGGTATCAGTGGGAGGAATAGTGCCCCATCATTGGTGTCAGTGGGAGGAACAGTGCCCCATCATTGGTATCAGTGGGAGGAATAGTGCCCCATCATTGGTATCAGTGGGAGGAATAGTGCCCCATCATTGGTATCAGTGGGAGGAATAGTGCCCCATCATTGGTATCAGTGGGAGGAATAGTGCCCCATCATTGGTATCAGTGGGAGGAATAGTGCCCCATCATTGGTATCAGTGGGAGGAATAGTGCCCCATCATTGGTATCAGTGGGAGGAACAGTGCCCCATCATTGGTATCAGTGGAAGGAATAGTGCCCCATCATTGGTATCAGTGGAAGGAATAGTGCCCCATCATTGGTATCAGTGGGAGGAATATTGCCCCATCATTGGTGTCAGTGGGAGGAATAGTGCCCCATCATTGGTATCAGTGGGAGGAATAGTGCCCCATCATTGGTATAAGTGGGAGGAATAGTGCCCCATCATTGGTATCAGTGGAAGGAATAGTGCCCCATCATTGGTATCAGTGGAAGGAATAGTGCCCCATCATTGGTATCAGTGGAAGGAATAGTGCCCCATCATTGGTATCAGTGGAAGGAATAGTACCCCATCATTGGTATCAGTGGGAGGAATATTGCCCCATCATTGGTGTCAGTGGGAGGAATAGTGCCCCATCATTGGTATCAGTGGGAGGAATAGTGCCCCACCATTGGTGTCAGTGGGAGGAATAGTGCCCCATCATTGGTGTCAGTGGGAGGAATAGTGCCCCATCATTGGTATCAGTGGGAGGAATAATGCCCCATGATTGGTATCAGTGGGAGAAATAATGCCCCATGATTGGTATCAGTGGGAGGAATAGTGCCCCATCATTGGTGTCAGTGGGAGGAATAGTGCCCCATCATTGGTATCAAAGGGAGGAATAGTGCCCCATCATTGGTATCAAAGGGAGGAATAGTGCCCCATCATTGGTATCAATGGGAGGAATAGTGCCCCATCATTGGTATCAGTGGTAAGAATAGTGCCCAGAGGACCATATAAAGGCAAGCAAGGGGCTACATCCAGTCCCTGGGCTGCAGTTTGGAGACCACTATCATAGAGCAAATACGTTTGCAATAAATACACTGTATCCAATTGTTTTTTTTACTTGAAGCCACATACACTATATTGCCAAAAGTATTGGGACGCCTGCCTTTACACGCACATGACCTTTAATGACATCCCAGTCTTAGTCCGTAGGGTTCAATATTGAGTTGGCTCCGCCCTTTGCAGCTATAACAGCTTCAACTCTTCTGGGAAGGATGTCCACAAGGTTTAGGAGTGTGTCTATGGGAATGTTTGACCATTCTTCCAGAAGCGCATTTGTGAGGTCAGGCACTGATGTTGGACGAGAAGGCCTGGCTCACAATGTCCGCTCTAATTCATCCCAAAGGTGTTCTATCGGGATCGGGTTGAGGTCAGGACTCTGTTCAGGCCAGTCAAGTTCCTCTACCCCAAACACACTCATCCATGTCTTTATGGACCTTGCTTTGTGCACTGGTGCGCAGTCATGTTGGAACAGGAAGGGGCCGTCCCCAAACTGTTCCCACAAAGTTGGGAGCATGAAATTGTCCAAAATGTCTTGGTATGCTGACACCTTAAGTGTTCCCTTCACTGGAACTAAGGGGCCAAGCCCAACCCCTGAAAAACAACCCCCCACCATAATCCCCCCCTCCACCAAATGATTTGGATCAGTGCAAAAAGCAAGGTTCCAGTGAAGCGAAGTCTTAAGGCGTCAGCATACCAAGACATTTTGGACAATTTCATGCTCCTAACTTTGTGGGAACAGTTTGGGGACGGCCCCTTCCTGTTCCAACATGACTGTGCACCAGTGCACAAAGCAAGGTCCATAAAGACATGGATGAGCGAGTTTGGGGTGAAGGAACTTGACTGGCCTGCACAGAGTCCTGACCTCAACCCCACAGAACACCTTTGGGATGAATGCGAGCCAGGCCTTCTTATCCAACATCTGTGCCTGACCTCACAAATGCTCTTCTAGAAGAATGGTCAAACATTCCCATAGACACACTGCTAAACCTTGTGGACGGAAGAGATGAAGCTGTTATAGCTGCAAAGGGCGGAGCCAACTCAATATTGAACCCTACAGACTAAGACTGGGATGCCATTAAAGTTCATGTAAAGGCAGGCGGCCCAATACTTTTGGCAATATAGTGTATGTACTTCTAATAAGAGATGTATGATATCAGAAAAAAACAAACTGAAAATCCAATGTTTCCCCAATAAATAGAGAGATCTTGTGACCCCCCCCCCTCCCCTCTCCCAGTATTAGAGATCACATTGGAAATGTCATAAACATTTGTTTCTCTTGTTCTTCTTGTAATGAGAAGAGAGAAGAGAGAAGAGAGAAGAGAGAAGAGAGAAGAGAGAAGAGAGAGGAGAGAAGAGAGAGAAGAGAGAAGAGAGAAGAGAGAGGAGAGAAGAGAACGCAGCAACTGGAGGTCTCTCTCCACCTTCTCGGAATGCGGCCCTCCGGGGGGATGGGGGGGGGGGGGGGGTATTGGGGATATTCCCGTCTTGCTCCAGGTATGAAGCCCAGACGGAGATGACAGGTGAGGAAGCAGCTGTCACCCAAGGAGCTTACACTCTTGTCGTTCCTCTACAAGATACACAGCCGATTAACCCCTTCCCTCCCAGCTCCGCACACAAGACTCTCCGCATTGCATTCCTCAAGAAACCTCTGAATGTGGATGACATAAAAATAAAAAAAAATCCTAAGGAAAGAATTTCTTTAACTTAAATAGCTCTGACCTAGTCCATAGCAGAGCGTACCATTGGAGGAGAGAACGTACAAAATCTGGCGCAGCTCTGTAAGGAAACCAATCAGCTTCCAGCTTTTATTGTCAAAGCTCACATAGATAGCGGCTTCTCTAGCTGTTTACTCTGCATGATTCTTAGTCCCTGTGGTGGTAACCCATTTACCCATTGTGGATCCATGTCCACTCTAACCATTAATCTAGGGGCTCAGTATAGGCGAAACTCCACCTCCGGTTCATATATAGCGCTCCTCTTGCGCTGGGCATTTTTGAGGGTCTCTTACCCTTCATTCCCTTACTTAACTCAATGCCCATAATGACTGGCCAGTCTTCTCTACATGTGCCTATACCCTCTTGCCTCTAAACTACTTTATCTAGCAGATGTACTACCAGGGGCGGACTGACCATTCGGGCACTCAGGCACTGCCCGAGGGCCCCATGCCACTAAGGGGCTCCATCAGGGTTGCCAGCCTCAATAAAAACAGGGACAGTATGTAAAAATCTGTGTTTTTTTAAAAAAAATCCCAAGATTATAGTTGCCCCACCTCTCCAGTACCTTTTCAGTGTGTGTGTATGTGTATACTGTGTGTCTGTGTGTGTATACTTTATGTGTGTGTGTATACTGTATGTGTGTGTATATTGTGTGTGTATATTGTGTGTGTGTGTATACTTTATGTGTGTGTGTGTGTGTATACTGTGTGTGTATATTGTGTGGGTGTGTGTATACTTTATGTGTGTGTGTGTATACTGTGTGTGTATATTGTGTGTCTGTGTGTGTATACTTTATGTGTGTATACTTTATGTGTGTGTATACTGTGTGGCCCCATAATCTATTGCCTGGGGGCCCCATAATCTCCTATTGCCCGGGGGCCCTATAATCCCCTATTGCCCGGGTGCCCCATAATCTCCTATTGCCCAGGGGGCCCCATAATCTCCTATTGCCCGGGGGCCCTATAATCTCCTATTGCCTGGGGGCCCCATAATCTCCTATTGCCTGAGGGCCCCATAATCCCCTATTGCCCGGGGGCCCCATAATCTCCTATTGCCCGGGGGCCCCATAATCTCCTATTGCCCGGGGGGCCCCATAATCTCCTATTGCCCGGGGGCCCCATGAGTTGTCAGTCCGCCCCTGTGTACTACATATACCTGTGAACAGCACTATTCTTCCCTTTCTTATCTATAACACTCCGATGGACAATAGACAGGGACAACATCACATATAACCACCAATCAATACAGTTCGATTAAGGGGAGTAAAAAAGGTACCCTTTGTCCCGAAAATGCCTCACCGATCAAGGAAGTCCGATAACTCAAATGTAAGCAAAAGGCTGATTATCAGAAATTCCCGGATCGTCTCAAGCTCCTCGTTTCGGATTCTCAGGGTCACCTGGAAAACCCCTCCTAAGGCAAAGCTCGCCACCTGACCAGGACATTTTATAGATAGGCAACTCCTATCCTCATATTGATTAGTGGTTCCAAATTAATAATAACTACTGCAGTAGGGAACAGACACACAAAAGATACGCTCAGCATCTTCCCAAATAACTGTTCTGCTTTATTATGACGCAATTGAAGGTTTTTTTATACACATGATTACGTAGGTATCACATTAATATTACAATTGTACTTTTATGGTAACAAGGGGCGTAACATAGGCAGGCTAATTCTAATCAGGACTGGAAAGAATGTAAAACATGTGAGCACAGTGAGGTCAGAGTGCAATTCATACAAAATAGAATACAATTATATACAGAACTTACAAATTTCCATTTCAGTAATCGAACAAGCTGAAGTTAGAAGATGATTGGCTGCCATAGTACCAGATTCTAAGTGCTCCAGTTTTAGTAAATCTGCCCCCCCTCCCCCTCCCCCATTGTCTCTCATTGGAAACCAGGGAGCTGACAATCTAACGCTGCAATGGCAGTCATACAGTCTCGTTAGGTCCCAAGCCGTACTCCATACAAGCCGCGGTTTCCGTACTCTGCACTGATGATGGCCCAAAAGCCTGAAACAGCTTGTTTGCAATAAATGGCTCTCTAATATTCAGTAATGCCGCTTACACGCGATCGGACTTCTCGTCGGAAAAAGATATGGCGGCTTTTCCGACGGGATTCCGCTCAAGCTTGCCTTGCGTACACACGGTTACGAAAAAGTTCGCTGAAATTACGACCGTCAAGAAGGCGGTGATGTACAACGCTACGACGAGCCGAGAAAATGAAGTTCAATGCTTCCGAGCATGCGTAGGATAGGAATTTTGCGACAGACGATCGCATTTTCGGATAGGAACTTTTCCCGACCGAAAAATTGAGAGCCTGCTCCCAATCTTTTGCTGACTGGAATTCGGCCAGCAAAAAAAACAAATGGGGCGTACACACGGTCGCATTTTCTGATGAAGAAACTCTCATCAGTCTTTTGCGGGCCGAAATTCCGATCGTGTGTACGCGGCATTAGGCTACTTTCGCACCGATCCACCACCTGTACACATTAGCGATTTTTGCCAAAATTTTACTGCATTTTTTTTAACCACTTCCATACCGGGCCTCCTCTCCTACATGTAAAAATCATCATTTTTTTTGCTGGAAAAAACTTCAGAACCCCCAAACATTATATATGGTTTTTTTTTAGCAGACACCCTATGGAAAAAATGGCGGTCATTGTGTGTCGCACAGTATTTGCGCAACTATTTTTCATACTCGTTTTTTTTTTTTTTTTGAAAAAAAAAAAGTTTAATGAATTACAAAATATCAAAACAGTAAAGTCAGCCCAATTTTCTTGCATAACGTGAAAGATGATGTTACGCCGAGTAAAAAGATACCCAACATGTCACACTTTAAAAATTGCGAACACTGGTGGAATGGCGCCAAACTTCGGTACTTAAAAATCTCCATACGCTTTAAAAATTTTTTTTACAGTTTGGATGTTAAGAGTTACAGAGGAGGTCTAGGGCTAGAATTGTTGCCCTCGCTCTAACGCACACGCGGCGATACCTCACATGTGTGGTTTGAATGGCGTTTACGTATGTGGGCGGGACTTGCGTGTGCGTTCGCTTCTGTGCGCGAGCTCATGGGGACGGAGGCGCTTTAATTTTTTTTTAATTTAAATTGTTTATTTTTCTTTATTTTGTAAAGGGCTGCGCGAACTGTTGGCGCAATATAAATCCTGTATAAAAATAATATAATAATATAGTTGTTAATTATTATAATTTAATGCTCAACACAAGTTCAACAAATGACAAACACCGCAAGGCGACAAATGTCTCCATTACCCCGGCGCTCAATTCATCCTTATCAGCTAATTACGTTTATCTGTTTGACTAACGAGCGGCTCTTAATTGCTTTACAAAGGCACAGCGGGGGTGGGGGGGACATAAAGTCAGCAAACTCCTGAAGAGCTGACACTTTATAGGGGTCGTTCACACCTTGTGCATTAAGCTGCGTCGATCGTCGCAGGCTCAGCACAAGAACGCGGTATATGCTATTGCTGTCTATGTGCCCCGGTTCACAGCAAAGCGCCGCGCCAGAGAAAAAAATGTCAGCACACTGCTTTTTTTTTTTTTAAACGCGTTACAACGCACTGCAGAACATAGAATTTCTTACAAATGAAAATGAGAAAACAATAGGAAAGTAAAAAGGAAAGCGTCGCCATGCGTTTTAGCAACACCATGCGGCGCGCGTTCCGGCATTTTATTGGGAATGTTATTTAAAGGCAAATCGAATTCCAAGTTATTTTCCAGAAGGAGGGACCACATCATTGCTCTAAAATATACAGATTTGCCCCAAAATTTCAGACTTTCCAGTTTGCTCTTCCATGGCGCTTGCTGGACTCAGCACATACGATCCAGACTTCTCCGTGTGCTGCAAAACAGAACGCAGCTCTGGGTCCTACTCTGAGGTCCTACTATGAGGTCCTACTCTGAGGTTCTACTCTGAGGTCCTACTCTGAGGTCCTACTCTGAGGTCCTACTATGAGGTCACACTCTGATGTCACACTCTGAGGTCACACTCTGAGGCCCTACTCTGAGGTCATACTCTGAGGTCCTACTCTGAGGCCCTACTCTGAGGCCCTACTCTGAGGTCACACTCTGAGGTCACACTCTGAGGTCACACTCTGAGGTCCTACTTTGAGGCCCTACTCTGAGGTCCTACTCTGAAGTCCTACTCTGAAGTCCTACTCTGAGGTCACACTCTGAGGTCCTACTCTGAGGCCCTACTCTGAGGTCCTATTCTAAGGTCACACTCTGAGGTCCTACTATGAGGTCCTACTCTGAGGTCCTACTCTGAGGTCCTACTCTGAGGTCCTACTCTGAGGTCCTATTCTAAGGTCACACTCTGAGGTCCTACTATGAGGTCCTACTCTGAGGTCACACTCTGAGGTCCTACTCTGAGGTCCTATTCTAAGGTCACACTCTGAGGTCCTACTATGAGGTCCTACTCTGAGGTCACACTCTGAGGTCACACTCTGAGGTCCTATTCTGAGGTCCTACTCTAAGGTCACACTCTGAGGTCCTGCTCTGAGGTCACGCTCTGAGGTCCCACTCTGAGGTCCCACTCTGAGGTCACACTCTGAGGTCCTACTATGAGGTCCTACTATGAGGTCCTACTCTAAGGTCCTACTCTAAGGTCCTACTCTGAGGTCCCACTCTGAGGTCACACTCTGAGGTCACACTCTGAGGTCCCACTCTGAGGTCCTACTATGAGGTCCTACTCTGAGGTCCCACTCTAAGGTCACACTCTGAGGTCCTACTATGAGGTCCTACTCTGAGGTCCTACTCTAATGTCACACTCTGATGTCACACTCTGAGGTCCTACTCTGAGGTCATATGCAGTCCATCCATCACAACAAGGATTCCTGGCCTAACAGATCACTTTTATGGTGAACATTTTCCAGTAATCGGTGAAACATAATGGATGACTAACACAACTGGTATGAGTTCCTTCTCAGGCAGTTCAGTTGGGGGGTCATTGAAAAACATTCACGCTTCAGCGCTCACCGTCAGGCCTCACGCACGCTGGGCTCTTCTGAATGCTTTTCTCCTGAGGTGTTAAAAATGCACCTAAAACTATGTTTTTTAAAATGGGGTTTTAGGCATTTAGATGCATCAAACGTTTGGCTGTTTATTCATTTCATTAACCGCCATATTCACTTATTCCGGGCTTTGAAATGAATTAACGCTCCAGTGCCAAACGCGCTTAGCGTCTAGATGTCCTCAGATGCGTTTAGGCACGTTGGCCATTTTTTTTTGGCTCAAATGTTTATATCCTGATTGTGATTTCGGTGCATTGGAATTTCTGCCCCCAAACACCCCTGGCCTCTAAACTCCTCTAAAAGGAGAGGGAGAGGAGAGGGAGGAGAAAATAGAAAAGAGGAAGAGAGACAGAGGAGAGAAAAGAGGAGAAGAGAGACAGAGGAGAGAGAAGAGGAGAAGAGAAGAGAGAAAATAGAAAAGAGGAGAAGAGGAGAGACAGAAAAGAGGAGAGAGAAGAGGAGAAGAGAGATAGATGAGAGACAGAGGAGAGAGAGAAGAGGAGAGAGAAGAGGAGAAGAGAGACAGATGAGAGGAGAGATGGAGGAGAGGAGAGAGAGGAGAGATAGAGGAGAGAGAGGAGGAGAGAAGCGGGAGGAGAAGAGAGAAAATAGAAAAGAGGAGAAGAGGAGAGACAGAAAAGAGGAGAGAGAAGAGGAGAAGAGAGATAGATGAGAGACAGAGGAGAGAGAGAAGAGGAGAAGAGAGACAGATGAGAGACAGAGGAGAGAGAGAAGAGGAGAGTGAAGAGGAGAAGAGAGCCAGATGAGAGGAGAGACAAAGGAGAAACAGTGGAGAGAGAGGAGGAGAGAAGAGGAGAGAGAGAAGAGGAGAGGAGAGAGAAAAGAAGAGAGAGAAGAGAGACAAATGAGAGACAGAGGAGAGAGAGAGAAGAGGAAAGAGATGAGGAGAGGAGAGAGAAGATGAGAGACAGATGAAAGACAGAGGAGAGAAAGGAGGAGAGAGAAGAGAAGAGAAGAGGAGAGGAGAGAGAAGAGGAGAGACAGAAGAGAGAGAAAATGCAAATGCAAAAAAGGGGAAACCCCTTTAGAAAGAGCAGGACTTTTAAGGATATGGTTGTCACTGAGGTGAACTCATACACAATATTTTAGATAAAAAACTATTTTTATTATACAAAAATGGTTTAAAAAACAACTTTAAAAAGCGGAGGAGAGCAGAGGAGAGGAGACAGAGAGAGGGAGGGAGGGAGAGAGAGGAGAGGAGACAGAGAGAGGGAGAGAGAGAGAAAAAAGAAAAGAGAGAGAAGAATAGAGAGAGAGAGAGAGGAGACAGAGAGGACAGAGAAAATAAAAAAGAGAGAGAGAGGAGCGGAGGGAAGAGAGAGAGAGAGAGAAGAAAAGGGAGATAAGAGGAGATGAGAGAAGAAAAGTAAAAGAAAAGAAAGGTGGGGAGTGGAGTGGATTGGAGAGGCGGGTGGGGGAGGGGGTGCAGGGACCTGAAGACAGACAGGGGCTGTAGAGGCCGCCAGCCCGGCTTACACAAACATCCCGGCACAGAACTCCGGGATTCTCTCCTGTCTCTGCCAAGAACTTCCAGAGACTCCATGTGACATCCCTCCACACTGTACAAGTCTCTGCCTGTCTTTGCTCTCCCAGTAATGTGCTGAGACTCTCTGCACTCCCAAAATCCCCAGAGGAGGGGGGATCCCCACAGTGGAGGAGAGGAGTCTGGGGGGGTGGGGGGAGGAGAGGAGTCTGGGGGGGGAGTCGGGGGGGGGGGGGATAGGAGTCTGGGGAGGGTGGGAGGGAGTCGAGGGGGGGAGAGGAGTCTGAGGTGGGGTGGGAGAGGAGTCGGGGGCGAGAGGAGTCTGGGGGGGAGGAGAGGAGTCTAGGGGGGGAGAGGAGTCTGGGGGGGGAAGGAGTCTGGGGAGGGTGGGAGAGAGTCGAGGGGGGCGAGGAGTCTGAGGTGGGGTGGGAGAGGAGTCGGGGGGGAGGGAGAGGAGTCTGAGGTGGGGTGGGAGAAGAGTTGGGGGGGGGGAGTCTGAGGTGGGGTGGGAGAGGAGTCGGGGGGGGGGGTACAGACCATGGCAGGAAGATGTGTAGATGACTGATGTGAGCGCTACAGAACTACAGATATTCTACATGGAGAATGAAGGGTTAAATACTGATCTTCTCCGTCATTTTTCCATGGATGTGGTGGATTGGAGCACATAAAGTGGACGTTTATCACTTTTATTTTTCCTGATAGGTGAAGGCATGCTGAGAATTGTGTCCGTGTCCCCCTTCCAGGTATTTATTACCTCTCACAGAGATCACAGGTCTCCTCCTGACAACACCTTCATCTGCTTGTCTCTCCAGAAGGACAGCGCCATCTTTGTTCAGGCATCACCTGGGGTCACCACCTACTTCCTTGAGGCTCACAGATGACACAGTCATGTAAGCTCCGGTGCTGGTGCAGTTCTTGCTACAAAGTTACAATGTACAGTCTGATCAGGGGGGGGGGGGGGTGACTGGGGAAATGCTTCCTCCTGCCTGCAGCAGACTGATGACATCCACTTAGCCTAGACAAAGTCACTGGCTGGAGTTTAGGGACGGCTTTGTTAATTTGACTCTTTGCGATTTAAGGAGCCGATGGTTTTGCTTAATGAATAAAAATGACGGGTGAAAAAAAAAATCCTAAAACCCTCCTGATATCTCCTGATTTACCGATCACTTTGGCATGCTGGTTTATGACTTTAGCATGCCGTTTTCACTGAAGGCATCCTCCACTTTGGGGGTTCTCCACTCTTTTGCTCACATCCAGTTCTGCGATAGATTCGCTTTTAGTGGAAACGCGGCGCGCTCGCCGGTACGTCGCCATCAGCGGCGGAATGAAAAGGAAATTTCCTCCTGCGCCTGATTTAGCACTTCGCTCTGAAAGTCCTATAAAATGATAAATCGGTTCTGCTAGATTTTAGACGGTTGACCTTTCAGTAATTCATTGACCGTTGTTCGCGGCCTCGCCGCTCATCAAACGAACGCAGTTATGCCCTGCGCCCATTTCTGACACTTTATGGCGCAGACAGAGGCCGTGGCGGCTGCCATAAGTTTCAGGTTCAAAGCCTTCATCCAGTAAAGGGCGGCCATGGGGGTCAGCATTGCCCCAGGAGAGAGGAGACTTCCTGTCTATAGGAGACATCAGACAGGCTCAGGCATCTCTCAGCCCCGAGCCAACATTCTGCCGCGCCAAAAAAAAAAAAAAAAAAAAATGATTTGGCATCTTCAGCAGACGAGTTCACAGAAGACCGGAGCAAAGATTCGCTTTTACCAGCAAGACGGCAATGGGGGCGATTTACTAACAGCAAACAGAACGTTCACTCTGCAAAGTGCAGGTACTCCAGAGCTTAGTGATTGAGGAAAAGCTTCATTTTACAAAGAATATCCAATCACGTGCAAGGAAATTAAAAAAACAGCATGTTTGCACATGATTGGACGATGGAAGTCAGCAGAGCTTCACCACATTTACTAAGCTCTGGAGCAACTGCACTTTGCAAAGAGCACTCAGTCTATCGGCCTTCAGTAAATCAACCCCGATGTGTCCTGTGTCACCACCATCAACTGTGCGTGTGTCCCTATCAACTGTCTGTGCCCCACCATCAATTGTGTACATACCCCCCATCAATTGTGTACATACCCCCCATCAATTGTGTACATACCCCCCATCAATTGCTGCAAGGAAGGAAGGAACCACTCCTCAATCTCCCCTCCCCCAGTGATCAGACTGTACATTGTAACTTTGTAGCCAGATCTGTGCAGTCATCCAGTGTGAGACTTCTTGTATCAAAGACTGCTCACTGCTGCTCTCTCTCCTTGTGCAGGGAGACTGGTCTGTCTCCGCCCACTCCTGTAGTTTTCTGTAGTGGGTGGAGCCTAATGGGTCCCTCCCAAAACTGGTCTTGTCTCCACCCACTCCTGTAGTTTTCTGTAGTGGGTGGAGCCTAATGGGTCCCTCCCACAACTCTGCTCTCTCTCTCCCTGTGCAGGGGGACTGGTCTGTCTCCGCCCACTCCTGTAGTTTTCTGTAGTGGGTAGGGCCTGCTGGGACCCCTCCCACAGCTCTGCTCTCTCTCCTTGTGCAGGGGGACTGGTCTTGCCTCCGCCCATTCCTGTAGTTTTCTGTATTGGGTGGAGTCTGATGAGCCCCTCCCATAACTTTGCTCTCTCTCCTTGTGCAGGGCGACCGGTCTTGTCTCCGCCCCCTCCTGTCAATTTCTGTAGTGGGTGGAGCCTAATGGGCCCCTCCCACAGCTCTGTTCTCTGCACATTCTATGTACAGCACAGTGATGATGTCACTGCTACTTTTACAAGGTGATATCTGGGTTTGCAGAGGCGTTTGGCGCACACGAGGTGGAATAATATCCTTTGTGGATATGGAGGAAATGATTTCTGCAATCTTTTTATCGGGATCAGAGTTCTCCTTTAAGAGGAAACGGCTCCAAAGTTCCATAAACTGGGAGAATGGAAGATCGGCGGGGAAAGTGTTTTTCCTTCTAAACATCTCGGAGGGGATATTATTAATACAGACAGAAGCGAGACAGCAATTTCCTGTGGAGGACGGCAGCATGGAGGGTCTGCGTATTGGGGGTTTACAGAAGAGGGCCCCCCCTCAGCCCCCAGCACAAGGGAGGAGGGGGAGGGGCCAAGTGGTTCTAGTGACACCCTGGCGCTTTCAGCGAGGGGTTATAAGATACAGCTGGGAGTTCTGTATGTTAGCGCTGACTGTTCCTTCTCTTCTCTGAACTTCTGAACCCTCAGTGACTCACGCACAGTATGACCCCCTCCCCCAAATTACTCACTGCCCCCCCCCCCCAATAAAAGACGCTGCCCATAAAAGGACACGAGTGGGAAACGCCGCGTCCACCGCCATATTATCATTCCACGCACGGCCGCTTATTTGCATATCGCCGCTCATAACTCTCTATGTGAAGTGACTGTAAGGCTCCGTTCACATACTGTATATGTGAATTGGATGCGATTTGAACCGCATCCGATTCGCATGACACGTGAACCGGCAGCCTTCTCCGTGAAGCCGGGTTAACATATATGCGGTGCAGCGGCAGTGCCAATTCGCTGCAAATTGAAAGCGAGTCCTGTGCGTTTCCTGAGCACCGATGCAAATTTCCAGCTATTGCCTTCTTTGGGAACACATCTGAATCGCACATGCCCTCGAAACACACATTCAATCCGAAAAAAAACAAAAACAGCGTAAGGCCCCCTTCCCCCTCCCAATCCATACCAGGCCCTTTCGAGTCTGGTATGGATTTTAAGGGGAAATCCACACCAAAATAAAAAAAAAAATGGCGTGGGTTCCCCCCACAATCCATACCAGGCCCCTAGGTTGCACATGCCCTCAAAACAGGAATTCAATCCGAAAAAAAAAACAAAAAAAAAACAGCGTAAGCCCCCCCACCCCATCCATACCAGGCCCTTTCGAGTCTGGAATGGGATTTTAAGGGGAAACCCTCGCCAAAAAAAAAAAAAATGGCGTGGGGGGTCCCCCCCGCAATCCATACCAGGCCCTTACTTCGCACATGCCCTCAAAACATCCAATTCAAACCGAAAAAAAACAAAACAGCATAAGGGTCCCCCCCAATCCATACCAGGCCCTTTTGAGTCTGGTACGGATTTTAAGGGGAAACCCACGCCAAAAAAAATGGCGTGGGGTCCTCCCGCAATCCATACCAGGCCCGTAGCTCGCACATGCCCTCAAAATACGAATTCAATCCGAAATCTTATCAAAATCTGGAAGCCCCCTTCAATAAGGTGCCGATTCCCCCCCTATATAAATGAGTAGGAGTAAAAAAAAAAAAAGTGTCAAAAAGAAATGAAAACACAGAGACAGTTTTTGACAATTCCTTTATTAAGAAAAACAAAAACGATGCCCCCCGTTGTAGATCCATCGTCAATCACGCCCCTCGCCGCCACCACCCACCCGAAAAAAGCAAAAAAAAAAAGCTCCGCTCCTGCCCTCTACCTGGCTAAGGGGTGGGGCCAGCCAGCGATGTCACCTAGAGGCACTGCCCCCTTGTGACATCATCGACCGGGGGCATGCTGGAGACGACGAGAGATCCACAAAGAGAGAGCAGTGATCCAGTCTATGGATTTAAAGGAGACGTCCACCCAATCAAGAAAAAAATCTCATAGAAGTTTTCACATGCCGACATCAATCTTGATTACATTAAAATAATCCATGGTGATCCTGCCATGAGGGTCCTTGTTCAGGCACTTCTTGTTATAGGGTGACAACGCCCGGTCCTCGTCTCTCGATTGTGTTAAAGCGTTGTCACACCGGCTTCTGATGGAGACTACAAGGGGAGGTTTGATTAAGAAAATGGCAATGGTGTAGGTAACGCCAGGGCCGTCTCTAGGTTCCACCCCTCACCCACCTCCGAGCACCGTTCCTTGGTTCCACCCCCTACCCACTTCCGAGCACCATTCCTTGGTTCCACCTTCTACCCATCTCCGAGCACCATTCCTTGGTTCCACCCCCTACCCACCTTCGAGCACCTTCCCTTGGTTCCACCCCTACCCACCTTCGAGCACCTTCCCTTGGTTCCAACCCCTACCCACCTCCGAGCACCGTCCCTTGGTTCCACCTCCGAGCACCGTTCCTTGGTTCCACCCCCTACCCACCTCCGAGCACTGTCCCTTGGTTCCACCCCCTACCCACCTCCGAGCACCTTCTCTTGGTTCCACCCTCTACCCACCTCCAAGCACCTTCCCTTGGTTCCAACCCCTACCTACCTCCGAGCACTGTCCCTTGGTTCCACCTCCGAGCACCGTTACTTGGTTCCACCCCCTACCCACCTTTGAACACCTTTCCTTGGTTCCTCCCCCTACCCATCTCAGAGCACTGTTCCTTGGTTCCAGCCCCTACCCACCTCCGAGCACCTTCTCTTGGTTCCACCCCCTACCCACCTCCAAGCACCGTCCCTTGGTTCCACCTCCGAGCACTGTTCCTTGGTTCCACCCCCTACCCACCTCCAAGCACTGTCCCTTGGTTCCACCCCCTACCCACCTCCGAGCACCTTCTCTTGGTTCCACCCCCCACCCACCTTCAAGCACCTTCCCTTGGTTCCAACCCCTACCCACCTCCGAGCACCGTCCCTTGGTTCCACCTCCGAGCACCGTTCCTTGGTTCCACCCCCTACCCACCTCCGAGCACCGTCCCTTGGTTCCACCCCCTACCCACCTCCGAGCACCGTTCCTTGGTTCCACCCCCTACCCACCTCCGAGCACCGTTCCTTGGTTCCACTCCCTACCCACCTCCGAGCACCGTCCCTTGGTTCCACCCCCTACCCACCTCCCAGTACCACCCCTTTAAGAGAATACAGGACCAAGTATCATTTTTTTTCATTTGCTAATGAAAGGCAGTAAAATAAGTCCCCTTCAGCCATCAACAAAAGAACTCCCCAGCAACAATAGACCACGTTAGCAATAATATATCTCTCCAGCAACAATAGATCCACCTAAACAACAAAATACCCCTTCCAGAAACAATACATCCACCCCAGCAATAATAGACCCCCCACCAGCAACACTGGATCTCCCAGTAGCCAGCATCAATAGACTCCCCAGCAGCCAGCAACAACAGACCCCCTCCCTCAACAGTAGATCTCTCCCATCAACAATATAGCCCCCCAGCAAGAATATATCCCCCCTCCACCAGTAGTAATAGACCTCCCCAGCAACAATAGACACCCTGAACGACAATAGATCCCCCCAGCATCCATCAACAACAGACCCCTCCGTCAACAGTAGATCTCTCCCAACAACAATACATCCCCCTAGCAACAATAGACCTCCCCAGCAACAACAAATCCCCCCAATGACAATAGATCCCCCAGCAGCCAGCATCAATAGACCTTTCAGCACAGCCCAGCACCCCTTGCCATTACATACATTCGTTTCCCTCCACGTTCCCGCTGAAAAAAAGCCCCGCCTTTACACCAACCATACTTGACTCCATCTTATTGTACAATCTCCTTTAGACTAACTATGCAGCGCAAGGGACCATCCTGATTTAATACTAATTGAATGGATTATTCACACAGTTTTGGCACAGATTGTACAATCAGATTGTAGAGCGTATGGCCGGTTTTAGGCACAGAGCAACATCCAGATTTCAACAGTAGAATCCAAGATTTTCCACAGCTGAGTACTCGGCAATGTTGGCAGGAATTTCTACAAATAAAAGCAATCTCTAGTGTACATGGATGTACTCTGCTCTCCGGCGCGGAGTTCTCACATCTACAAGAATCACGCGGTACGTTCAAATCAATGTCCAGGGAAACCGCGGCGGATAATGTGGATTCGGGGAAAAAAAAAATGTAATTAATTTCCCAATTGAACATTTCAGTTTTAGGATCATGAAGCCGGTCGGTTTTGTCTGCGAATTTGGCGATGAGGGATGTCACGGGCCGTTAACCTCTGACCTGGAATGACCGCGGATCATGTGACCTCCATGGAGTTTCTGGGGAAACATGAAAGACCCTAAATTTATCTCCCCCCCCCCCCCCCGGAAGTGGAGAACCCAGTGAAAGGACGCCATTGAAGGAGCTCGGCGTTCAGCGCTCTGCGTCATCTTCATGGCCGTGCGTGGGAGCGGCCAATTGAGCGCCGCGACCGACCAATCATCCGATGAAGAAGAAAAGAGACCCCCTAAATCTACTGAATGATGTTCCGGGTGTCAGAAAATGAATGTTAGAAAAAAAAATGACATCTGTTTGTGTTGCTTTTAGGGAGATTTCTTCTCACTTCCTGTCCTGGGGTCAGGGCGGGGCTTGGGATGGGCAGGAGGGGAAGCTGCCCCAGGTGCAGAAGAATAGATACAGGGTGGTACACCCATTCTATGGCATGTACCATTCTATGATGTCATCAGTCTGCTGCAGGCTGGATGGAGCATTTCCTTAGTCTCCCCTACCCAGTGACTTTGCCAAGGCTGAGATGATCTTATTGGTCCGCCGCAGTTATAAGGAAGCATTTCCTCAGTCTCCCCTACCCAGTGACTTTGCCGAGGCTGATATGATGTCTTCAGTCTGCTGCAGGCTGGAGTAAGCATTTCCTCAGTCTCTCCTCCCTCCAGTTTCTTTGCCTAGGCTGAGATGATGTCATCAGTCTGATGCAGGCTGGAGAAAGCATTTCCTCAGTCTCCCCTCCCCCAGTGACTTTTCCCAGGCTGAGATGATGTCCTCAGTCTGCTGCAGGCTGGAAGAAGCATCTCCTCAGTCTCCCTCCCCCCCCAGTTTATTTGCCTAGGCTGAGATGATGTCATCAGTCTGCTGCAGGCTGGAGTAAGCATTTCCTCAGTCTTCCCATCCCCCCCAGTGACTTTGCCTAGGCTGAGATGATGTCTTCAGTCTGCTGCAGGCAGGAGAAATCATTTCCTCAGTCTCCCCTTCCCCCAGATCAAACTCTACATTGTAACTTTGTAGCAAGTCACAGGCTACAGCAGGGGGCTGATATGTGTCAGACATTTGTGAACACAGCCAAGAACTGCACAGGCCTCAGTACTGAAACTGGCATTTCAGAGCAGGATGTAGATGGTGACCATGTGTGATGCCCAAATAAGGATGGTGCTGCCCTTCTGGAGAAAAAAAAAGGGGGGGATGAACGCATTATCAGGGAAAGTACTGTGATCTTTGTGAGAGGTAATAATAAAAAATAAACAAAAATAAAAAAATGGGGATTGCATATAAATGTCCATAATCACATCGCAAGTCTACCCCCCCCCTAAAAAAAAATAAAAAAATAAACAAATCAATAAATAAATACATAAATAAAAGTCTCTTTTATTAACCAACCATGTGCACTGATGTTGTAAAGCGCTGCGCAAACTGCCGGCGTTATATAAATCTTGTATAATAATAATATTAATAATAATGAACCACTACAAATATCAGCTACGGGGTTAATAATATAGAGGAGGCGGAACGCGTCGGGCTTCTTGCGGGACGCCGGCCAATGGAATCCGTATAAACTCAACAGCTGCTCGTTAATGTCCGGCCGGGACGAGACACCCCATAAAATCATTGCCATTCGCAGCCTCCCCACCGCCATTAAAACTCAATCAATTCAGCTTAACACAAGTGTCCTGGGGGGCCCCCGGGGGCCCCTCCGGAGGTGTCACCGTGACTTATGGCATTGTCTCCTCCACAAAGAGCCGCGGCACAAGAGAAGGCGCCTCGGGGGGGTGCCGGGGGGGGGGACGACACTCGTGTGGAGGACACTCAGAGGGCTCTTGTGTGTCTGGAGAGGAGAAAGAAAAACGCTTAAAGCTGAACTCCGGGCAAATACGGAAGACGCAAATCAACGCGGCTCTGACATCATAAAGGACTAAAATCAGCAAAAAAAAATATTATAAACTGCCCCCCCCCTCCTCAGGTTTGCACAGCGCATGCCGGCACATTATGGCCGACTCACCTGTCAAAGATCCCCTCCATTGGCTCCATTTGGCCACTTGAACGGCCCAGCCCGCGATGACGTCACTACCACGGGAGGCACTTTATCACGGCATGGAGCGGATGCCTTAAATATACTCTGAGCTGAGCATTTATGACAGAAGGGACCATTAGGGGTCGGCCTTGCCTGTCAGCGGTTTCTTTTTTTTTTTAATTTAGACTTTAATACCGCTTTAAAAAAAAAAATGTTTTTGATCCCGCCAGAAATTCAGAGCCGCCCCTTGTCCTCTGCACACTTCCTGTGTTATCTCGAAGAGCTCTTCATGTTCTTAATCTACAGAACGATTAGAGATTATTGGGGGCGCCTTCACTGGGTATTATATGGAAGGGTTTACAGCCAAGCACACCTGAAACACCAGCTTCGGGTGGATTGGGCCTTCAAGTCAGAATTTAAAGTGGAGCTCCACCCAAAAAGTGGAACTTCCGCTTATTTGTCTTCCCCTCCGGTGCCACATTTGGCACATTTCCGAGGGGGACCTGTTTTTGACAGGTCCCCTTCCCCACTTCCTGGGGGAAGCTCGCCCAACCCCCCCCCCCCCCCCCGCCTTTCTCCGCCGCCGGGCCAATTAGAGAATGCAGCGCGGGGAGTAGGGGACCGTCCCTGAAAGCCGAAAAGGCTTCACCGCTGGGTTCCCTTACCGGCAATGGCGGCGACTGCACCCCCCCCCCCCCGACAGCCGATCCCGAAGATGGGCTGGGGGGGCCGACATCGCCATCAGCTGCAGTATTTGTAGCCGCTGACTTTTAATGTATTCGTGGGGTGGGAGGACCTCTGCTTTAACCGCTCCTAGATGATGTTTCTCCCTCGTTCTGCTCCATTCTGGTCCCTCACCAAACCTCAGAACACCATTTATAACCATGAGGTCACAGAACATGCGTGGGGTGCTGTACATATGACGTATAATAAGTGCTGAGTTAGTAGAATGCGGAATCACCTGGGACGCTGGGAGCTCACATGGAGCTCTGCAGGCTTCACCACGTGTAAAAAAAAAAAAAAAGAACGCTGCAAAGGCATTAGCAACCGGAGAAGACCGCTATACAACCGGTGGGGGAAGTGATGGAGATAAATGATGTCCAAAAAAAAACAATTCATAACCACAGAGCTGATCATTGATCTGATATGGCCACATGACCTTGTAGGGTGAACGTGATTGACCTACTTTGGCTATATTAGATCAATGATGTCATGAGTTTCTCCACCCCTTTGTGTTCATGCAGCTGTGTGGTGGGAACCCGGGAACCCCCCCCCCCCCCACTATGATTAGCTGGGACTGACAGTTTTCTTTGAGTTAGACCAAACAGAGTTTTAAACCATACCAAAGCTCATTCATACTCCTAATCCCACACCCAAGAGTAGACCATAGAAGGTTTCATCCACCATGATCAGAAAGGCAGCCTAGGACCGTAACCGAGTCCTTATACTGTACATCGTGTGTTCACTACAGGTTGACCTCCTTAAAGGAGAACTACTTCTGTAATCTTGACTCTTATCCAGTGCTACCACACATCTACTGAGAGATTGATCCTGGCTTCACCGATCTAATATGACTACATGGCCCCTTTGGGTCATTGTGATTGGACAACTTTAGCCATATTAGGTCAATGATGCCAAGAGCTTCTCCACCCCTTTGTGTCCATGCAGCTGTGGGGCGGGAATCCCCCGCTTGTAGCTGATTGGCCAGGACTGACAGCTTCCTTTAAATTCGGCAAAACATAGGTGCTGACCAAACCCAAGCTCATCTCTACTCCCAACCCCACATCCAAGAGTGGATCATCTGATGAAGGAATCATCCACTGTGATCAAAGAGGCATCAGCCTAGGACCATAACCGGGTCATTAATTATACACTGTGGGTTCACTACAGGTTGACCTCCTTAAAGAGCTGCCTCCCTTTCTTCACTTCACATTCTTAACTGTTACTACCACACTTATACCAGGCAGGGGCGAATGGTCGTGACTTCATTGATCTAATATGGCCACGTGGCCTTATTGGGTCAATGTCATTGACCTACATTGGCCATATTAGGTCTATGATGCCATGAGCATCTCCACATCCAAACCCCACACCCAAAAGTAGACCATCTGATGAAGGATTCTACCACTGTGATCAAAGAGGCATCAGCCTAGGACCATAATCGTTTTTTATACACTGTGGGTTCACTACAGGTTGACCTCCTTAAGGGGGAACTACCTCTATAAGCTAGGTTCAGACCAAACCCAAGCTAATGAATATTCCTCAAAACTATACCTCTCACACGTGTACAGATAGAGATAGCGGCGCTAATATAAATTGTGTAAAATAATGGGTCAGAGCAGTATAATGCCTACGACCCTCTACTTATGCATAAAAATAATAATAGTGTCATGAAAAATATTAATTTTATCATGAAAAGAAATTTCCTTAACACCCAGTGAAAAGTGACACTATAAATGAATGATCAAGTTCAACAGTTGTTTTTCAATCTTCTTGTGAAAAATCTTCTTCTACTCTTCCACCACACCACCGTGATAGTGACACCACTCCCTCTGAAGAGCGCACTCACCAGATTGTATAGCCTCCCACTCTCGTGTTCGGCAAAACAGCAATTGAACCACACCTGGGTTGCATGTGATGAACCGTGACTCCAATCAAGCCAGCTCCATATGTGAAAAAATGAATAAAGTGCTCCACATAGCGTGATACCATTTTGACAGATTTATTAAAATCACTTCAAACACACTTCAATGGTTACACTCACTTTTAAACTGAAACATAAAAGCCTTTAAAAAGAAATCCACAGCAAGCAACAGGATCAGTGATCCGCGGTCACATGCAACCCAGGTGTGGTTCAATTGCTGTTTTGCCGAACACGAGAGTGGGAGGCTATACAATCTGGTGAGTGCGCTCTTCAGAGGGAGTGGTGTCACTATCACGGTGGTGTGGTGGAAGAGTAGAAGAAGATTTTTCACAAGAAGGTTGAAAAACAACTGTTGAACTTGATCATTCATTTATAGTGTCACTTTTCACTGGGTGTTAAGGAAATTTCTTTTCATGATAAAATTAATATTTTTCATGACACTATTATTATTTTTATGCATAAGTAGAGGGTCGTAGGCATTATACTGCTCTGACCCATTATTTTACACAATTTATATTAGCGCCGCTATCTCTATCTGTACATGTGTGAGAGGTATAGTTTTGGGATTTTGATCAGTCTATGTATTTATTTAAGTTGCAGCTTTTTTTCATTGTACACTGTGGATGTACACATATTTTGTATTCATTTACACACCTTTATACAGCTTTGCACTTTTCTTTGGCGCAGTGGAGTAAGAGAGATTCAGGGGCGGTTTATTTGTATATCTCTTGCTACAAACCAATGAATATTCCTCACCACACGTCCAAATGTAGACAATCTGATGAAAGATTCATTAACCATTGTCTGAAAGGCATCAGCCTAGGACCATACCGGTCATTATAAACTGTGTGTTCACTACAGGTTGACCTCCTTAAAGGAGAACTACCTCTGTACTCTTGACTCTTATCCAGCGCTATCACACACTTACCAGGGAGGATGGTTGCAACATCACTGATCTAATATGGCCATGTGGCCTTATTGGGTCAATGTCATTGACCTACTTTGGCCAAATTAGATCTATGATGCCAGGAGCTTCAACACATCCAAACCCCCCCACCCAAAAGTAGTTCATCTGATGAAGGATTCTACCACAATGATCAAAGAGGCATCAGCCTAGTACCATATCCGGTCTTTATACACTGTGGGTTCACTACAGGTTGATCTCCCTCTGTAATCTAGGTTCGGACTAAACCCAAGATAATGCCTCTTTCTATCCCCACATCCAAATGCAGACCTTCTGTTGAAAGATTTATCCACCGTCATCTGAAAAGCATCAGCCTAAGACCATAACTGGGTCATTAAATACTGTGGGTTCACAGTACAGATCTTAGGCATCAGCCTAAGACCATAACTGGGTCATTAAATACTGTGGGTTCAATACAGGTTGTCCGCCTTAAAGGAGAGCTACCTCTGTACTCTTCACTCTTATCCAGTGCTACCACACACATACCAGAGGGGGGAACGGTCATTATATCTTTGATCTAATATGGCCATATGGCCTTGTTGGGTCAATGCCATTGACCTACTTTGGCCATATTAGGTCTATGATGCCATGATCATCTCCACATCCGAACCCCAAACCCAAAAGTAGACTATCGGATGAAGGATTCTACCACTGTGATCAAAGAGGCATCAGCCTAGGACCATAAACAGTCTTTATATACTGTGGGTTCACTACAGGTTGACATCCTAAAGAAGAACTAACTCTGTAATCTTGACTCCTATCCAGTGCTACCACATGCCTACTGGGGATGATGGTTTGCGACATCATTGATCTAATATGGCCACACGGCCCTATTGGGTAAATGTCATTGACCTACTTTGGCCATATTAGGTCTATGATGCCATGAGCATCTCCACGTCCAAACCCCACATCCAAAAGTAGACCATCTAATGAAGGATTCTACCACCGTGATCAAAGAGGCATCAGCCTAGGACCATAACTGGTCTTTATACACTGTGGGTTCATTACAGGTTGACCTCCTTAAAGGAGAACTACCTCTGTAAGCTAGGTTCGGACCAAACCCAAGCTAATGCCTATAACTAACTCCACATTCAAATGTAGATCATCTGATGAAGGATTCAGTCACTGTGATCTGAAAGGCATCAGCCTAGGACCATAACCGGTCATTATACACTGTGGGTTCTCTCTTTAACCTCCTTAAAGAAGAACTAGAACTATCTATGTAATCTTGCCTCTTATTCAGTGCTACCACATGCCTACTGGGGCTGATGGTTGTGACATCATTGATCTAATATGGCCACATGGCCTTATTGGGTCAATGTCATTGACATACTTTGGCCATATTAGGTCTATGATGCCATAAGCATCTCTGTGTTCATGCAGATGTGGTGTTGACCTCCTTAGGAGAAGAACTACCTCTGTAATCTTGACTCTCATCCAGTGCTACCACACATCTACCAGAGCATCTACAGGACAGGAAGTTAGATCTCTGGAATGGGACACAGATGGAAACCCCCTCTCCTCCCCCGATGGGTTTAATCCTTCCCTACATGAAATTTAAAAAAAAAGTTTTGGCTTTAGCTGTCCCGCCATTCTCCCTTTCTGGCCCAAGCCATTTTCTGATGTTTTTGGAGATCTTTCCCATAAAGTAAGTCTTTGTTCAGGTTTCAGAGGCACAGAGAGCATTGCGTGGTGTGTACTGTTATGTAAATGCATTATAAGGTGATCCACTGTACTAGTGCATTCAGGAAGAAAGCGCCCCTTAATAAACGTCAGGCGGGCTCCCCTCTCCGGGAAACGCGCGGCTCTCGGGGGGCTGAGAAGGCGCTGGGATGTGAATAGACGGCGATTTGGGCTCTTTTCTGTGTAACCGCTGGAACTCTGAGTTCACCACAATGGAAGTGTCAGCAGTTATTATTCTCATGCTAATCCGCAAGGAACAGACAGTGACTGTAACCCTCTCCGGGCCAATCGCATGCCGGAATTGGGGGAGGCCAAAGCTATTCGGGCGGACGCAGAAGGGTTAACGACACCCAATTTAGGTAATTACTCTTCCAGCCCCTGAGGGTTGAATGCTGATCACCAGACACCAACTTCTGGGAGAGATTACTTTGAAGGATTTGAGGCAAACACTGGAGATTATCATCCCGCCGCCTGCTAAATGTCTTGTAAATTAACAAAAAAATACAAAAAACTTCCATCGGGGATTTAGAGGATTCCAATTATGAGCATTGGGGGGGGGGGGGGGGGGATGATAAGCAACTCCAGCAATCAGAGACGCATGAAGGACAAGCCAACCTGGTGGAGGATCAGACTTGCGTGTCTGCGTTTTCATGCATCTTTTGTTGCATTTTTCATACATTCCCACAGAAGTCAATAGGCTTGTTCACCCCCCTTTCACACTTAGGTTCATACTACTGCATGTCAGGAACACGTGATTTCCCGACATGCAGAGAAACGCGCTGCTCCTTAGAAGAAGAGCAGCGGTGCCATTATCTGTTAATGGAACCCCCACGCATCTGCCAACCTGTGCATTTTTGCCCGCGCCAAACCACACCCAAACCATGTGGTCCAGATGCGGCGCAATTTTGGAAGAGGGTCATCGAAATTAACACAAAGTGGTGGGGATGCTTATGACATCATTGACCTAAAATGGGTGATGTGAGGTCTATGTCACTGACCTTATATGGCCAGGTGTCCATATTAAGTCAATGATGTCATAAGCATCCCCGTCGCATTGTATATATGCAGCGGTGGGGTAGGGAACCTCCTGGCCTGCAGCTCACTGGACAAGCAATGGCAGCTAACTTCCAATTTTGGGCTGAACCTAAATTCATCCCTACTGGCTAATGAAAGTTTAGGCTTGTTAACAGTGTCTGAAAACGCATGCAAAACACATCATACATGCATTTTTAATGCATTACCTTTGACTGCACTGCCATTGCTGGGCAAATAAGCCGCAGGCGGGAGACTTCCTAGTCATGACATCATTGACCTAACATGGGCACATGTTATTGGCCTGATATGGCCATGTGCCCATAATAGGTCAATGATGTCACAAGCATCCCCAGCTGCACATATAAAAGTGTGGGCATGTTCGTGACATCATAGACCTAATATGGCTATACAAGGTCTATGTCAATGATAGGGATTGTGCGAATCGTTCGCGGAACACCCGAATTTGCAGGGTTTTTGCCCCGATGAACACCCTGCAATGCACTGAGCGCTGCAAAAGTCAATTCTGCAACCTGATTGGCCAAAGCTTTGCCCCCCCCCCTTTTTGGGTCTAATATAGATTTGGAGGGGAACCCCACGCCAAAATAAAAAAAAATAAATGGCCTGGCGTCGCCCCCTCGCTCGTCCCCCTCCCTTTCCTGACCTGCAAGGCTGCATGCCCGGATAAGGGTCTGGTATGGATTTTGGGGGGGACCCCATGTTGTTTATTTCTTTATTTTTATAATAGCAATTGCAACTGCGAGTCATTTTAAATGGGATTTGACTCTTTGACTTTTTTTTTTTCTTTAGAAATATCATTTTTGCTGCAACAGGTTCTATACATGCTACAGATGTTCCACTTTACAGGCACATTAAGGGGACCCCCCAGGCACTATACTTAAAGGAATTTTTCATTTTTTTTCGTTGAACTTCAAGCATAATTAAAATCACTGCTCCTGTAAAAACAATCATTTTTTTAAAATTGATACATGTCCCCCAAGGCAGTACCCATACCCCACAATGCCACACTTTTTTCGCACCTGCCTCTAGGGCCGGGCCTTTTTGGCTGGGACCAGAGGAAGTTTTTATTTCTGGCACTATGGCACTAAGCACTTCTCCACTTCCCTTTCCCCACTTTTATTAGTGTTTTTGTGTGTTTTGTCACTTGCACTTGTGCACTTTACTCACCGTGATCAATAGGGTGTAGGTTCTCAGGCCTTCCCTGAAAGTCTTGGGAGGGGGTGTACATGGCCTTTTGGCTTGGTTGGCCCTCTCTCATGGGGTCTCCCTTTGGGGGAGCCCAACCTAGTATTTGGGCTGGACTGTTTCGGCAGACCTCCCAAAGAATGGGGTCTGCCTGGTTTCGGCCAGGTGGGCCAGCGAGTACCCCAATCGCTGCCAGGCGCCCTGGGGGATCAGGACCAGGGTCCTTCCTCTGGAGGAGGTTCATGTGTGCACACTGTGCACTTTTTTTTGTTCTCACGTTTTGTGTGTGCACTTTTTTTTGTTCTCACGTTTTGTGTGTGCACTTTTTTTTATTTGTGAGTCTGAGTATGACTCACACACCACGGGCCTTAAGAAAAAAAATGCGCAAAAGTGAGTGTTTTTGTACTCGTACACGAAACGCATGAAAAATGCTTGCTGCGCTTATGGATGCGTGTTTTGCCATGTTTGTCACACATTTTGATGCATGTTAAAATGCACATATGCTTGCCGCGTTTGGGGTGCCATTAACAAAAAATGGCACTGCGAGCACAGCGTGCATATTTTGACCGTTTTGTGAATGCGTGCAAAAAAAAAAGATCACTTTTGCGCACATTCATGAAACGCTAAGGTGTGAATGCAGCCTTAAAGTGGACTTTCACCCTAAGGTTCATTTTATAGCGCCCTGTTTTCTTTAGAAATATCATTTTTGCTGCAACAGGTTCTATACATGCTACATTAAGGGGTCCCCCAGGCGCTATATTTAAAGGAATGTTTCATTTTTTTTATTGTTGCACTTTAAGCATAATTAAAATCGCTGCCCCTATAAAAACAATCTTTTTTTTTTTTAATTGATACATGTCCCCCAGGGCAGTACCCAGACCCCCATACTCCACAATGCCACACTTTTTTCGCACCTGCCTCTAGGGCCCAGGCCTTTTGGCTGGGACCAGAGGAAATTTGTATTCCTGGCCTGAAGGCCTGCCGTGGTATTGCACTATGGCACTAAGCACTTCTCCACTAACATTAACAATGTATGGCACTGCAAGCACTGTCTCCCCCCCCCCTCTCTTACTATTGCGCGCGTCGCGCTTGCAGTGGCATTCATTGTTAACGGTATCCCGAAAACAGCCGGCAGATGCGCAAATTTCTCCATGTGGAAAACCCCCTTAACAAACACGTCAAAAGCTCAACTCCTATAAAGCTACACGAGCGACTTTGGCGCATTTGTCCTGCGTAGGGCAGCCCACTGAAATGAATGGACTGCCCTAGGCGTGCAGCATGCGCAAAAAAAACGCACGAAACGCTAGGTGTGAACCTAGCAAGCCTTGGATTGAAGTTAAAAAATAAATAAATAAATAAGGTGGCGGTCTCCAGATCTGCGGGGTTTCTCTTATCCCATCCCGGGCAGAGAACACTTCGGCGTTGTCCGCGGATATGCAGAACCGGCCAGAAAGAAGAAGAAAAAAAGGCGATTTATGAAACGATCGTAAACCAAAAATCCAGTCGATTTCTACAACCTCTTTCTGTGCGTTCAGCAAAGCAAACATGCGAGGGCGGCGAGCAACTAATCACTCTCTCCCTGTTGCTCTCACGGCTGTATATTTTGGATTACTCTCTTATTTACTTAATGTTTTGGCACAAACCGTGCGCAGCCAGTACAATATTTGTTTAAATATTCTTTCATGCCGCGCGCTAGAAAAATATCTTTTTTTATTTTTCATTTTTTTTTTATTTCTTTCCTTCTTCTCCTCCTCCAGAAATCTCGCACAATGAAAGGGCCGTTTTATAACCGCGGACCCTCCGCCACCGTCTGCTACCCCCCCAAAAAAATGATTTTAGTGGGACAGATTAATCCTCGCGGTTCAGAACGTTGTAGCAATCCATTGAAATGAGTTCATTCACCTTTCCCAGGTAAGTGGCGCTCGGCGGACTTTAGGGCCTATTCAGACCTTGGCGTCCTGGTGTGTGCGGTGTTTATGTGCCTTTTTTTCATGCATTACCGTGCTTTGCCTAAATGCATTGGTCTCCGAACTACAGCCCAGGGGTGTTTATCCAGCTCTTGGGGCAATATTTCATCCACTGACACCAACGATGGGGCACAATTCCTCTCAATGACACCGTGATAAGACACGGATCCTCCCAGTGACCCCAACAATGGGACCCAATGACACCAACAATGGGGCACAATTTCTATCAATGACATCAACAGTGGGACCCAATGACACTAATGATGGGGCACTATTCCTCCCAATGAAACCAACGATGGGGCACTATTCCTCTTGATGATTCCAACAATGGAGCACTATTCCTCCCAATGACACCAACAATGGGGCACAATTCTTCCCGATGACACCAACGATGGGGCACTATTCCTCCCAAAGATACCAATGATGGGGCACGATCCCTTCCAATGACACCAATGATTGGGCACTATTCCTCCCACTGATACCAATGATGAGACACAAATCCTCCCAATGACACCAACAATAGGACCCAATAATACCAATGATGGGGCACTATTCCTTCAAATGACACCAACAATAGGACCCAATAATACCAATGATGGGGCACTATTCCTCCCAATGACACCAAGGATGGGGCACTATTCCCCTCAATGATACCAATGATGGAGCACAATTCCTCTCAATGACACTGTGATAAGACACGGATCCTCCCAATGACCCCAACAATGGGACCCAATGACACCAACAATGGGGCACAATTTCTCTCAATGACACCAACAGTGGGACCCAATGACACCAAAGTTGGGGCACCATTCCTCCCAATGAAACCAATGATGGGGCACTATTCCCCTCAATGATACCAATGATGGGGCATGATTCCTCTTGATGATACCAACAATAGAGCACAATTCCTCCAAATGACACCAGCAATAGGACCCAAAGACACCAATGATGGGGCACTATTCCTCCCAATGACACCAAGGATGGGGCACTATTCCCCTCAATGATACCAATGATGGGGCACTATTCCTCCCAATTACACCAACGATGGGGCACTTTTCCTTCCAATGATACCAACGATGGGGCACAATTACTACAAATGACACCAACAATAGGGCCCAATGACACCAATGATGGGGCACTATCCCCCTCAATGATACCAATGATGGGGCACTTTTTCTTCCAATGATACCAATGATGGGGCACTATTCCTCCCAATGACACCAACGATGGGGCACTATTCCCCTCAATGATACCAACGATGGGGCACTATTCCCCTCAATGATACCAATGATGGGGCACTATTCCTTCCAATGGTACCAATGATGGGGCACTATTCCTCCCACTGACACCAATGATGGGGCACTATTCCTCCCACTGACACCAATGATGGGGCACTATTCCTCCCACTGACACCAATGATGGGGCACTATTCCTCCCACTGACACCAATGATGGGGCACTATTCCTCCCACTGACACCAACGATGGGGCACTATTCCCCTCAATGATACCAATGGTGAGGCACTATTCCTTCCAATGACACCAATGATGGGGCACTATTACCCTCAACGATACCAATGATGGAGCACAGCTCCCCCCAATGACACCAACAATGGGACCCAATGACACCAATGATGGGCCATGATTCCTCTCATTGACACCAAAGATGGGCATTGTTTTCTACTTATACCAGGGCATTTTACTACTTCCAATGGCCTCTTTGCTCTGCTGTGCCCAGGGCAGCTGCCCCTCCTGTCCACCCCTTGTCCCGGCCCTGGCATTACCTTTGTAAATGCTGCCTGCCTGGGAACGCCCGCTCCTCCAGGCTGACACTCAACCATCAAGGCATTCTGATATTTACAAGAACCAGCCCACTGCTGGCATCAGGACTGAGGGCTCTGGAGAGGAGTACTGAGGCCGGGTGATGTGATGTATGACTATGTACAGCACTCTGCTGGCTCCTCCCACCAGCATTGCATAGAGAAGCACAGAGACCCGGTGGGGGCATCACTGGCTCTAAAATAAGCTATGTATAGAGAAAAAAAAAACGGGGGGGGGGGGGGGGGTGACCAGGGAATGTAAAATATAAGCAGATTAAAGTTGAACAACAAAGCCAGGCTGGGACTTGTAGTCCTGCGGCTGTAGAGGGCCTCTGTTGGGATGAGCCGGTTTCCAGATGAAGCTTTTCTCTGATGTCTTCTGGTGATTCGATATGTTGGGAACTTTTTCGCTGGCCTGAGATGAACGAGCCTCAGAGATGACATCACCGGGAACTCACAAGTCTATTCAAGTCAGAGAAGACCTCGGGGGAAATCAGAGGAAGCCAAAAATTGTCCAGAATCGCACACCTTCTCCGGAGCGCGCCGCTTCCAGAACCACCCCCACCGCGCCGTTCCACGCCGCGCAGACACAACACCAAGGTGACGTGTAAACATTGTATCCTCCTCTCCCCCGTCTGTATCCAGGAATCACTGAGAAGATACAAAGTATTTCTTTCCTCTGGGAAGGTGGAGGGAAGTCGGGAGGAAGATTCAGAAGAAAAATAATAACAAAAAAGTTTACAATCAAAAAACAAACAAAGAGAATTTTACTGATTATTTTAGGAAAACTTTTTTCTTTCCCTGGAGGGGGTCGGAAGCTGCGAAGAGACTTGTGATGTAAACAACAACAGAGGCGGAGTACAGAGGCGCGTTTCACATTTGGAGTCAATTAGGAATCGGGGGGTGCATGCCGTGCAGAAGACCCGGCCTTTCCTGGCACTTTTTTTCTTACATTTTTGTGATGCCAGAAATCGCATGTGATTCGCATCGCATCGCTGTGCACATCACATTCAATGTCTGTTATACAGTTTGTATGGCTGAAATCGCATTTGGTTCCCGCAAATTCCCGCCAGCAAAAGATTGAGAGCAGGTTCTCAATTTTTCGGTCGGAAAAAGTTCCTATCCGAAAATGCGATCGTCTGTATGCAGTTCGGACGCGCAAAAAAAAAATCACGCATGCTCGGAAACAATTCGATGCATGCTCGGAAGCATTGAACTTCATTTTCTCGGCTCGTCGTAGTGTTGTACGCGTTTTTGACGGTCAAAAGTTCAGAGAACCTTGGTGTGACCGTGTGTATGCAAGCCAAGCCAAGGTTTTTCCAACGGAAATTCCGCTCCTATGTACGGGGCATAAGTGTCAGATTTGTCCGCCACAATGTCGCAGTCCGAATAAAAATCCCTGATCGCCGCCATTACTAGTAAAAAATATATTAAAACAAATAAAAAAAGTCCATAAATCTATCCCATAGTTTGTAGACGCGATAACTTTTGCGCCAACCAATCAATATATACCTATTGCGATATTTTTTACCAAAAATATGTAGCAGAATACATAATAAATAATAAAGAAATTAGATTTTTTAATTTTTTTTTTAATTGGATGTGTTATATAGTAGAGAGTAAAAAAAAAATATATATATATATTTTTTTAAATTGTCGGCCTTTTTTTGTTTATAGCGCAAAAAATAAAAACCGCAGAGGTGATCAAATACCACCAAAAGAAAGTTCTATTTGTGGGGAAAAAAAGGACGTCAATTTTGTTTGGATAACAGCGTCGCACGACTGCGCAATTGTCAGTTAAAGCGCTGGTCAGGAAGGGGGTGTTTAACTCTATAGTGACACCTGCAGCGGTTCTCTGAGCGCAGCGTGAACTGCCTGCGAGTCAGATGCGATACGGGAACTGGCACAGGAATCGCTGTGGTTCCCGCATCGCACCAGTGTGAATCTTAATCAGTATTTTTTGCTAAAAATTACTTATAACCCCCCAAAAATTATATATAGATTTTTTTTTCAGCAGAGACCCTAGGGAAGAAAATGGCGATCGTTTCAATTTTTACACGGTATTTGTACAACGGTTTTTCAAATGCAATTATTGTGAAAAACAAAAAACAAAATACAATATAAACCCCCATTTTTTGTAAAATATGAAAGATGTTGTTACGCCGAGTAAATAGATACCTAACATCTAATGCTTTAAAATTACGCACGCTCGTGGAATGACGTCAAGCTACCGTACTTAAAAATCTCCATAGGCGACTCTTTAAATTTTTTTTACAGGTTACCTGTTTAGAGTTACAGAGGAGATTAAAGAATCATAGATTAGAGAAATAGAATTATTGCTCTCGCTCTGACAATCGTGGCGATATATGTAAACAGTGCGAACACCGTTTACATATAAGTGCGTGGCTTGCGTATGAGATCACATAGAGGGATGGGGGCGCTTTCAATTTTTTTTTTCTTATTTATTTATTTATTTATTATTGACCTTTATTTTATTTTTGATCACTTTTAGTCCTATTACAAGGAATGAAAACATCCCTTGTAATAGAAATAAGGATGACAGGTCCTCTTTATGGAGAGATCTGGGGGTCAAAAAGACCCCAAATCTCTTCTTTACCTTTTAAAAGCAAAAGATCGAGAAAAAAAAAAAAATTTCTTACTAATACCCTAGACCGGAAGTGATGTCATGATGTTGCTCCAGTCCTCCAAGGCCATAGAGACAATCAGAGACGATCTGGTCTCTGGTAGCCTCTGTGACCAGCGAGCCGCACCGTTGGATCGTTTGTCGGGCGCTCCGGTGAAAACGGTAAGCCCGAGAAACATCAGCGAGCGGCAAGAGGAGGGTCATCCCCTCCCGCTACCAGGGCTATGGCTTATAGCTTCACTTATAGCCCCGGTAAACCACCTTGAAGCCGCAACGTGTGTATATATATATATATATATATATATATATATATATATATATATATATATACACACAAGTCATATTGTAATTGAATGTTATTAAAAATGATCTTTCCTTTTCAATCTACAGCCACTGTAATTTTCTGTAAAATGCAATATGGCCACCTGGAGGCGCTCTGTACACAGATGGTACACAGAGCGCCCTCCCAGAAATGTAATTTCCTGCTTGTGTGATTGGCTCACTGATTTTCCCAGAAGTCTACACTAAGATACAAGTCAGATTTTGGGCATCCCCTGCAACAAAAATGCCATTTCTGGTGAGATACCCCCAAAGGGAAATCACGTCTAAAGGGATGCAGACCCTGCTACTTTCCTCATTAGAGCCCTGCAGGTACAGCAGCTGACTGTTAATTATGAAGTCACTCCCATGCATATTCACTCACACATGGACACAGAGAAACAAACAGATATTTCTTCAGGGTGGAAATCTGCAACAGAGTTTGTTAAAATCCCTGCAATGTACAGAGATCACCCAGAGGGGGGAGGGGTTTTTTTCAACAAAACTGGAGTTACTCTTTAATGCATTTTTGATGTGTTCTGGTGTGTTTTTTCCCTTCTTTTTTTCTTCATCTCAATTGAGTACATGTGGGTTCTGGAACATTTTTGATGCGTTTAGCTGAATTCCAGATGCTTTCCATACAGTAATAAATGCAATATGTTCTACTTTTGTTGAACTTAAACACTGTCCATGTCCTCAGGGTTCCTTCCTCAGGGTGACATAGTGTCCTATGACATTTTTGGGCTATGTGGATCCGTTCCTTAAGACAACAAAGTTCCCCAGGTCATAGGACACTAAGTCGCCTTGTAGAAGGGACCCTTCCTCTAGGTGACATAGTGCCCTACAACATTTTTGGGGCTCTCGGGGTCCCTTCCTCAAGGCACATTAATGCTTTATGACATTTTTGTGCTCTCAGGGTCCCTTCCTCAAGGTGACATAGTGACCTATGACATTGTTGGGGCTCTCAGGGTCCCTTCCTCTAGATGACAAAGTGCCCCAGGTCATATGGCACTATATCGCTTTAAGGAAGGTACCTTTTCGCAAGGCAACCTAATCTCCTATGACATCCTTGAGGCTTGTAGGGACCCTTTCTCAAGGCAACATAGTGACCTACAATATTTGTGGGCCTCACACAGTCTTTTCTTCAATGCAAAATAATGACCTATGACATTTTTGAACCAGAGAGTTTCTTCTCCAATTGCGAAATAATGACCTATGACATTTTTGGGCCTCACAGGGATCCACCTGCAAGGCGACATAGTGCTTTATGACATTTTTGGGGCTCTTGGGGTACCTTCATCAAGGCGACATAGTGCTTTATGACATTTTTGGGGCTCTTGGGGTGCATTCATCAAGGCGACATAGTGCTTTATGACATTTTTGGGGCTCTCAGGGTCCCTTCCTCTAGGTGACATAGTACTCTAGGTCATATGGCATATGTCGCCTCAAGGAAGGTCCCCCTTCTCAAGGCAACGTAGTCCCCTATGACATTCTTCACACAGTCTCTTCTTCAAAGCGAAATAATGACCTATGACATTTTTGGGGCTCACAGGGTCCCTTCCTCAAGGTTGCATGGTGTCCTATGACATTTTTTGGGGCTTGCAGGGTCCTTCCTCAAGGCACATAGTGCTTTATGACATTTTTTGGGTTCTCAAGGTTCCTTTCTCAAGGCGAAATAATGCCCTATGAGATTTTTGAGGCTTGCCGGGATCCTTCCTCAAGGCAACATAATGACCCACAACATTTGTGGGCCTCACAGAGTCACTTCCTGAATGTGACATAATGACCTATGACATTCTTGGGGTTCACAGGGACATTTCCTCAAAGTAACATTGCGCCCTATAACATTTTTGGGGCCCACAAGAGTCCCTTCTTCAAGGTCCCTAGATGATAGGTTGCTAAGATTGCCTTGAGGAACCCTCACCATAAGGAGGGGATCTTGCGAGCCCCAAAAATGTCATAGGGCACTACGTCACCTTCAGAAAGAGACCCTGTGACCCCCAATAGTGCAATATTTTGTGCCTCCATTTTTCCATCAAGGCATTATTTTGCCTTGAGGAAGAGACTCCATGAGGGCCAAAAATGTCGTAGGTTACTATGTGGTCTTGAGCAAGGCTACCTTCCATAAGGCCACATAGTACCATATGACCTGAGGAAGGGACCCAAAGAGCCCCAAAAATGTTGGCCTTCTTATGTCCCATGTGATACAGTCTTCTCAATATGTGGTACACATCTATTCGGAATGCTGGTGACTTTGTGTCCTCCTTATTGATATCAGAATTTTTTCAGCTTTTCCAAATCAAAATGACCTACAACATTTGTGGGCCTCACAGAGTCACTTCCTGAAGGCGACATAATGACCTGTGACATTCTTGGGGCTCACAGGGAGTCCCCTTTTCAAGGCTGCTAGATCATATGTTGCTAGGTTGCCTTGAGGAATGCTTTGACCCTCAACAAAAGGAAGGGACCTTGGGAGCCCCAAAAAATTCATAGGGCACTACGTCACCTTCAGAAAGAGACCCTGTGACCCCCAATAGTGCCAAATTTTGTGCCCCCATATTGCCATCAAGGCATTATTTTGCCTTGAGAAATAGACTCTATGAGGGCCAAAAATGTCGTGGGTTACTATGTGGCCTTGAGGAAGGGTCCCTACAAGCCTCAAGAATGTCATAGGGCACTATGTTGCCTTGAGAAAGGGTACCTTCCATAAGGCCACATAGTATCATATGACCTGAGGAAGGGACCCCAAGAGTCCAAAAAATGTTGGCCTTCTTATGTCCCATGTGACGCGGTCATCTCAATATGTGGTGCGCGTCTATTCGGAATGCTGGTGACTTTGTGTCCTCCTTATTGACATCAGAATTATTTTAGCTTCTCCAAACCTAAAAATGTGAAACGCGTCCCGTATGTACAAACTCCTAATTCCGTTATTACAAGTTTTAAAAATTTGAAGAAAAAAACAAACGGCCAAACAGCAAAGTTCCAACAAAAACCAAACGCAATGACTTTACCGGTGTACGGCAAATTTCTGGGAAGCGGTTTAGTGAGTGTATTTTTATCGGCACAGAAAAGGTCAGGAGAAGTCCCGTTGACCCCGGGGGGCGGTGGGCCGTATTCCCAGGGAAGCTGTAGCGGCGTTGTGGCGTCCGGCTCCCTTTCTGCTCCAGACTCATCACTCAGATCAGGTTGCAGAAATGCAGATTTTTAACATTCCACAACAAAACAGGACTGCCTAAAAGGATCCCCCCACCCCCAACCCCAAAATACCAGCACCGCCAACCTGGATCATTATCTGCCGACAAAAAAACAGCAAAGTCGTGGCACGCAGCCCTGTCGCCACGCGGCAGAAGATTCGCTTCTTATCTACAGATACGTCTTTCAACAATTTTTCTCAAACTTTCTTCACATCAAAGGAGACATTTTTGTGTTATCTTGGTAAAAACAAATTCTAAGGGTCCTTTTTTTAAAAAAAAAAAGTCAATTTTTTTTTTTACCGCGTTGATGGAGAATCGCCATTTGACTTACCCAAATTTTTACAGCATGAAGACCAAACCCAAACAATCCAATCTATTTGTATCTGATCAGCAAGGGTCCAGGTGTGACATGGCGGTTGGTAGATCTGAATGAAATTGTGCAATTAGATTGTAATATAGTTACATAGTTACATAGTAGGTGAGGTTGAAAAAAGACACAAGTCCACAAGTGTAGTGCGTTTCTGCAAAACTGAAAAACGCATAGATGGGAACCACGCCTACAACGTTCGCTCCCCCCTCCTCCTTCCTTTCCTGCTTACCTGTGCGCTTACCTTTTTAATTTTTTTTATTATTTCGTTCCAGACCGGTCACGTGATCCGACAGCTCTGCCTCTCTTGCGTCAGGGAACGCCTCAACCGCGGCTGTGAATTCCCGGAGCCGCGATGTCACCGATAGGCTTCCATGGCCCAGCTAATGTCGGCGCTCCGTCTTCTCCCCTGCAGCAGCTGCTCACTGCCAGAGGAGCTGCAGGATCACGTGACCGGACTTGAGCAGATTTAAAATGGGTAAGTACACCAATCTTTTCTATACAGGGTGTGCAGGATAAGTAGAAGAAGGAGGGGAAAGAACGTTTCCAAGAATGGGGCTCATTCACATTAGCCCCTGTGGGGCAGTAAAACCCTGCAGTTGACCTGCTCCATTAACCACATTTTAGCTGAAGGAGCAGCAGCCGGCGGTGTATAGATGATGAGGCCGCGATGCTTTGCAGGAATTATACCCCCTGCTGTTTTAACCGGGCAAAGCGCCCGCTGAGTGTGACCCATTGAAGTGAATAGGATTGCCCTGCAATGCATGTGTTTGCAGCATGCTAGTGTGGGGTTCAAGGGGGTTCAAGCGGGTGGAGAGGAGGTGATACAAATACTTCCTCAGCAACGTTATAATGCTCCCTGAAGAGCAATCCAAATTCAGATCGCTCTTCAGAGACCAAGGCAAGAGGGAATGGGCCCACAGGATTAGCCTTTTCTTACACCTTAAGGCCCAGCCATTGCACATAGGTGTCCACAGTTCCCGGGGCAGGGTTGTCCAGCGCCCAGGGCAAGGATCCAGAATTGCGCCTCCCCCCCCCCACCCTGCATCCATTTTTTGCCCCTTTGCTTCACTGCGCCCGGGGGAAACTACCCCCCTGCCCACCCCATGTCCCAGCCTTGGGCGTCCATGGGGCTCTGAGGTTGTGTGCTAAGAGCGCGCACCCAGGCCAGAGATTGAGAGCCAGCGAGGTGTGCTCCCAATCATGTGACCTCTGTACCAGCCAATCAAAGCCATCAGGAGGCCGCCTCCACTCGTTAACGCCTCCCGCTGGGAAGGGGTACAAAAAAATAAATAAATCTGAAAATAAGCGAAGTTTTGGTTAGAATAGAACAGGGTTGTTTTTTGGGGGGGGCTTTAGGATTATGAAAATGTATAATTATCAAACTTTTTGCATGATCGACCAGCGATTTGCTTGCTTGTGTCCTGCATTAGTCGGGCAGACGGAAGTTGTATCATCTAATAAAATATTCAGGGCTCCCTCATTGGAGTTTCCTCTCGGGTCGGCTCGGTGATCGCTCAGCGATGAATTGCGCTTACGCTTGCTCGCCAATTATAATTAGGAGATGGATTTGCATGAGATCACAGAGTGAAAGTTGTGCGGTTGAAGTCGGAATGAAAACCACAAGTTTGTATGTTTAAGACCAAAACCACGACAGCGCATTTCCGCTCTGAGCAATGTATAGGCTGCATAGAGGGAAGCTGCGATTGGCCCCATTGAGGATCTATGGAGGGCCAACATCTGCAGCGGCGGTGTACGGGAGACATGTAAATGACGATCAAATGCAAACAGGATGAGAGCCCTCAAATGACAATCCGGGTATATCAATCTGAGCGAGGGAGATCTCTATTACAAGAGTGCCTGGCCGCAATACCCAGGTGGCCATTGTCGGAGTCCAGTAGCTATTGCAATTGATGGAAAGTCCGGAAAACCTAAACCCTAAGGGTTAATTCCAGGAAAGTCCAGAAGACCTAACCCCAAAGGTTAGGGTTAATTCTAGGAAATTCCAGAAGACCTAACCCTAAGGGTTAGGGGTAATTCCAGGAAAGTCCAGAAGATCTAACCCTAAGGGTTAGGGGTAGTTCCAGGAAAGCCCAGAAGACCTAACCCCAAGGGTTAGGGGTAAATCCAGGAAAGTTCAGAAGACCTAACCCTAAGGGTTAGGGGTAGTTCCAGGAAAGCCCAGAAGACCTAACCCCAAGGGTTTGGGTTAATTCCAGGAAAGTCCAGAAAACCTAACCCGAAGGGTTTTGGTTTATTCCAGAAAAGCTCAGAAGACCTAGCCTCAGGGTTTAGGGGTAATTCTAGGAAAGCCCAGAAGACCTAACCCAAAGGGCTAGGGTTAATTCCAGGAAAGTTCAGAAGACCTAACCCCAAGGGTTAGGGTTTATTCCAGAAAAGTCCAGAAGAACTAACCCCAAAGGTTAGGGTTAATTCTAGGAAATTCCAGAAGACCTAACCCTAAGTGTTAGGGGTAATTCCAGGAAAGTTCAGAAGACCTAACCCTAAGGGTTAGGGGTAGTTCCAGGAAAGCCCAGAAGACCTAACCCCAAGGGTTTGGGTTAATTCAAGGAAAGTCCAGAAAACCTGACCCAAAGGGTTTTGGTTTATTCCAGAAAAGCTCAGAAGACCTAGCCTCAGGGTTTAGGGTTTTTTCTAGGAAAGCCCAGAAGACCTAACCCAAAGGGTTAGGGTTAATTCCAGGAAAGCCCAGAAGACCTAACCCAAAGGGTTAGAGTTAATTCCAGGAAAGCCCAGAAGACCTAACCCCAAGTGTTAGGATTAATTCCAGCAACGTCCACAAAATTTGAACTTGCAGAACACTTAATTCCAGGGTAATTCTCAGAGGACGGCAGGAGAAAGAAGACTGAAAAGAGGGAGATCTCTATTAAAGGAGTGCCTAGCAACAATACCCAGGTGGCCATTGTCTGAGTCCAGTAGAGATTGTGATTGATGGAAAGCCCGTAGAAGACCTAACCCTAAGGGTTAATTCCAGGAAAGTCCATAAGACCTAATCCTAAGGGTTGGGGTTAATTCCAGGAAAGTCTAGAAAATTTGAACTTGCAGAACACTTCATTCCAGGGTAACTCTCAGAGGATGGCAGGAAAAAGGAAACTGAAATTTGCAAATTTGCTTGTCCAGCTGGCCACCATTGGACACACCCTGTTTCCCCGAAAATAAGACCTAGCGTGATTGTCAGTGATGGCTGCAATATAAGCCCTACCCCCCAAATTACCCCTACCCTCTTTCCCCGAAAATAAGCCCTACCCTGAAAATAAGACCTACAAGGACTTTAACTAGAGCTTATTTGGGGGGTAGGGCTTATATTGCAGCCATCACCGACAATCACGCTAGGTCTTATTTTTTGGGAACAGGGTAGTAGTGATGCGGACGTTGGTGGAAGGAATAAGTGAGAAGGCAAAAAAAGACACGAGACGGATATTCCCATAGGTGATGATTTGGGGGTCAGTTCCTCCTGAGTGGAGCAGCGTTCAGTGGCAATGGTATTTACAGTCTAGGGTTAGTGTTAACCAATGAAGTCATTTGGGAGCTTCTGAAACACTTAACAGGTTCTGCAAAATATAAGAATGAGGAACTGTTACTTACTGTATTGTCTTCTCGAAAAAAAGGATGACTTCCAATCGAAGGATCGCTCACAAATTTGAGAGATTTCTCTTATCAAAAAAAAAACCTGGATGACAATTTCACTCATTCTGTCTTTCTTCTCCAAATCTGAGACTTCTCGTCAGACTCCTTCTTCTCGTATTTATTCCGATTCCCAGGAGCTGAGCAGATAGACCCAGAAACTTTCACGAAGAAGTCTAGAACATGCGTCGGCCGCGCTCTCCGCGCTTTGTAGCTCTGGCATCCTGTATCCACCGCAAGACTTTTGTGGGATTAAGTCTAAAATAAACTTTCATTGCAAACACCAAAAGCTGCTCAAGATGTTTTCTAAAATGGCTCTTTAATTCAAACAATGAGCTGTACAGTCATTTCCTCCCGAGTGTGGAATTAATGATGCAGAAGAAGAGACAGCAGAGTCTGCCACCATTGTCCGAGGGGGGGGGGGGGGGGGGCAGGACTGGAGGAACGCTTATGGTGAACATCAGCTGTCCAGCAGCTACAACTCCCAGCTGGAACTTCCACAGCTTGCTGGGAACTGTAGTCCCTCAATAGTGGCAGGACAATGTGTGAGCCAGAGCTGGAGTATTGCGACATCTCTTCCACGTTGCAGGATGAGTTTGGGACTGTGCAGGCAATAATATGGAGGATTTAACGCATGGCGTCACGTTTTTTTTTTTTTTTGGAAGTGGAGGGCATTAAAAGTCTATATATTTCTTTACAAATCTGGCTTTGCCTAGGCTGAGATGATGTCATCACTCTACTGCAGGCAGGGAAGGGCATTTCCTCAGCCCCCCCCCCCCCCACTAGTGCGTTTTCCCAGGTTGAGATGATGTCACCAGTTTGCTGCAGGCAGAAGAAAGGTAATTCCTCAGTCTCCCCTCCTCCAGTGACTTTGCCCAGGATGAGATGATGTTATCAGTCTGCTGCAGGCGGGATTAATAGTTTCCTCAGTCTTCCCTCCCCCAGTGATTTTGCCTAGATTGAGGTGATGTCATTAATCTGCTTCCGGGAGGGGGAAGCATTTCCTCTGTCTCCTCTCTCCCAGTTACTTTTCCTTAGCTGAAATTATGTCATCTGTCTGCTGCAGGCAAAGGAAAGGCATGTCCTCAGTCTCTTCTCCCCCTCAGTGTTCAGACCAACTCTATGGCAAGTCACAGTGTGAGAGGCTGCAGCAGAGCCTGATATGTGTCAGAAACACAGCCAAGAACCGAACAGGCACCGCCATCTACAGGACCGTGTCATCTCTGAGCCGCCACCTCCGTCCAGGAAATAGATGGTGACCCTGGATGATGCCAGAACAAAGATGGTGCTGTGCTTCTGGAGAGAAAAGCAGATAAAGGCGTGGACCGGGAGGGGGGGGGGGGGGGGGGTCCTGCAATCTCTGTGAAAGGGAATAAATACCTGGAAGGGTCACTGACACATTACTGAACAAATTGTATCTGATATTTGATTCACTTTTTCTGGGTGACCAAGAGATTCCCTTAATTTGCAGGGATTTCCTCTCACTTCCTGTTGTGACTCCGGGACAGGAAGTGAAGGGAAATCTCTGCAATGGGACACAGATGGCAAAAAAATAAATAAAAAACCCTGACAGGAGTTCTAACCCCCCCTTTACTTTATCTAGAATGAAAAAAAGTTTTTCCTTTAATTCTTCTGTGATAGTAAAAACCTCTAAGGCACGTCAAACAAGTACCCTGAGCTGATTGGAATTATTCAAGGGCCACATTATGTCCACTGAGGGCCACACCGACCGATTCCGACTCCACATCGCTACTTGTAGGTTTTTATCTCAGAGAAAAAGTCCAGAAAATATTTCCTGAAATACGAGGCAGCAAAATGATGTAACAAAATGTAACTTTTTATCAGCTGGAGGCCAGATGAGGACAAGTTCAGTTAAAAAAAAAAAAAAATGAAACCACTAGAGGCCTACAAAGGAAAAAGGGCCACATGGTGCCCAAAAATCCCCCGAACTTATTATGACACTATATTACCAAAAGTATTGGGACACCAGCCTTTACACACACATGAACTTTAATGACATCCCAGTCTTAGTCCGTAGGGTTCAGTATTGAGTTGGCTCCGCCCTTTGCAGCTATAACAGCTTCAACTCTTCTGGGAAGGCCGTCCACAAGGTTTAGGAGGGTGTCTATGGGAATGTTTGACCAGTCTTCCAGAAGAGCATTTGTGAGGTCAGGCACTGATGTTGGACGAGAAGGCCTGGCTCGCATTCATCCCAAAGGTGTTCTATCGGGTTGAGGTCAGGACTCTGTGCAGGCCAGTCAAGTCCCTCCACCCCAAACTCGCTCATCCATGTCTTTATGGACCTTGCTTTGTGCACTGGTCCAAACCATTTGATGGAGGGGGGATTATGGTGTGGGGGTTATTTTTCAGGGGTTGGGCTTGGCCCCTTAGTTCCAGTGAAGGGAACTCTTAAGCCGTCAGCATACCAAGACATTTTGGACAATTTCATACTCCCAACTTTGTGGGAACAGTTTGGGGACGGCCCCTTCCTGTTCCAACATGACTGCCCACCAGTGCACAAAGCAAGGTCCATAAAGACATGGATGAGCGAGTTTGGGGTGGAGGAACTTGACTGGCCTGCACAGAGTCCTGACCTCAACCCGATAGAACACCTTTGGGATGAATTCGAGCGGAGACTGCGAGCCAGGCCTTCTCATCCAACATCAGTGCCTGACCTCACAAATGTGCTTCTGGAAGAATGGTCAAACATTCCCATAGAGTAGGAAAAAGTAGTGCAGGAACCTTTTTTTCAAAGTCGCTGCGACACGAGTCACGATGATTTAAATGGTTCCATTGCTGACAATGGGGGGTGCGACTTGTCAATGCAATTCGGAAGTGTCAAATCATATGAGCGGTGTGAACGAGGGCTGAGCTTTCTGTGAAATCGCAACGCACCAGAATGCATGCCGCGCATCTGCAAAAAGGGCAACCCGATTCTGTGTGTAGCGGGAAAGCTTGCGATTTTGCATGTGTTCTGTCAATCACAAAAGTGAACGTAGCCTAACCGGAACTCAGAGGAGTAAAAAAAAAGAAATCTGCCGCAGACACTACAGGACAGATCTTAGGACTTTTTTGGCTACCAAAAAATCCAACTGAAATCGATATCAAGATTTTAATTTGTTTTTCCTGATAATAGCTACTGTCTATCCTGGTAAAAAAAAAAAAAAGTATATATATATATATATATATATATATATATATATATATATATATCTCTATATAGATATATATATATATATATATATCTATATATACACAGTATCTCACAAAAGTGAGTACACCCCTCACATTTTTGTAAATCTTTTCTTCTATCTTTTCATGTGACAACACTGAAGAAATGACACTTGTCTACAATGTAAAGTAGTGAGTGTACAGCTTGTATAACAGTGTAAATGTGCTGTCCCCTCAAAATAACTCAACACACAGCCATTAATGTCTAAACCGCTGGCAACAAAAGTCAGTACACCCCTAAGTGAAAATGTCCAAATTGGGCCCAATTAGCCATTTTCCCTCCCCGGTGTCATGTGACTCGTTAGTGTTATAAGGTCTCAGGTGTGAATGGGGAGCAGGTGTGTTAAATTTGGTGTTATCGCTCTCACTCTCTCATACTGGTCACTGGAAGTTCAACATGGCACCTCATGGCAAAGAACTCTCTGAGGATCTGACAAAAAGAATTGTTGCTCTACATAAAGATGGCCTAGGCTATAAGAAGATTGCCAAGACCCTGAAACTGAGTTGCAGCACGGTGGCCAAGACCATACAGCGGTATAACAGGACAGGTTCCACTCAGAACAGGCCTCGCAATGGTCCACCAAAGAAGTTGAGGTCACGTGCTCAGCGTCATATCCAGAGGTTGTCTTTGGGAAATAGACGTATGAGTTCTGCCAGCATTGCTGCAGAGGTTGTAGGGGTGGGGGGTCAGCCTGTCAGTGCTCACACCATACGCCGCACACTGCATCAAATTGGTCTACATGGCTGTCATCCCAGAAGGAAGCCTCTTCTAAAGATGATGCACAAGAAAGTCCACAAACAGTTTGCTGAAGACAAGAAGACTAAGGACATGGATTACTGGAACCATGTCCTGTGGTCTGATGAGACCAAGATAAACGTATTTGGTTCAGATGGTGACAAGCGTGTGTGGGGGCAACCAGGTGAGGAGTACAAAGACAAGTGTGTCTTGTCTACAGTCAAGCATGGTGGTGGGAGTGTCATGGTCTGGGGCTTCATGAGTGCTGCCGGCACTGGGGGGCTACAGATCATTGAGGGAACCATGAATGCCAACATGTACTGTGACATACTGAAGCAGAGCATGATCCCCTCCCTTCAGAGACTGGGCCGCAGGGCAGTATTCCAACATGATAACCACCCCAAACACACCTCCAAGATGACCACTGCCTTGCTAAAGAAGCTGAGGGTAAAGGTGATGGACTGGCCAAGCATGTCTCCAGACCTAAACCCTATTGATCATCTGTGGGACATCCTCAAATGGAAGGTGGAGGAGCGCAAGGTCTCTAACATCCACCAGCTCCGTGATGTCGTCATGGAGGAGGGGAAGAGGACTCCAGTGACAACCTGTGAAGCTCTGGTGACCTCCATGCCCAAGAGGGTTAAGGCAGTGACGGAAAATAATGGTGGCCACACAAAATATTGACACTTTGGGCCCAATTTGGACATTTTCACTTAGGGGCGTACTGACTTTTATTGCCAGCGGTTTAGACATTAATGGCTGTGTGTTGAGTTATTTTGAGGGGACAGCAAATTTACACTGTTATACAAGCTGTACACTCACTACTTTACATTGTAGCAAAGTGTCATTTCTTCAGTGTTGTCACATGAAAAGATAGAAGAAAAGATTCACAACAATGTGAGGGGTGTACTCACTTTTGTGAGATACTGTGTATTTATATATCTATTCTTTTTTTACCTTAGAAGAAAAACAGCTGAATTTAGAAAAATAATAATAGTTAAAAAAATAAATAAATATACACACATACATACAGTATATATATAGATTTTATGTATTTTTTTAACATTTTATTATATATTATCCAAATTGAATAATAAAATATATATATATATATATTGGCAAAAAAAATATATATATATAAATACCACAATGAAAAAACAGTTGTTTTTAACTCAATTTGGATAATAAATATATAATACAATGTAAAAAAAAAAAAATAAAATACCACAAAAAAAAAGTGGTTAAAAAAAAATATATAAAATACCACATAAAAAAAAAACGGTTGTTTTTAACTCATTTTGGATAATAAATATATAATAAAATGTAAACAAATATATATATATAATATACCGCAATAAAATAAATGACTAAAACTGGCATTTGCAGCATTCCTATTATCATTATCCTTGAACAAAAACCTCGTCCCAGTCAATGAAGGGCAGAGTCACAATGAGGTGACTTCTAATTCACACAGAAAAGCCGAATTGTTTTAGCGTATTCTTAACAGAGGATAAAAGCCGGATTGTGTCAATTGTTTTTTTGAACACAAGGCATTGTCCCATCCTCGGAATAGCTTCTGTCACTCTTCTGTGACCTCCTCCACTGCATTAAGTGATGCGCAAAAAGTTTGGCACATGGAATTTAATGGGACCTTGCGTTAGCTGATGTGTGAACCCCCAACATCCCCTTCCCTCCCATTTATAGGTAATATTCAGAAAATCCAATAGGCCTGACGGGCAACGATAACCCAGAATGCAAAGAAAAAGCTTTCAACGTCCATGTTTAAGGTGATTGTAGCCACATTAGTGCACTTGCAACTACACAGTTGAGTATTGTCCATGATAGATACTTTAAAAAATAAAAATACAAAATTGAATTACATTTTTAGGACACGCTTTCCGTGTTGTGTAATCGATACTGCTTGGACTATGAAGAAGGACATTGTAGACCCTAAAAGCTTGTCCTGAAAATATAACCCTAACCAAAAATGAAATGTCTCTAGGCTCCTTACGATAATTAAACTCTTATGAGAGGATGGGAAACTCTGGTGCTCACAAGTCATAAACCAACCCAAAACAATACATAATTTAGGAGCAACCATCCCCCTCATATCTATAATAATACCAAAATCAAAAAATTTTTTTGACTTACGGTAAGTACTATTAAAGGTATGAGGAGGTTGGTTGAGGCCAAACTAGGTCATTATTAGATTGGTTTAAAGATATAACTGTAACCTCCATGTTTAATCTCAAGATACATATCAAAAATTAATAGTTGGTTCAGTAACAACTTGAATTGCGCAATGACAATCACGGAAGTCGCAAATTACGTAGGAACTTCGGCTCACTTTCATTTTTGGACCCACTGTAATGACCTGCGGTTTTCAGTGAAAGACTTCTGCTTGTGTGTTCTTTCACCATATTCTTTTGGGGGATTTCCTTTAACTTTGCACGTCCCTCCAATGTACAAACTCAGAAAATGAGGATCTTTGGTTCTTAAAAGTGATTTTATACTGGAAATAATTTTATGGTGTTAGCTCAGCTATTCTCAACAAGGGTTGCTAGGGTTTCTTTGAGCTGTGGCTGATTGACCTCCCATTTATTGGTGCCTTCGTAGTTCTAGGGCCATCAACACTTGGTAAAGCCAGTAGCATGAGACTAATTATGTTTTTAGGGTGGCATTCCAGCATTGTAAGGGTTGCATTCTTCCTACTGACTCCCAATGTAAGGGTAATGTTTGCTATTGACCCCTGTTGAATTGGTTTTAGTAAGGGTTTTTATGAAACTTGAAACCTATTTTAAGGGTTCCTCGGTGGAAAAAAGGTTAAGAAAGGCTGGTCTAACTAGGAGTATTTAGTCTCATTCAACTGGACTTGTTCTGTAATGTTAAAGATGTTTTCATAGCTTATCCAAGCCACTTCTTCAGTTCTTGGAGAAGCTTCAAGAGGTCTTCATTACAGAACAAGTCCAACTGAACCTGACCAACTATTACTAGTAGCTCTACCATGACTTGAATAAATGAGAACCTTCACGAAAGTCCTTATGGATTGTTTATCGTAACAAATATATTTATTACATTCTGATCATATTTATCAGTTCTTGGAGAACCTTCAAGACGTCTTCAGCATTACAGAACCAGAAGTCCAACTGAACATGACCAACTACTGCTACTAGTTCTACCATGACTTAGATACATGAGAACCTTTACCGATATTTTTAGGGATTGTTTATCATGACATATTTATTACGTTCTAATCATATTTATCGGTTCTTGGGGAAGATTCAAGACGTCTTCACCATTATAGAACCAGAAGTCCAACTGAATGTGATCAACGACTACTAGCTCTACCATGACTTGGATAAATAAGAACCTTCACAGATATTTTTATGGATTGTTTATCATGACATATTTATCATGTTTTGATCATATTTATCAGTTTATGGAGAAGCTTCAAGATGTCTTCAGCATTACAGAACCAGAAGTCCAACTGAATGTGATCAACGACTACTAGCTCTACCATGACTTGGATAAATGAGAACCTTTACCGATATTTTTAGGGATTGTTTATCATGACATATTTATTACGTTCTAATCATATTTATCGGTTCTTGGGGAAGATTCAAGACGTCTTCACCATTATAGAACCAGAAGTCCAACTGAATGTGACCAATGTCTACTAGCTCTACCATGACTTGGATAAAAAGGAACCTTCACGAATATATTTATGGATTGTTTATCGTGACATATTTATTACGTTCTGATCATATTTATCAGTTCTTGGAAAAGCTTCAAGACGTCTTCAGCATTACAGAACCAGAAGTCCAACTGAACGTGATGAATTACTACTACTAGCTCTACTGTGACTTGTATAAATGAGAACCTTCACAGATATTTTTATGGATTGTTTATCATGACATAATTATCACGTTCTGATCTTCGCACACGGGGAAGTAGATCTCCAAAATGGTTTGTACTGAGAAAGCTTTGACCGTGTACCTTGAGGCTGGGAAAGTTCGGAGTTGTAGTCCCACAGCAGCTGGTTAGAGATATGCTCTGTACAAACTCAGAGCTCCAAGTCTGAGATTTCTGGCAGCATGGCTTCCTCAAAATTCTCCAACTTGAAGCTCCCAGTTCGTAGGGCGTTCACGTAGAATTTCTGACTCAGAAATCTGTATTTACTGTCTGAACGATAGCATAGAGCGCTGGACTGATATAAAAACTTGCTCAATGGTTACAATGAGGCCTCTAGTTCCTCAAAAACATAGATGTCATGTTTTTCCCTCTGTTGGCCCAACTGGTGATTTAAGAACCTTAGATCCAGAAGCACAAGGAAACACCTCATCTATATACAAAGCCTCTGGAAGGCACAGAATATATCATGTAGAGCGGAGACATCTCCAGGAACTGTTGGAAGGGGTGCAGCTTCATGAACAAGCTACAGCTGGACAGCAGATACCCTGAAGCCTGGGCATTGCGCCACAGGTAGCTGCACATTAGCACAGCCAAAGCACAGGGCAGATTCATGCTTGGAAATCCCCTTATGTAGGAGCAGTTTAGACATCTAAAAAATCTGCTGCAAATCTGGACAATGCAAACTGAATGAATGATGGTTGCTCAGCTTCAGTTAAAACCACATGAGAGAACCAAAGATCCAGGCAGCTGAAATTATGTGCAAATCTTGACTTTTTCTGTACACAGGGGTCGATTTACTAAAACTGGAGAGTGCAAAATTTGGTAGAGGGCAGCCAATCAGCTTCTAACTTTAGCTTATTCATTTAAGCTTTGACAATAAATCCTGGAAGCTGATTGGTTTCTTTGCAGAGCTGCACCAGATTTTGCACTCTCTTTTTTAGTAAATCAACCCTACAGTGACTTGGCGCCCATCCATCTCCAAGCCCCATTCTGAACTGTGCCTCCCTACTGGTCAATGAGGCCTTTAATTTGATGGGTGATCTCAATAACCAGTAGGGTAGGAAGGGTCCAAACTCAACTTTTACATAAGTCGAAGGTTTGCGTAGAACTTGAGCTGCACATATCTCTGGATCTACTGGTCGGTTTGACATGCTGTCATTAAAACCTACCTCTGCACCTGCATTGTCTCACAGTTTGAATTGTCCAGGCTTGTGACAAGTTCACATTAACCTCACATGCAGATATGGAACTTCATCTATAAAGTTATAAAATGAGGCAAAGTGATTTCTAGATTGTAAGCTCTAACGAGCAGGGACCTCTGATCCTTCCTGTATTGAATTGTATTGTAATTGTACCGTCTTCCACGATGTTGCAAACTGTTGGCGCTATATAAATCCTGTATAATAATAATAATAATAATTTGCACACAAGATACCCATGTTATGGTCCTGAAGCTACAATCCATGAACACGGATATTTAATAAACCTCCACAAACCATTAAAGTGGTCTCAGGCCTTGAAACTTTGAGAATGCCTATATCTCGGGGCACTGCTTGCGTCACTTGTGGCTTCTTTATGAATTAGCCCACTTAGGCAGATTTCGGGATAATCTCTAGGGGTTCACATATCAAATACAATACACCTTACATTTAAGAGAAGATTTACATTGAGAAACAGAAGTTTCCAAGAGGTGGTTGACCACTTACCTCTGGGTACAGGCAGATCCTGCCAGGCGTTTCCTCAATAGAGCCCTAAGAAGTTCAGTATCCAACATAAGCATGGAGGTCATCAGCAGGAAGGGCATCTGAATGGGTCCATAGTCAGAACAATGTTCTTCCTGATCCAGTATCCATCACCTTGGAGGAGATCAGCCCAGCTGCAGTAGCAGGACAGTCCAGAGGTGGCAAGTAGGACAAGAGACCAGGCAAAGCTCAGCAGAGTCTTCAGGTGAGACTACAGAATCCAAAGAAGAGGTTCTAGGAAGATCACTAGAGTCCAATTAAGGGAGGTCAAATCCAAAGGAGAGATGTGGAGTCCCAGCAAGGAGATGTAGGGAAATGCATAGTCCAAGCAAGGGGTAGAGACTTCAAAGGAGACCAGGGAAGAGATGATGAGTGCCAGGAAGGAGATCCAGAAAAGTGCAGAGCTCAGGAAAGACCAGTAGTGTCCTGGGGAGGGATGTGGAGTCCTGGAAAGATGTGTAGATTCCAGATAGGGACCTCAGAGTCCAGAGAAGATCCACAGAATCCAAGGGAGGGATGTAGAATCCAAAAGAGAGATGTGGAGTCCCAGGAAGGAGATGTAGATAAATGCAAAGTCCAAACAAGGGGTAGAGACTCCAAAGGAGATCAGCAGAGCCCTGGGAATGGATGTAAAGTCCAGGGAAGAGATGCTGAGTACCAGGAAAGAGGTCCAAAGGAAGGCCAGTAGAGTCCTGGAAAGATGTGCAGAGTCCACAGGTCAATTGAGACCAGGGAGCAGATGCAGGGTCCAGGAAGATGTGGAGTCCAGGAAGATGCAGAGTCCAGGGAAGATGCAGAGTCCAGGGAAGATGTACCCAGTCCAGGGAGGGGATGTAGAACTCCTGAGGTCAGGGCTCCCCCAGAAGATGGTTTGGCAGTGCACAGGGCTCAGTGGGCAGCCTGCAGTCCCAGGGAAGAAGTTGGATGCGGAGAGGAAAGTTTGGAGTCCTCCTCCCCCTGTGAAGCTGCTGCAGTCAGATGATCTGAGCCCATTACTTCAGCCCTGACTGATCTGTTTTCAATCTACCCCTCCTCCTCCTCCTCCTCTGCCCCTCCCCCAGCCCTGCTGCCTCCCCCCTCCCAGGACTGCCAGCATTTGCTGCTCCAGATGGGAAGGGGGCTTCTGACAGGGCACTCAGGGGTTAATCTCTGAACATGACACCATGGCTGCCAAACTTTCCTCCTGGCTGGAGAGCAGGAACCGCGAGCAACCGCCTGCCCGATCCTAGTCCCAGATGTGCTACATTGTTATCCCTCTGCCCGATCATCCTCCCAGATGTGCTACATTGTTATCCCTCTGCCTAAATCCCGATCCTCTTCCCAGATGTGTTACATTGTTATCCCTCTGCCCGATCCTCCTCCCAGATGTGTTACATTGTTATCCCTCTGCCTAAATCCCGATCCTCCTCCCAGATGTGCTACATTGTTATCCCTCTGCCCGATCCTCCTCCCAGATGTGTTACATTGTTATCCCTCTGCCCGAATCCCGATCCTCCTCCCAGATGTGCTACATTGTTATCCCTCTGCCTAAATCCCGATCCTAGTCCCAGATGTGCTACATTGTTATCCCTCTGCCCGATCCTCCTCCCAGATGTGCTACATTGTTATCCCTCTGCCTAAATCCCGATTCTCTTCCCAGATGTGTTACATTGTTATCCCTCTGCCCGTTCCTCCTCCCAGATGTGTTACATTGTTATCCCTCTGCCTAAATCCCGATCCTCCTCCCAGATGTGCTACATTGTTATCCCTCTGCCCGATCCTCCTCCCAGATGTGTTACATTGTTATCCCTCTGCCCGAATCCCGATCCTCCTCCCAGATGTGCTACATTGTTATCCCTCTGCCTAAATCCCGATCCTCCTCCCAGATGTGCTACATTGTTATCCCTCTGCCCGATCCTCCTCCCAGATGTGCTACATTGTTATCCCTCTGCCCGAATCCCGATCCTCCTCCCAGATGTGCTACATTGTTATCCCTCTGCCTAAATCCCGATCCTCTTCCCAGATGTGCTACATTGTTATCCCTCTGCCTATATCCCGATCCTCTTCCCAGATGTGCTACATTGTTATCCCTCTGCCTATATCCCGATCCTCCTCCCAGATGTGTTACATTGTTATCCCTCTGCCCTATCCTCTTCTAAGATGTGTTACATTGTTATCCCTCTGCCCGATCCTCCTCCCAGATGTGTTACATTGTTATCCCTCTGCCTAAATCCTGATCCTCCTCCCAGATGTGTTACATTGTTATCTCTCTGCCCAATCCTCTTCCCAGATGTGTTACATTGTTATCCCTCTGCCCGATCCTCTTCCCAGATGTGTTACACTGTTATCCCTCTTCCCAATCCTCTTCCCAGATGTGTTACATTGTTATCCCTCTGTCCGATCCTCTTCCCAGATGTGTTACACTGTTATCCCTCTTCCCGATTCTCTTCCTAGATATGTTACATTGTTATCCCTCTGTCCGATCCTCTTCCCAGATGTGTTACATTGTTATCCCTCTGCCCTATCCTCTTCTAAGATGTGTTACATTGTTATCCCTCTTCCCGAACCTCCTCCCAAATGTGTTACATTGTTATCCCTCTTCCTGATCCTCTTCCCAGATATGTTACATTGTTATCCCTCTGCCCCATCCTCTTCCCAGATATGTTACATTGTTATCCCTCTGCCCCATCCTCTTCCCAGATATGTTACATTGTTATCCCTCTTCCCAATCCTCTTCCCAGATGTGTTACATTGTTATCCCTCTTCCCGATTCTCTTCCTAGATATGTTACATTGTTATCCCTCTGCCCTATCCTCTTCTAAGATGTGTTACATTGTTATCCCTCTTCCCGAACCTCCTCCCAAATGTGTTACATTGTTATCCCTCTTCCTGATCCTCTTCCCAGATATGTTACATTGTTATCCCTCTGCCCCATCCTCTTCCCAGATATGTTACATTGTTATCCCTCTGCCCCATCCTCTTCCCAGATGTGTTACATTGTTATCCCTCTGCCCGATTCTCCTCCCAAATGTGTTAAATTGTTGTCTCTCTGCCTAATGCTTCTTCCAGATGTGTTACATTGTTATCCTTCTGTCTGCGTGCTGCAGATGTCTATAACATACTAACAGCAATGTAAAGCCACAAAGGTCCATCCAGCGGCCTCTTTTTATTTTGTTTTAATTGTTTGTTTTTGCTTTTTTGATTGGTTGTTTTACATTTACTAAGACCGACGCATTTTGCATTTTCTTGCGCGTCTTTGATGTGGTTTTAATGCGTTTTGTGTTTTTTTTTGGGGGGGGGGAGTGTTGATGTTGCTGGGGGGGGGGGGGGTTGTATGTTGTCATGCAGGAAAACGCACCAAAAACGCTCACACATGTTTATCATGAAGTTTTGATGCATTTCCATTGAAGCCTATGGAGCCAAAATCGCACCGTGCTGCGTGTGAAAAAGTCCTGGCACCTTCCCAAAAAACATTGCAGGAAACCACATGGGTGTGAGTGGGATCCATAGGAAATATTATTATTATACAGGATTTATATATAGAGTCAATATTTTATTCAGCACTTTACAATATTAAAGGGAGACAGTACAGTTACAATACAATCAAATACAAGAGGGCCCTGCTCAGAAGAGCTTACAATCTAAGAGGGCGGGGCAGGTGGTAATAAGGGTAATAACTGTGGGGGATGAGCTGATGGAAGTGATAACAGATTGGTTGGAGGTGGGGTAGACAAGAGATGAGTTTCCAGGGATCACCTGAATGCAGAGGAGGAGATAGTTGGACAGATTGGGGTAGAGAGTTCCAGAGGATGGGAGAGGCTCTGGGGAAGTCCTGTAGAATAACATGGGAGGAGGAGACGAGAGAGCTAGAGAGGAGGAGGTCTGGGGAGGAGCGGAGGGGACGGTTTGGGTGATATTTGGACACAAATTTGGTGATGTAGCTCGGGGGGAAGTTGTGAATGGCTTTCTATGTATTAAAGATTGTAAATTGTAAAGTCTTGACGTTTTTCACTTTAGTACGTTCTATGCATCAAGGCGAAAAACCTTCTGTAGTGCAGCGGCCCCCCAGAGCGCCCCTTTTACTTACCTGAACCCGAACGTTCCAGCGACGAGAACAAGCCCAGCAGCTCCAGCCGCGGTCTCAGGTGCTCATTGGATAGATTGGTAGCAGCCCAGCTATTGGCTCCCACTGCTGTCAATCAAATCCAGTGAGACGGGAGGCGGGGGGGGGGCGGGGCCGAGTCCTGCTGTCTGTGTCAATGGACGCAGCAGCCGGAACTGGAAGCGTGCCCCGCACGGGTGCCCCCATATTGAATGTAGTTCTCCATGGGGGGGCACTCGATAAGGAGGAGGAGCCAGGGGCACCCCAGAAAAGGAGGATCGGGGCCGCTCTGTGCAAAACCCTTACACAGAACAGGTAAGTATGACATGTTTGTTATTAAAACAAACAAACAAACAAACAAACAAAAAAAACAAACCTTTACAATCACTTTAAGGTATGAAATAAGGTTAACGCTTGATTCACATATACAGTAAAACCTTCGGTTTGAGAGTAACTTGGTTTGAGAGCGTTTTGCAAAACAAGCAACATTTTTAAATAAATTTTGACTTGATATACACGTAGCGTCACGTCACAACTGAGTATAAAAGAGAAGAGAGGCGCCTCTAAGTGTAGCAATATGGTTACATTTAATGAAGTTACAACATTTAGCAACATATTGCTACACTTAGAGGCTCCTCTCTTCTCTTTTCTACTCTGGAGCTCCTGCTGGATTTTGCTTCTTATTCCCTTGTCGAGGCTTCCATTTGTGGATGGACATCATCTTTTTATATGGACTATAAACTGAAGGACCGATGAATAAATAGTTGTGGAACGAATCATTTGAGTTTCCATTATATCTTATGGGGAAATTTGCTTTGATATACAAGTGCTTTGGATTACAAGCATGTTTCCGGAACAAGTTATGCTCACAATCCAAGGTTTTACTGTACGTGCTTTTGCAGGCCGCGTTGGCTTGGGTACGGCTGCCCATTCATCTGAATAGGCGGTGCCGTGCCTGGCTTTCCTGCAGAAAAATTTTCAAAACGCGACCCGCAGGGAATTCACCCGGTCATTTAGGCCGTGCAATCTTCCTGCAGTTCCAGCACTTGCAAACGCGCTGCTTTTTTACGTGTGTGTGTGTGTGGGGGGGGGGGTCTGGGGGGTGCCATTCAGAAGGGTTGTGGGTGCGATCCCCTTCTGTGGATCTGCAAACGCATAAAAAAAAAAAAAAAACACGCATGGATCTGAACGTAGCCTATGTTGACTTCTTCCAGAAGTCTGTTCCAGGCACCAACTACCCTTTCTGTAAAATAATACTTTCCATGGTTTGTGTTGAACTTTCCTCCTCCAGTTGGAGGTCGTGTCCCGTGTTCTCGATCTTGGCTTCCTATAGAAAATATCGCCCCTCCTTCACCTTATTCACCCCCTTCATGTAAAAAGGGTAGCTCCACTTTCGTGAGAAAAAAAAAATAGCAAATAAAAAAAATGACCATATACCAGTGATGGCGAACCTCGACACCCCAGATGTTCTGGAATCACATTTCATATGATGCATATTCACTATACAGTGTAGTGGAGCATCATGGGAAATGTAGTTCCAAAACATCTGTGGTGTCGAGGTTCACCATCACTGGTCTATACTGTACAATTGCAAAGCAAGTCGTAACCCTCTTGTATTTTATTGTACTGTAACTCTACTAATTTAGATTGTAAAGCGCTGCCCAAACTGTTGGCTCTACATAAATCCTGTATATTAATAATAATGACCTTTCCCTTTCAGTCTGCAGCCGCTATAATTTTCTGTAAAATGCAATATGACAACCCAAAAATATCATCTCCTGCTTGTGTGAAAGTCAAACTACCGGCAAAACTTTTTCCTGGTGCCTATCCACGGCAGCCTACATGTTGTCCGAGCGTAACAAGACCGGCTTTTGTAGTAGATGGTCCCTCAGACTCACTAGGGCCAGATAGGCTGCCAAAGTTTCTACACTGTTTCCCCGAAAATAAGACCTAGCGTGATTGTCGGTGATGGCTGCAATATAAGCCCTACCCCCAAATAAGCCCTAGTTAAAGTCCTTGTAGGTCTTATTTTCAGGGTAGGGCTTATTTGGGGGGTAGGGCTTATTTTGCAGCCATCACTGACAATCACGCTTGGTCTTATTTTCGGGGAAGCAGGGTACTCCTATTACAGGTCCAACAAGCGGTAGTCCCTGTCCCTCCCTCCGAGAGGTTCAACAGGGTTCTTCCATTCAACCCTTTTTCTGATCCCCAAAAAGAACGGGGATCGGAGACCGGTGGTGGATTTACAACGTCCGAATCATTTAATTCGCCTAGACACCTTCAAGATGGACCTCGATCGGAACAGCGTGTCTTCCTCCCCAGAAAGCGGCGGCTATTTCCCAGAAGATGATGCATGTCATATCGCTGTCCCACCTACCTGCGTCAGGTTGCCTGAGTTTAATCGGGGCTATGTCATCTTGCATCCCGATCCTGCCTGGGGCCCATTGGCACCTAAGGTTTTTTTTTCAAGTAGTCTTCCTGTCACAGTGGAAGAAACAGTCGTTGCATCAGCGGATTTTCATCTCGATCCCCATGAAGAGAAGTCTTCTTTTGGTGGATGAAGAAAGATCTGAGCTCAAAGCCGTGTCGTCTGCAGTGCCACTCTTAGACCCTACTTACTACCAATGCAAGTTCAAGAGGCTGGGGAGCGCACCGCGATCATCTAGCGGTGCAGGGGAAGTGGGACTTTCCCACGGCGGGAATAGTCTTGAACGTCCTGGAAATACGGGCAGCCTATCTGGCCCCTAGTGAGTCTGGGGGACCATCTACTACAAATGCCTGTGTTGTTACGCTTGGACAACATGTAGGCTGCCATGGATAGGCAACAGGAAAGGAAAATTATGGTAAGTATGATACAATTTTCCGTTCCCCCCCCCCCTTTTTATAGAGTAAGGGAGGGTTATAACCCCTGTCAGTTTTTTGCCAGCTGTGTCCCATTGGGGAGATTTATCTTCACTTCCTGTCCCAGAGCCAAAACAGGAAGTGAGAGGAAATCCCTGCAAATTAAGGGAAATTCTTTGGGGTCCCCCAGGTCACCGGACCTAGTGTCCCCCATTGGAAGATTTCACCTCTATTACTTTTCTGGGGACAACCCAAAATTTGAGATTTTCTTTTACTTTTAATGATAACGGTAAATGGGACGAATCTCCCTAACAGGGACACAAAACAGCAATAAAAAAAAACTGACCGAGTTGTAATGCCTCTCCACTCTATCCAACACAAAAAACAAAAAGTTATATTTGAAGATCCCTGCACTATGATAGAAGTCCAATACTTCGGAGCAGAAACAGGAAGGAATCTTCAACAAAGTTTCTTAAAATCCCTGTAATGCACATTAATCACCCAGAGGGTGGTGGTGGGGGGGGGGTGTTTTTTTTCTCAACAAAAGTGGAGTTACTCCTAAAGGTTTCAGCCATGTCTCCCCTGTCCCTTCTTTCCTCCAGACTATACATATTATGTGCCAGGAACCTCTGCCAATATTTTTTTTTTATCACTCAGGCCTTCCAGCATTTTTGTTGCCCATCTCTGGACCCGTTCTATCTTATCAATATATTTATCTTATCAATAGTTATGATGTCCCCATAACTGGGGACTGTATTCTAAATGAGCTCTAACTAATCTATATAGAGGAATCAGGACCTCCTTCCTCCTGCTGGTGATCCCTCTAGTGATATAAAGATCTATATAGAGGGATTGGGACCTCCTTCTTCTCACTGGTGACCCCTCTAGTGATATAAAGATCTATATAGAGGGATCAGGACCTCCTGCCGGTATATGTCAGAACGATATCAATGCAGAATAATGTGTGACTGGTGGGACATTAGATTGTAAGCTTTTCATGGTGCAGAGATTTCTGTGTGCTCTGTAAAGTGTTGTGCAATAAATGTTTTTAGAGGTTAACTGATCACTTGTGGGAGGCTCCAAATTCCTTCCGTCCTGACAGCAATCACTGAGCACTGGATGTTGGCACAGTCCTCCTAAACTCTGTGGGATTTGTACGGTTGCACAGAGCGCCATCCAGTGGGGAGAGCTCAGCTAACATTTAATCTCTAATTTATCAATTGAAATGTATTACAATATACACTGTAGGCGTAGTTCTGGTCATCCTCCAATTTCAGGTCGGGGTGAAGCACCCCATGCTCATCCTTTGGGCTTTATAAATGTGCCTCTGTTCTGGAGATCTGATAAAGAGTCATTCCTCGAAGCACTGACATTTCAAACTGGTGAGTGAAACTCCCTGATGGGGTTTTCTATCTGCTGGGGACTCTTGGTGAGTTCCCAGCTCTACACAACTGCTGTGCCCATTATGAGGGGTTCCCACCATCCCTGTACTGAGTTCCCGGGTCTGTACACCCGCTGTGCCCATTATGAGGGGTTCCTATCATCATATTTTTTAATGCTTATGACTATATTAGTATATAGTTAGGAAGGTACACTATATTGTTAAAAGTATTGGGACACCTGCCTTTACACACACACATGAACTTTACTGGCATCCCAGTCTTTGTCCGTAGGGTTCAATATTGAGTTGGCTCCGCCCTTTGTAGGTATAAGAGGTTTAACTCTTCTGGGAAGGCCGTCCACAAGGTTTAGCAGTGTGTCTATGGGAATGTTTGACCATTCTTCCAGAAGAGCATTTGTGAGGTCAGGCACTGATGTTGGATGAGAAGGCCTGGCTTTCAGTCTCCACTCTAATTCATACCAAACGTGTTCTATCGGGTTGAGGTCAGGACTCTGTGCAGGCCAGTCAAGTTCCTCCACCCCAAACTCACTCATCCATTTTGTAGTTTGTCTGCAGTCTCTGATCATCTCCTGTATTATGTCTGCAGTCTCTGACTATCCCCTGGTTTGTTTGTCACCCCCCCTCCCCCCAAAAATATGGAGCACCAGCCGCCACTGTTGCAGTCTCTGACCATCTCCTGTACTATGTCTGCAGTCTCTGACCGTCTTTTGTAGTATGTCTGCAGTCTCTGACCATCTCCTGTATCATGTCTGCAGTCTCTGACCATCTCCTGTATCATGTCTGCAGTCTCTGACCATCTCCTGTATCATGTCTGCAGTCTCTGACCATCTCCTGTATCATGTCTGCAGTCTCTGACCATCTCCTGTACTATGTCTGCAGTCTCTGATCATCTCCTGTATCATGTCTCCAGTCTCTGACCATCTCCTGTACTATGTCCTCAGTCTCTGACCATCTCCTGTACTATGTCCTCAGTCTCTGACCATCTCCTGTATCATGTCTGCAGTCTCTAAATGTCTCCTGTAGTATGTCTGCAGCCCTGACCATCTCCTGTACCATGTCTGCAGTCTCTGACCATCTCTTGTATAATGTCTGCAGTCTCTGACCATCTCCTGTACTATGTCTGCAGTCTCTGATCATCTCCTGTATCATATCTGCAGTCTCTGACCGTCTCCTGTATCATGTCTGCAGTCTCTGATCATCTCCTGTATCATGTCTGCAGTCTCTGACCGTCTCCTGTATCATGTCTGCAGTCTCTGATCATCTCCTGTATTATGTCTGCAGTCTCTGACCATCTCCTGTATCATGTCTGCAGTCTCTGACCATCTCCTGTAGTATGTCTGCAGTCTCTGACCGTCTTTTGTAGTATGTCTGCAGTCGCTGATCATCTCCTGTATCATGTCTGAAGTCTCTGACCATCTCCTGTATCATGTCTGCAGTCTCTGACCATCTCCTGTACTATGTCTGCAGTCTCTGATCATCTCCTGTATCATGTCTGCAGTCTCTGACCATCTCCTGTACTATGTCCTCAGTCTCTGACCATCTCCTGTATCATGTCTGCAGTCTCTGACCATCTCCTGTATCATGTCTGCAGTCTCTGACCATCTCCTGTATCATGTCTGCAGTCTCTAAATGTCTCCTGTAGTATGTCTGCAGCCCCCTGACCATCTCCTGTACTATGTCCTCAGTCTCTGACCATCTCCTGTATCATGTCTGCAGTCTCTGATCATCTCTTGTATCATGTCTGCAGTCTCTGACCATCTCCTGTACTATGTCTGCAGTCTCTGATCATCTCCTGTACTATGTCTGCAGTCTCTGATCATCTCCTGTATCATGTCTGCAGTCTCTGACCGTCTCCTGTATCATGTCTGCAGTCTCTGACCATCTCTGGTATCATGTCTGCAGTCTCTGACCATCTCTGACCATCTCTGGTATCATGTCTGCAGTCTCTGACCGTCTCCTGTATTATGTTTGCAGTCTCTGACCATCTCTGGTACTATGTCTGCAGTCTCTGACCATCTCCTGTACTATGTCTGCAGTCTCTGATCATCTCCTGTAGTATGTCTGCAGTCTCTGATCATCTCCTGTACTATGTCTGCAGTCTCTGACCATCTCCTGTATTATGTCTGCAGTCTCTGACCATCTCCTGTACTATGTCTGCAGTCTCTGACCATCTCCTGTACTATGTCTGCAGTCTCTGATCATCTCCTGTATCATGTCTGCAGTCTCTGACCATCTCCTGTACTATGTCTGCAGTCTCTGATCATCTCCTGTATCATGTCTGCAGTCTCTGACCATCTCCTGTACTATGTCTGCAGTCTCTGATCATCTCCTGTATCATGTCTGCAGTCTCTGACCATCTCCTGTATCATGTCTGCAGTCTCTGACAATGAAAGTCGTCCAGCGCTGCTCTAATGCCGTGTACACGCGACCGGACTTTTCGCCTGGATTGGTCCGAATCCGTCGGACAATCCGACCGTGTGTGGGTTTCAGCAGACCTTTTCTGTCGATAATCAGACGGGCTTTAGATTTGGAACATTTCAAATCCTTCCGACGGACACGAGTACGGCCGAAAAATCCGTTCGTTTGTATGCTAGTCCGACGAACAAAAAAGGACTCTAGGGCAGCTATTGGCTACTGGCTATGAACTTCCTTATTCTAGTCCCTTCGTACGTCATCACGTTCAAACCACCGGACTTTTGAACAGACTTTAGTCCTTTCATGGGTGGTCAAGTCCAATCGTTCGAAAGACCGTCGGAACTTTGATGCTGAAAAGTCCGCCCGTGTGTACGCGGCATAAGTCTCCTCCACGGAATCGAACATGAAGATTATGTGTGGCCGACTTTCTGCTCTACGAACGCAAAGTCAATTTTCCCAGCTGTGATTGGCTGATGACATAATCGCTCAGAAATGAAATTCCCTATTTTGACCACAAGCGGTATGTCATGGCGGCGTTGCGGAAATCGGTCACTTCTCTACACCTAAACTGCAAAAAAACCATCAAAAAATATATCAATCGCCCCGCCAGCGGATGGAAACGCAGCGGCTGCAAACAGGAAGAAATATTTTCTCAGTTCAGAACAATAAGTGGTTTGCAATTCGATGAAATGTCGGGATAAAATGGTCGGTATTTCATGCAAATGACGCGCTATGGAAAACACGCGGCGCGTACATCATCCGCGATTGAAGTGTAAATGAGGACACAATTCAAAGTGAATATGGAATTTAGCATGCTTTACATCCGCCACGTCTTGTAGGACGCACCGCGATAAATCACAACGAGCGCTCGCAATTCACAGCGCATTAAATCATTCACCAAAAGGGGGGAGGGGCGCGGTGAGCGCGGAGCCGGCGTTCCTGTGCGTGAACCGGACAACCGCTCCGTGCAGATTATACAAGATTACGTCAAAGATGGAGACCTAATATTATTATATGGGGGGGGGGGGGGAGAGAATGATTAACCCCCCGGATGACCGCCGCGGTCAGGCGCTGTTAGTGTTGCAACCTTGTTTATTTCTTCTTAGCTCTTCTTATTTATCTTCTCTTTTTTATCCCCCTAAAGGAAGAAAAATTCCTGATTCATCATTGATTGGTTAGAAAAAAAAAGACGGAGTGCCACCAGTCTGTAAATGATTGAAATGTACAGTAGGTTATTGGTTGGTATTATAGTGATGTCATTGCTGGGTCTCTGTGCTTCTCTATGCAACCTCCCATGTCTCTGTATTTTATTTTGCTTATAAATCGCCTAGAACCCCCCCCACCCCCAGCATTTCTGGCAGCGGCCATATTGAGTAAGGGCAGATGGCTCATATAGCACTCACTTCCTGGAATCCATCTGCCCTTAGCTCCGGCATTAAGGCAGGAGGGTGCGATTAGCTGACAAAACCCCTCCCCCCTTCCTTAAAGGAGTTGCAAATGTAGAAGGTGCATTCTATGCATTAAGATAAAATACCTTCTGTGTGCAGCCGCCCCCCCCCTCCCAGCACCCCCCTAATACTTACCTGAGCCCCAGTTCTCTCCAGCGATGTCCACGAATGTCTTATCTGTTCAGTACACTCCTCCTGATTGGCTGAGACACGGCAGCGGCACCACTGGTTCCCATGCCTATCAACCAAAGTCAGTCAGCCAATTAGGGGAGAGAGGGGGCGGGGCCGGGTCGGGGCTCCGTGTCGGAATGGACACTCGGAGCTGTGACTCGGCTCGGGTGCCCCCCCCCATAGGAAGCTGCTGACTGTGGGGGCACTCGACAGGAGGGAGGGGCCAGGAGCAGCAAAGAGGGACCCGAGAAGAGGAGGATCGGGGCTGCTCTGTGCAAAACCATTACACAGAGGAGGCAAGTATAAACTTGTTTGTTATTTAAAGAAAAAAAAAACGAGACTTTAAAATCACTTTAAGACTCCTGAGATCTATGACATCATTTTGGCCTAGGCATGGAAACCAGGAAGTAGCTAATGACAGCAGCGCGGCTGGAGACCCTGGAGCCCCTGGAGCCCCCGGAGCGCGCATCGGGAAGTGTCTGTGATCGCTTTGGACACAATGAATTGCAGATTGGGATAAAGGGCCAATCACAGCAGCCCTTTACCATGTGATCAGCTGTGTCCAATCACAGCTTGCCTCATGTAAACAGACTTACTGGTCCTTGGCTCTCCTTTCCTCACACAGAGAAAGCGGAAAAAGAAGAAAGGAGAGCCATTCTACCAGGGCACAGTGAGTACAAATTAACACTGATCATCAATGCCCATCAATGCAGCTCATCAGTACCGCCTATCCATGCCCATCAATGCCACCTATAAGTGCCCATTAGTGCAGCTTATCAATGCCCATCAATGCAGCTTATCAGTGCTGCATATCAGTGCCAATCAGTGCAGCCTCATCGGTGCCCCTCAGTGCAACTTATCAGTGCCACCTATCAGTGCCCATCAGTGCTTTCTATTAGTGACCCTCAGTGCAGCCTTACCAGTGCAGCTTATCAATGACCATCTATGTAGCTTATCAGTGCCAATCAGTGCAGCCTCATCAGCGCCCCTCAGTGCAGCTTATCAGTGCCCACCAGTGCTGTCTATTAGTGACCCTCAGTGCAGCCTCATCAGTGACCCTCAGTGTGCATCAGTGCTATCTTTTAGTGACCCTCAGTGCAGCCTCATCAGGGCCCATCAATGCAGCTTATCAGTGCCGCCTATCAGTGCCAATCAATGCAGCCTCATCAGTGTCCATCAGTGCAGTTTATCAGTGCCTATTGGTGGAGCTTATCAGTGCCCATCAGTGCTGTCTATTAGTGACCCTCAGTGCAGCCTCATCAGTGACCTTCAGTGCTCATCAGTGCCAATAAGTACAGCCTCATCAGTGACCCTCAGTGCCCATCAGTACCGTCTATTAGTGACCCTCAGTGCAGCCTCATCAGTGACCCTCAGTGCTGTCTATTAGTGACCCTCAATGCAGCCTCATCAGTGCCCATCAATGCAGCCTCATCAGTGCCCATCAGTGCAGCTTATCAGTGCCCATCTGTGCTGTCTATTAGTGACCCTCAGTGCAGCCTCATCAGTGACCCTCAGTGCAGCCTCATCAGCTCACATCAGTGAAGAAAAACAATGACTTGTTTGCAAAGTTTTATAACAGAAACGAAGAAAAACTTTTTTTTTTCTCATTTTCAGTCTCTTTTGGTTTATATAGCAAAAAAAAAAAACCCAGTGATGATTAAATACCATCTTTGGAAAGCTCTATCTGTCTAAAAAAAAAATGATAAAAATGTCACATGGTTACAGCGTTGCATGACGGCGCAATTCTCATTCAAAGTGTGACGGCGCTGAAAGCTGAGAATTGTCCTGGGCAGGGAAGGGGGGTGAAAGTGGCCGGTACTGAAGGGGTTAAATCCGATACACTTTCCTATCTATTTACTATCTAATGCCAGCAGCATAAATATTCAGAATAGTCCACGTCGATGGCGGGAGTGACGTTCCGCGGTAAACCAACTCATTATTTCATATCTATTTAATAAATGAATTAAACTGAGCGAGTCCAAATCCCCCCCCCTCCCCCCCTATACAACGAGCCAAATCCCGAAGACGTGTATGTTATGTGATGGTGAGCGGCCGGTTGGGCTTCTGTTGTGCTGTTTATCTGTAATTGTTATTATAAAACTTAAATAATAAAAAATAAATAAATAAAAAAAATTAAAAAAATACATCCCCCTCCCCCCTCAAAAAAAAAAAAAAAATAATAATTTTTTTAAAGGGTGAAATCAGATTTTTTTTTTGACCAAAGTCACTAGCGCCTCCTTGTGGCCGGAGCGCGCCTAGCCCTCGGCTCCCCGCAGTGCTGGGCATATTGTTTATCGCTCTTCAGGAGGTGTCTCTGTGAGTTTGAGCCGCAGCCACACATGTAATCACAACTAACGCCATAAATTTGCGCTGGGGGGGGAGGGGGGGCGGGGAACGCTCTAACCGGGGAGGTCTCCTGTGGATTACGATTTATGCATTGCTGCTCGCTGCAGACACGGCTCTCCTTCGCAGGGAGCGCGGCGTGCGCGCAGCATATCCCAGGGCGGCGCAGCTCTGCTGATGTCATTACTCTTCAATTGTCTTGCTGTATAAAAAGTAAATTGTGATAGTTTGTAATGCGGACGGCACAATGCCTTATGGGTCAGCGCTTAGCGCGTCCTATTTCCCAGCATTCAATCATGCGGTGCATGAAATTAGTTGCTTTAATAATTCTTCCCCAAGTAGCATATATTTTTTTTTTTTTTTCGCCGGGTCTCTTGACGCTGCGGCTCTGGGTGTATAATTATATTTCCCCGTGATGTATACGCATTGTACGGCGCGGTGTTATATTACCCCCGCGCGCTGCTTTTGACAGTTTGAATTTTTGATGATTGCTTTGTGCGGGAGCCGCGCTTCTGTTTTCCTGTCATCGGGAATCCGCCGCAAAATGGGGAACGTTCTCTGAATCCGCTGGGCAAGACGTGGTTAACTTTTTTTTTTTTTTTAGAGAGTTAAAAAAAAAAAAAAAGATAAAAAATATAGACACAGACAGCAAACAAATAGTAGGGGCGCTAACCCTTCTACTGCTCTGTCCAAAAAAAAAAAAAAAAAAATATATATATATATATATATATGTATATATATATATATATATATATATATATATATATATATATATATATATATATATATATATATATATATATATATATATATATATATATATATAAACTAAAAAAAAAAATGAAAAAATATAAACAAAAAAATAAAAAATAAAAAAATATATAAACAAAAAAAATAAATAAAAAAGTTAAAAAATAAATAATTTTTTTTCAGCTAGACTTCTGCTTTAACCACTTGAGCTCCGGAAGATTTACCCCCCCCCCTTCATAACCAGGCCATTTCTTGCTACCTAGCACTGTGCTACTATTAACCGGTAATTGCGCCGGTCATGCATCGCTGTACCCAAATTAAATGTATGTAATTTTTTTTTCACACAAACAAAGCTTTCTTTTGGTGGTGTTTTTTTTTTTTTTTTTTTTTTTTAATATAAATGAAAAAAGACCAAAAATTTTGAAAAAAAAACCCCCCAATATTTTTTACTTTCTGCAGCAAATATATATCCAATAAAAAAAGGCCTTTATAAATTTAGCCCAATATGTATTCTGCTACATTTTTTTTTTTGATTAAAAAAAAATCCCAATAAGTTTATACTGATTGGTTTGCGTGAAAGTTATACCGTCTACAAACTATCCGCTTGACCTCCGAGAGATCTCCTCTGCTGCTCTATCTAGAAACTCAAAACTCAAAAGAAATAAATAAAATAGTTGCGGCTAGACTTGCGCTTTAACCACTTGAGCTCTGGAAGATTTACCCCCTCTTCATGACCAGGCCATTTTTCGCTATTCAGTACTGCGCTACTTTAACTGGCAATTTCGCGGTCATGCAGCAGCTCTGTACCCAGACAAAATGTATATATTTTTTCTCACACAAATAAAGCTTTCTTTTGGTAGTATTTGATCACCGCTGTTTTAATTTTTTTATTTGAGCAATGATAGGCAGCACTGGTGGACACTGATAGGTGGCACTGATAGGCAGCACTGATGAGCACTAATAAGTGGCACTGATGGGCACAGATAGGTGGCACTGGTGGGCACTTATAGGTGACACTGATGGGTAATGATAGATGCCACTGGTTGGCACTGATAGGCACCACTGATAAGTGGCACTGGTGGGCATTGATAGGTGGCACTGATGGGCAATGATAGGTGGCACTGGTGGGCACTGATAGGCAGCACTGATGGGCACCGTTAAGTGGCACTGAAAGGTGACACTGATGGGCAATGATAGGTAGCACTGGTGGGCACAGATTGGTGGCACTGGTGGGCACTAATAGGTGGCACTGATGGGTAATGATAGATGCCACTCGTTGGCACTGATAGGCACCACTGATAAGTGGCACTGTTGGGCACTGATAGGTGGCACTGATGGGCAATGATAGGTGGCACTGGTGGGCACTGATAGGCAGCACTGATGGGCACCGATAAGTGGCACTGTTGGGCAATGATAGGTGGCACTGGTGGGCACCGATAGGTGGCACTGATGGGCAATGATAGGTGGCACTGGTGGGCACAGATAGGTGGCAATGGTGGGCACTGATAGGTGGCACTGATGGGTAATGATAGATGCCACTGGTTGGCACTGATAGTTGGTAAGGATGGGCTCGGGCGTGTTTGCACACTCCACGTGCAGAGCCCGCCAGGAAGTCAGCATGGCGCTGCGCTAATCACAAGCAGTGAGACATTTTCCCGATGTGCGGCTGCAGAGATCGGGAAATGTCTCACTGCCTGTGATTAGCGCAGCGCCGTGCCGACTTCCTGGCGGGCTCTGCACGTGGAGTGTGCGAACACGCCCGAGCCCATCCTTGATAGGTGGCACTGATGGGCAATGATAGGTGGCACTGGTAGGCATCACTGATGGGCACTAATTGGCAGCACTTGTCAGCACTGTTGGGGCTGCACTGATAATCAGGATATTGATGATTGGTGCCCTCTTCTGATTATCAGTGTAGATGGCCCCTGTGTGGATTTGCCTGTAACCAGCTCTGGCGATAACTGGCAAATCCTGTTTACACTGTGATCAGCTGTGATTGGACAAAACTGGTCACCTGGTAAACAGCTGCTGTGACAGGATCTTTACCCCAATCCGGGATCAGCTGTGTCCAAAGGACAAGCTGATCACAGATCCATGCTTGATGTGCACCACAGGGGGCGGGCGGGAAGCGCGATCCTGGGAGGACGTCCATAGATGCCCCCCCCCCCCCGCCCGTCAGTGTGCGGGTAAGGAGGTGGTTAAAGATCTATTATTAGAATTTACATTTTAAAGTTCGATCCCCTGTGGGAAAAGTTCAGGTAGTACTTTGTCCCATATTTCTGAGTACCGACGTGCCCCCTCTCTCTTCCCACATTGGCGGATCCGACAACAGCTATGAAGGAGACGGCTGAACTATAGCTGCAGCTTGTCCCGGCTCTGAGCACTTTCCACGGAGAGGCAAGAGAAATGCAGGGGGCGGGGGCTGGTGGGGGGGAGGGGCTTGTCTGCATTCCTCTCGCCATTACTTGTCTGTGGAAAGTGCTCAGAGCCGGGACAAGCTGCAGCTTTAATTCAGCCGTCTCCTTCATAGCTGTTCTCGGATGGTCCTTGGCAGGTCAGACCCCATAACTAGGGTTGGAAATCTCGTAGAAACATGGAACAAAGTACTACCTGAACCTTCTCCCATAGGGGGACCCGACTGTAGAACTACAATTTTAATGATAGGTTTTTAATTCACAGTCCTATCGCCACCTATGGACCATTTTAACGCACCGGTCTGTCCTTAAATGTATCATAATTGTCGCACTGCCCTGCTGCTCCGCTCTTTCCTATCTCAGCCTCCGTTCGCTCGCCTTAATTAGAAGCAGATGAATTGGCTGCTCTCCAGATGTCGGAGGTTTTATGCAGAGTTCCCGTAAGCGAGGTGGCGGAGTTTTTTGACTTAATTCCTTAAACGTATCCCCCCGCTGAGCCCAGCGCAGCACAGAGATCGCCGACTATTGTTACAAAGTGCCGAAGAACAAAGGAGGCGATTCCGGGCTAACCCAATAAAAGGCAGCCACAGTGGCCTGCAGCGCGGGGCTCCACTCTCGGGGGTGGGGGGGGCAAACTGCCATTCCTGTGCCTTGCAGCAAAAGTCTTTCTCTCCTTTAGAGATGTTTCACTTTCCTGCAGATTTCAGGCCTAATTGTACATCTGAACATTCTAATGTGCTCAGAGCGGTCCTGCTTGCCTGCTGCTTTTACGGTTAAAGGAAAACTACATCTAAATCGAAAATTTTGTTGAATTCTATACTCGCTGGATTCTTGTACTTGTTAGAGGTGATTTGTCCAGTGATTTTGTGTCTCTGCCCCTCCCACAATCATGAGATTTCCTGCAGTAGTTTGTGTCTCTGCCCCTCCCACAATGGGGAGTTTTCCTTGAAGTAGTTGTATCTCTGCTTCTCCCACAATGGGGAGATTTCCTGCAGTAGTTGTGTCTCTGCCCCTCCCACAATGGGGAGATTTCCTGCAGTAGTTGTGTCTCTGCCCCTCCCACAATGGGGAGATTTCCTGCAGTAGTTGTGTCTCTGCCCCTCCCACAATGGGGAGATTTCATGCAGTAGTTGTGTCTCTGCTCCTCCCACAATGGTGAGATGTTGCTACAGTAGTTGTGTCTCTGCCCCTCCCACAATGGGGAGATTTCCTTGAAGTAGTTTGTGTCTCTGCTTCTCCCACAATGGTGAGATTTCCTGTAGTAGTTTGTGTCTCTGCCCCTCCCACAATGGGGAGATTTCCTGCAGTAGTTGTGTCTCTGCCCCTCCCACAATGGGGAGATTTCCTGCAGTAGTTGTGTCTCTGCCCCTCCCACAATGGGGAGATTTCCTGCAGTAGTTGTGTCTCTGCTCCTCCCACAATGGTGAGATGTTGCTACAGTAGTTGTGTCTCTGCCCCTCCCACAATGGGGAGATTTCCTTGAAGTAGTTTGTGTCTCTGCTTCTCCCACAATGGTGAGATTTCCTGTAGTAGTTTGTGTCTCTGCCCCTCCCACAATGGTGAGATTTCCTGCAGTAGTTTGTGTCTCTGCCCCTCCCGCAATGGTGAGATTTTTTTGCAGTACTTTGTGTCTCTGCCCCTCCCACAACGGGGGGATTTCCCTGCAGTAGTTTGTGTCTCTGCCCCTCCCACAAAGGTGAGATTTCCTGCAGTAGTTTGTGTCTCTGCCCCTCCCACAATAAGGGGATTTCTCTGCAGTAGTTTGTGTCTCTGCCCCTCCCACAATAAGGGGATTTCTCTGCAGTAGTTTGTGTCTCTGCCCCTCCCACAATGGTGAGATTTCCTTGCAGTAGTTTATGTCTCTGCCCCTCCCACAATGGTGGGATTTTTTTGCAGTAGTTTGTGTCTCTGCCCCTCCCACAACGGGGGGATTTCCTTGCAGTAGTTTGTGTCTCTGTCCCTCCCACAATGGTGGGATTTCCTTGCAGTAGTTTGTGTCTCTGCCCCTCCCACAATGGTGGGATTTTTTTGCAGTAGTTTGTGTCTCTGCCCCTCCCACAATAAGGGGATTTCTCTGCAGTAGTTTGTGTCTCTGCCCCTCCCACAATGGTGAGATTTCCTTGCAGTAGTTTGTGTCTCTGCCCCTCCCACAATGGGGAGATTTCCTTGAAGTAGTTGTGTCTCTGCCCCTCCCACAATCGGGAGATTTTCCTGCAGTAGTTTGTGTCTCTGCCCCTCCCACAATGGTGAGATTTCCTTGCAGTAGTTTGTGTCTCTGCCCCTCCCACAATGGGGAGATTTCCTGCAGTAGTTTGTGTCTCTGCTCCTCCCACAATCGGGAGATTTTCCTGCAGTAGTTTGTGTCACTGCCAGTCCATCCCTGTAGCTTCAGCTGCTGCTTTTCTGCAGCAGGGATGTGGGTGTGGGGGGGGGGGAGAGATGTGTGGTGGTGATACATCAACTTCCTGCTGCTTGCAAAAGTGAAAGAACGCATCCCTGGGCACCATTTAGACGTGCATGTTCCAGGGAGGAAGCTGACCGCTGGATGGTGCAGACCTTAGCTATGTAGTCTGATCGTCATCAGTTGCTTGTTCATGGAACAGTAATGAAGCAATTGATCAGTACAGCTAAAGTCTGCATCATCCACCGGCCAGCAGGGAGGAAGATGCTTATCTAAAGGGACGCCTTGAACATGTTCTTTCACTTCGGCTGATCACTCATCATCACTTAAACTCTGAATGGGTGGCTGCAAAGGGAGACACTGAAAGAGCAGAATGAATCGTAGACATTCTATTTAAGTAGAAGATTCTATGATTGAAGTCAATGGACTGAAATGTAAGTTTATGTGTCTTACAATCTGTAACGTTCATCACACACATCACAATATTCAGCAACAATGTCTTCTCTTCAGGAAAGCTCCTCCCATTATTACTGAAAGAATCCTAGGCTGAAATGATGTCATCAATCTGCTGCAGGCAGGGAGAAGCATTTCCTCGGTCTCCCCTCCTCCACCGATCAGACTACAGCTTTGTAACTTTGTAGCAAGTCACAAGGTGAGAAGCTGCAGCAGGGGGCTGATCTGCATCAGACATTTGTAAACACAGAAAAGAACTGCACAGGCACCAGGATTTACATGATTGTGTCCTGTCTGAGCCGACATCTCAATCGTGGGCGTAGATGGTGACCCTGGATGATGCCTGAATAAAAATGGTGTTGTCCCTCTGGAGAGATATTGATAATAATGATCATAATCCTCATAATAATATGCAGTACATCAGGAACATGTATATTATATAATATTGATAATAATAATAAATAATGTGAACTACACACAGACTCAGAAACCTGCATATATTAATAATAATAATAATAATAATAAATAATACTATGCACTACATCAGGAACATGTATATTATATAATATTGATAATAATAAATTATATGAATTACATTAGAAACCTGCATATAATAATATTAATACTAGTACTACTACTAATAATAATAAATATTATGCACTACATCAGGAACTTGTATATTATAATATTGATTATAATAATAATAATAATAATAATAAGTTACATCAGAAACCTGAATATCATAATACTAATAAAAAATGTAATAATAGTAGTAATAGTAGTAATAGTACTACTACTACTAAAAATGCCATGCATTAAATCACAAACTTATGTATATTATAATATCGATAATAATATTAATAAACAATAATATGAATTAAATCAGAAACCTGCATATCATACTTAATAAAATAATAAAAGTACTACCAATAATAATAATAACTAGAATATTACTACTAATATTAAAAAAATACTACGCATTACATTAGGAACTTGTATATTATAATATCAATAATAATAATAACAGTAGTAGTAGTTCTTCTACTATTATTACTGTTTTTATCATTAAAATGTATAGTTTTATTATTATTATTATTATTATTAACAATAATAATAATAATATTAATAATATGCACTCTATGATGAACTTGTATATACTAATTTTGATAAGAATAACAATAATGGTAGTAACAGCATGACTATTATTACTATATTGGTATTGTTCTTATTATACTGTATATTTATTATTATTAATAATAATAATAATAATAATAATAATAATAATAATAATAATATGCATTCCATCATGAATTTGTTTGTTATAATATTGATAATAATAATAACAATAATAATAATAATAACAACAATGGTAGCAGTAGCACTATTATTACTACTGTTATTGTTCTTATTATACCGTATATATATATTTATTAATAATAATAATAATAATAATAATAATAATAATAATAATAATAATATGCATTCCATCATGAACTTGTATATTATAATATTGATAATAATAATAATAATAATAGTAACAATAATGGTAGTAGTATCACTATTATTATTACTAGTACTGTTATTGTTCTTATTATACTTTATATTTATTAATAATAATAATAATAATAATATGCATTCCATCATGAACATGTATATTATAATATTGATAATAATAATAATAATAATAATAATAATAATAATAACAACAATGGTAGTAGAATTACTATTATTACTACGGTTGTTATTCTTATTATTTGCTATATTTATAAATAATAATAATAATAGAAATGTGACCTCCATCCAGACTTTGGCCACTGAAGTTTTCTAGAAGCCCCAGTGACTGTCTGGGCTGTGCTGGGACTTGTAGTTCTCCATCCGCAGACCGGCTCCCAGCAGATCCGTAAAATGCTAAATATTTTTATTGGGTAGGAAAGTGTTGGAGAGTTGCAGAAATTCTCTCTGGCTATAATTTAATAGCCGCACTTTTATAGCATCGTTACCACTTAAAGGAACCTCGGCGATAAGCAGAAAACACGCCGCATTTCTACATTTATATTCCCTTAAATCAGCAGCCAGACAAATGCCTGCGATTTAATGGGGTCATTCGCACGGAGAGAAAAATGTGTTTTCCTTAAAGACGTAATTGCATGTGCTTTACAGCGCAGCCCATAAATAGGGGCACCCGGCACACACAGAGCGCTATTTTCCAGATGCGGTTCGGAGGACGCCTTGGTAATAACCGAGAGCTCCAGACAAGGCGCAGCCATCGCTCGGCGCACATCCCGGCATGGCGGCTCTTTGTTTTCCATAAAGTTTTGCCGAGATCTAGAAGGCCACTGCTGACCTTTTTTTTTTTTTCTGAAAATGCTCGTTGCCCGGCCTTCTCATTACATTATCTGGCACAGCGCTGCAACTTTGGTTCAGGAGAAGACAAAAAAAAAACCCCATCAGGGGAACCGTTACCAAATTTGCCATCACTGATTTCCAGGGACCGAAGTGTTACTTTGCAACATTATAGGAGGGAATATTTTTAGGATGTTTATATTTTTATACACCCACCGGCCACTTTATTTATTCAATGGCTTGGTAACACAAATTGCTAATCAGCCAATCACATGGCAGCAACTTAACTGCTACAGATCTGCACTATAGCCGAATGACCTGCTATTGATGTCCTCCCGTGCCCAAGCGGCCTGCGCGCCCCCCCTGCAGGGTGCGTGCGGCACGCTCTGTGATCAGCGAGTCTATGAGACTCGGCTGATCACAGATCAGAGTAGGGGGTCGATCCCGACCCCTTACCTTGTGATCAGCTGTCAGCCAATGACAGCTGATCATGTGATGTAAACAGAGCCGTTAATCGGCTATTTTTTCTCCTCGTGCTGACAGGAAGGAAAGGGACAGTTCAAATGCTAGTTAAGCTGGAATTTGACTTTAAGTGGTTAATATGGAGTTGCCCTCTTCCTGGCTATAACAACCCTCCACTCTTCTGAGAAGAATTTTTAAATAAGGTTTTGGGGTGTCCATAGGAATTTGTTCCATTTGTGAGGTCAGGTGCTGATTTGGACGAGAAGACCTGGCTAACAATCAGAGTTCCAATTCATCCCAAAGGTGATCAGTAGGGTTGAGGTCAGGGCTCTGAGCAGGACACGCGAGTTCCTCTACACCAAACTGGTCAAACAATGACAAGATTTTGGAGTGTCTGTGGGAATTTGCCCCATTTGTGAGGCCCACTGTCAGCATTCCAATTCATCTCAAAGGTATTCAGTGGGGTTGAGGTCAAGGCTCTGTAGGACACTCAAGTTCCTCGAAACCAAAGTCATCAAATCATATCTTTATGGAGATCTTGTATGGAAAGACCTGGCTCACCATCGGCATTCCAGTTCATCCCAAAGATGTTCAGTAGGGTTGAGGTCAGGGCACTGAAGGTCACTAAAAATCTTCAAGACCAAACTCATCAAACCATGTCTTTATGGAGATGTTGAGTGAGAAGACCTGGCTCACCGTCGGCATTCCAATTAATTCCAAAGGTGTTCAGTAGGGTAGAGGTCAAGGCTCTGAAGGACACCCAAGTTTCTCAAAACCAAAGTCATCAAACCATGTCTTCATGGAGATGTTGGATGGGAAGACCTGGCTCACCATTGGCATTCCAATTCATCTCAAAGGTGTTCAGTGGAGTTGAGGTCAAGGCTCTGAAAGACACTCAAGTTCCTTGAGACCAAACTCATCAAACCATGTCTTTATGGGAATGTTGGATGGGAAGACCTGGCTCACCGTCCGCATTCCAGTTCATCCCAAAGGTGTTCAGTAGGGTTGAGGTCAGGGCTCTGAAGATCACTAAAGTTCCTCGGGACCAAACTCATCAAACCATGTCTTTATGGAGATGTTGGGTGAGAGGACCTGGCTCAACATCAGCATGCCAATTCATCTCAAAGGTGTTCATTCGAGTTGAGGTCAAGGTTTTGAAGGACGCTCAAGTTCTTCAAGACCAAAATCATCAAACCATGTCTTTATGGAGGTCCTGGATGGGAAGACCTGGCTCGCCATCTGTATTCCAATTCATCTCAAAGGTGTTCAGTGGAGTTGAGGTCAAGGCTCTGAAGGACACTCAAGTCCCTCGAGACCAAAATCATCAAACCATGTCTTTATGGAGGTCTTGGATGGGAAGACCTGGCTCGCCATCGGCATTCCAATTCATCTCAAAGGTGTTCAGTGGAGTTGAGGTCAAGGCTCTGAAGGACACTCAAGTCCCTCGAGACCAAAATCATCAAACCATGTCTTTATGGTTTGGTGAGTTTGGTTTTGTACAAAGGGACAGCCATGGTGGAACAGAAGAGGGTCTTCACCAAACCGGTACCACAAGGTAGGAAGTAGAGTTGCCGATGTCAGTGCCGATACTAGTATCGGTATTGGTGCCGATACCAAGCATTTGCACGAGTACTTGTAAATGCTCCGATGCTTAATCCGATACCTGTTGTACTGGGTCTGGCATCCACAGCGTAGCATGGGGGGCCAGGCAGCCTCACCTATGATCAGAGCGGCAGTGGGGGCAGTTACAAGCACCAATCTTCCTCTATAGCTTTCAATAAAGCAGCTGAAAGCCGATTCTCCTCCTCTTCCTCCCGCGGCTGTCAGCTGCTTTATTGAAAGCTATACAAGGAGATTGGTGCTTATTACTGCCCTAACCGCGGCACCGATCATCCCCGACTGTCCCCGTGTCCTCTTCCGGCTCCCCGGGTCCTCCTCTGTCTCCCGGTGTCCTCCTCTGGATCCTCTTTTGGGTCCTCTGTGTGCTCCTCCGGCTCTCAGAGTCCCTCCCCTGGTCCCAGATCTGTCAGGTTGGAGAGCAGAGGAAGGAGCCGGTATATACGTCATTTACCAGCTCCTTCCTTTTCTGATTGGACAGAGTCAGTGCTCAAATGTGTTTATGATGCTTCAGTTTATGAATGAACAGGAGCCTCTGTCTCCTGTCCATTCATCTTCAGTGCAGCTGAGGCTGCTGAGAAAAGGAACTGGGGAATCTGTGCCCTCAATCCCTTTCCCCATCTCAAAAGGGAGACATCAGGGGTCTGTTTAGACCCCTGATATCTCACCAAAGCCAACCCCCAACAGGGCTGATAAAAAAATAAAAATAAAGAATTGTAATTCAGAAATATTTAAAGGTTAAATTGTAAAAATAATTAAAAAACAAAAAAAAAACAAAAAAAACCACATCCACTCCCCCCCCCCACCAAAAAAGCCGGTACTGGTATATATATAGTAAAAAATATAAAAAAACAAAAATTGTAAAAAATAAAATTGCAAAAAAAAAAAAATACTGACAGTCCATGCCTCATCAGTGCCCATTAGTGCCACTGTCATATGACGTTAAAAAAAGTATCGGTAGTCGGTATCGGTGAGTACTTGAAAAAAAGTATTGGTACTTGTACTCGGTCTGAAAAAACTGGTATTGGTGCAACTCTAGTTGGAAGGGCACAATTGTCTACAACATCATTGTATTAAGCAGTATTACTAGGACCCTTCAGGGGAGACACCTGAACTCCATCATTTAGAGGGGGGGTGCACATTCTTTTGACCATATTGGTAGGTTTAATGGTCATAAACTTTTTGGATCCTAATTTAACAAGTCACAAAAGGGCCCTTTAAAGTGTACTTTAGGCATGCTAAAGTGACCTCTCAATTGTTATCCTATGTCATTTTGACATGTCACATGCACTTGTTATCACTCCCAAAGGGTTAGCGCAGCTCCACGAATCAGAATCCATCATTTTATACACAAGCCCCAAAGACTTTCAAGGAACTTCACTTTCGCCTTTCCAGCTCACAGCTGCAGGCTGCCACCTAGTGTCCCAACGTTGTAGCTGCACCTCCTCATTATGGATGCCTCCAGCTGCCAGATGGTTAAACTCTTGGGGTGATATCATTTTTTGGGGCCCGGGTCACCGGGGAGCCACAGGGCAATATTACCTTCCACCCCTTCACACTTCATCCCCAGTTTACGGTTTTGCGGCCAGAGAGCGCCTGGCCGACCAGCTGCAGGTGGCATTGTGTGGCTGTGAATGGTGCAATTGTCCCCCCAGCACAGGCCGCCTATTGAATGGCATGATGTCATGCGTGTCACAGGTGTGCAGTAAGGACGTCTGCGTACATTCGCCCCACCACCTTCCCCCCTCCCCCCACCCCCAACCTTACCGCCGTAAGCCAAGCCGCAGCTAATAAAATGAAGCTGTTTTTGGATTTATCCCAAAAACAACAAACCTGCCTTGTTAAAATGAAAGAATTCTGTTTTATGTGCTGCGCGTGATCCACAACGCCGAACGCCTCCATCACCTGCGACCGCAGAGCCGGCAACAGAGGGGGGCGCGTCTGCGTCTCCGATCCCAAACGCTGAAATTAAAGTGGCATTCTAACAACAAGAAAAATTCCTCCAGATCAGCTCGATGCATTGTAACCATATCAGCAACGTGTATGCAGACCTTCACCTGCTTGTGCTCTCTAGATTCTGAGACAGGCCAGGCCATCTGACAGTAAATGTGAAGTCGGGGGGGTGTACCTGTACCAGGGCCGGTGCTACCACTAGGCAAACTAGGCAGCCACCTAAGGCGCACTGCTGCCTAGGGCGCCCGGCCACTGGTGTTCCTACTTTCTTCTCTCTGCAGCAACCAACTAATTCTCAGCATCAGCAGGCAGCCGCCGCTCTATTTGCACATAATGAGAGAGGCACACTGGCGGCGGAAGACTGCCTCTGTGTCCCGACTCTAAATGGATGGAAGCAAGCAAGCATTCATTGATGGGCACTGATAGGCTGATTTGATGGGCGCTGGTGAGGCAGCTTTGATTGGCTCTCGTGAGGCTGCATATGATGGACGCTGGTGAGGCTGCATTGATGGGCGCTGGTGAGGCTGCATTGATGGGCGCTGATGAGCCTGCATTTGATGGGTGCTGGTAAGGCTGCATTGATGGGCACTGGTGGGCTGCATTTGATGGGCGCTGGTGAGTCTGCATTGATGGGCGCTGGTGAGGCTGCATTGATGGGCGCTGGTGAGGCTGCATTGATGGGCGCTGGTGAGGCTGCATTGATGGGCGCTGGTGATGCTGCATTGATCGGTGCTGATGAGGCTGCATTAATGGGCGCTGGTGAGTCTGCAATGATGGGCACTGGTGAGGCTGCATTGATAGGAGCTGGTGAAGCTGCATTTGATGGGCACTGGTGAGGCTACATTGATGGGAGCTGGCGAGGTTGTATTTGATGGGCGCTGGTGAGGCTGCATTTGATGGGCACTGGTGAGGCTGCATTGATGGGAGCTGGTGAGGTTGTATTTGATGGGCGCTGGTGAGGCTGCCTTGATGGGCGCTGGTGAGGCTGCATTTGATGGGCACTGGTGAGGCTGCATTGATGGGAGCTGGTGAGGTTGTATTTGATGGGCACTGGTGAGGCTGCATTGATGGGCGCTGGTGAGGTTGCATTTGATGGGCACTGGTGAGGCTGCATTTGATGGGTGCTGGTGAGGCTCCATTGATGGGAGCTGGTGATGCTGCATTGGTGGGTGCTGGTGAGACTGCATTGATGGGTGCTGATGTGGCTGCATTTGATGGGCGCTCCATTAAAAAGGTGGGGTATACATGGGCAGGGCAAAGGGAGTGGAGTCAGGGGTGGAGCCAAGAGGGGGGGGGTAAAATGAGGTTTCGCCTAGGGTGTCAAAAATCCTTTCACCAGCCCTGACCTTTACTATAATCACACAGTCAGTCCAAGCATTAGAAATGGAGATCTAAGGGAGGCAGTGAGCCAGCTACAGGAGATGGAAGCTTGGCTGCTGGGAGAAGGGGGTGATGATGATCAGTGGTGTCACTAGGATTGATGTCACAGGCTAGTTTTGGGCTGTGCAGTGCCACAGATGGGGGTTACACCATCGTGGTCAAGTATCACTTCCTACTTGATGGTGTCACCCAGATGTGGTCTATGACTAATCAGCCACGCGGCTGCTATTATAGGCAGCGGGAGGAGATGTCCCCCCCTCCCCCCCTCCCTCCCACCACCTTCCGGCACTCCGCCCGGGTCCCCCGTCCCGCCGGGAGACTCAATCGACCAGCCGGCATGTCCGCCAGCTGGCAGGAGAACCGAACAAAGCCAGAATCGGCTTTGATCGGGACTTGGATCTAGTAACCCAGAAGCAACGTCACAAAATCACTTCCGGGTAACTGTCTTAATGGCGCCAGTTTAAAATATAGAAAGAATTCAAAAACACAGATTTTGGCGTTTTAAATACTTTCAAGTGCAGAGGAGGGGTTTGGGACCTTATAGACCCCCAGATCCCTCCATAAATAGTAGTAGTTTTGTTTTTGTTTTATTCCTGAAAGTGTACTTTTTCCAAAGAAATTGCGTTTGAAAGACCACTGAGCAAATACTGTGTGACATAAAATACTGCAACAGATGCCATTTTATTCTCTAGGGTCTCTGCTAAATATATATATATATATATATATATATAGTGACAGACCTAGCCGGGACAGAGGCTGTTGGAGAGGACTGAATGCCAGCCTCTTGCCTTTTGATTATGGGTCCTGGATTTTCAATGGAACAATACTCTTTGTGAGGTGAATTAGAAATCCAGTCTGAACTGTACTAATCGGACTCAGTCGTGTATATATTGTATGTTGTTTGACTCTGTTGGGAACCCTTGCTTAGGTCTGTCACATTTATATTTATATTTATATAACAGTTTGCTGTAAACTGTTGGCACTATATAAATACTATATAATAATAATTATATATCTATTCACAGTATCGCACAAAAGTAAGTACACCCCTGACATTGTTGTGAATCTTTTCTTCTATCTTTTCATGTGACAACACTGAAGAAATGACACTTTGCTACAATGCAAAGTAGTGAGTGTACAGCTTGTATAACAGTGTAAATTTGCTGTCCCCTCAAAATAACTCAACACACAGCCATTAATGTCTAAACCGCTGGCAACAAAAGTAAGTACACCCCTAAGGGAAAATGTCCAAATTGGGCCCAAAGTGTCAATATTTTGTGTGGCCACCATTATTTTCCAGCACTGCCTTAACCCTCTTGGACATGGAGGTCACCAGAGCTTCACAGGTTGTCACTGGGGTCCTCTACCCCTCCTCCATGACGACATCACAGAGCTGGTGGATGTTAGAGACCTTGCGCTGCTCCACCTTCCGTTTGAGGATGTCCCACAGATGATCAATAGGGTTTAGGTCTGGAGACATGCTTGGCCAGTCCATCACCTTTACCCTCAGCTTCTTTAGCAAGGCAGTGGTGGTCTTGGAGGTGTGTTTGGGGTCGTTATCATGTTGGAATACTGCCCTGCGGCCCAGTCTCTGAAGGGAGGGGATCATGCTCTGCTTCAGTATGTCACAGTACATGTTGGCATTCATGGTTCCCTCAATGATCTGTAGCTCCCCAGTGCCGGCAGCACTCATGCAGCCCCAGACCATGACACTCCCACCACCATGCTTGACTGTAGACAAGACACACTTGTCTTTGTACTCCTCACCTGGTTGCCGCCACACACGCTTGTCACCATCTGAACCAAATAAGTTTATCTTGGTCTCATCAGACCACAGGACATGGTTCCAGTAATCCATGCAGACCAATTTGATGCAGTGTGCGGTGTATGGTCTGAGCACTGACAGGCTGACCCCCCCACCCCTTCAACCTCTGCAGCAATGCTGGCAGCACTCATACGTCTATTTCCCAAAGACAACCTCTGGATATGACGCTGAGCACGTGACCTCAACTTCTTTGGTGGACCATGGTGAGGCCTGTTCTGAGTGGAACCTGTCTTGTTATACCGCTGTATGGTCTTGGCCACCGTGCTGCAGCTCAGTTTCAGGGTCTTGGCAATCTTCTTATGGCCTAGACCATCTTTATGTAGAGCAACAATTCTTTTTTTCAGATCCTCAGAGAGTTCTTTGCCATGAGGTGCCATGTTGAACTTCCAGTGACCAGTATGAGAGAGTGAGAGCGATAACACCAAATTTAACACACCTGCTCCCCATTCACACCTGAGACCTTGTAACACTAACGAGTCACATGACACCGGGGAGGGAAAATGGCTAATTGGGCCCAATTTGGACATTTTCACTTAGGGGTGTACTCACTTTTGTTGCCAGCGGTTTGGACATTATTGGCTGTGTGTTGAGTTATTTTGAGGGGACAGCAAATTTACACTGTTATACAAGCTGTACACTCACTACTTTACATTGTGTCATTTCTTCAGTGTTGTCACATGAATATATATATATATATATATATATATATATATATATATATATATATATATATATATTGTTTGGGGGTTCTAAGTAACTTTCTAGCAAAAAATACTGATTTTAACTTGTAAGCAACAAGTGTCAGATAAAGGCTTAGGCTCCAAGGGGTAAAATGGCTGACAACTATTAGATTGTAAGCTCTTCTGAGCAGGGCCCTCTTAATCCTCTTGTATTATAACTGTTTTGTCTCCCTTTTATATTGTAAAGCGCTGTGTAAACTGTTGGCACTATATAAATCCTGTATAATAATAATAATAACTTGTTTCAGGATCACTATAGATGAGAATATTCTGTGTGTTACAATGTATACTATTGAGGATTAATTTACCCTTTTATGGCTCCACTGCGCCACCTGGTGTCTTTTCTGTGGATGCACAACATTAATTTAGAATTGAAGGAAAACCGCTAAATACAGAGCTGATATATTGTACATTGATGTGGGGAGTTTTACCCGCAAAGGATTTGTAGCTGGGTCCCTGACCTCACCTTTCTAAGTTAAAGTGATCCTTAAGGCACCTATTTCTTTCATTACAATAAAAAAAAGTGCAGATATTGCACAGAGTGGCCCCTTTCCTCCTCTTCTGGAGTTCCCCGCCGGTGCTCCCCACTTCTCTTCTCCTGCTTGTGCCCCTCCCCCTTGGTTCAGAGATTATCAGAGGCCGAGCCAAATTGAAATACTGTTTGAACATACAGTACAGGTGCATCTCAAAAAATTTGAATATCATCAAAAAATGTATTTATTTCAGCAATTCAATTTCAAAAAGTGAAACTCATATATTTTATATAGATGTGTTACACACAGTGATATATTTCAAGCATTTATTTCTTTTAATTTTGATGATTATGGCTTACAGCGAGTGACAACCCCAAAATTCAGTATCTCAGAAAATTAGAATATTACATAAGACCAATAAAAAAAAAGGATTTTTATTACAGAAATGTTGGCTTAGTGAGAAGCCTGTCTCATGTACAGTATAGTATGCACTCAATACTTGGTCGGGGCTTCTTTTGCATGAATTATGGCATCAATGCGGCGTGGCATGGAGGATGATCACCCCGTGGCACTGCTGAGGTGTTATCGAAGTCAAGGTTGCTTTGATAGCGGCCTTCAGCTCTTCTGCATTGTTGGATCTGGTGTCTCTCATCATCCTCTTGACAATACCCCACAGATTCTCTATGGGGTTTAGGTCAGACGAGCTTGCTGGCCAATTAGGTACAGTCAGGGCCGGTGCTAGGCTATTTTGCACCCTAGGCAAGACCAGCTACCTGCCCCCCCCCCCCCCAAAAAAAAAGGTCACTGCACTATAGGTGAGCAGGGACTTAGTTAAAAATGCACCTGCATCCTTGGTGTCACTGAAAGAAAAAAAGTCGCTGCCCACTGATGGTGGGGGGATGAAGGTGACAGAGGGTGGGGTGGTAGGAAGCTGACAGTGGGGTACAGGGGGGATGAAGATGACAGGGGGTGGGGTGGTAGGAAGCTGATAGTGGGGTACAGGGGGGATGAAGATGACAGGGAGTGGGGTGGTAGGAAGCTGACAGTGGGGTACAGGGGGGATGAAGGTGACAGGGGGATGCATATGGCAGGGGGGTACAGGGGGGATTATGATGACAGGGGGTATGTTGGTAGGAAGCTGAAAGTTGGGGACAGGGGGGATGATGATGACAGGGGGTGGGGTGGTAGGAAGCTGACAGTGGGGTACAGGGGGATGATGATGACAGGGGGTGGGGTGGTAGGAAGCTGACAGTGGGGTACAGGGGGATGATGATGACAGGGGTGTGGGGTGGTAGGAAGCTGACAGTGGGGTACAGGGGGATGATGATGACAGGGGTGTGGGGTGGTAGGAAGCTGACAGTGGGGTACAGGGGGATGATGATGACAGGGGGTGGGGTGGTAGGAAGCTGACAGTGGGGTACAGGGGGGATGAAGATGACAGGGGGTGGGGTGGTAGGAAGCTGACAGTGGGGCACAGGGGGGATGCATATGACAGGGGGGTACGGGGGGGATGATGACAGGGGGGATGCATATGGCGGGGGGGGGGGGTGATGATGACAGAGGGAAGCATATGACAGTGGGGTACAGGTGGATGATGATAAAAATTATGATGACAGGAGGTAGGGTGGTAGGATGCCAGGAACAGGGGGAGTGATGAGGAGCATGATGATGATGATGATGATGATGACAGGGGACAGTAGGTGGCATCATATCATTAGGGCTGTGTGTGTGAGGTGACAGGCGGCTGATGTTCGGGGCACCCTCGGTCAGGGAATGATGTCACAGGATGTGTTGTGTCGGGCAGCAGTCCCGCAATGCTGTAGGTACCTCGAGACTCCGGCAGATTGGCTGATTGCGATGTCTGCTCTGGCAGGTTCTCCACTACGACCGTCCATCCTGGAGATGAGGTCAGGGAGCTGCTCAGCCACGGTGGTGGCCATTATCCGCACTCTGCACATGTTAGGAGATCCGCAGAGTGCGGGAGAAAGGGAGGAGCCGGGGGAGGGGAGCACATGGATCCACTCACTGACCCAACAACGGATGGATCGAGGTTGTAACAAGCTCCCAGCGCCTCCTCCTTGTGGTGCCGCCCTGAAAAGACTACTACTGTCACACATCGAGATATGGAACCAGCGTCCCTGGCTGCACCCTAAACAGCAGTGTGCCCTAGGCTAGTGGCTAGTTCGCTAGTGGTTGCGCCGGCCCTGGGCACAGTGATCCCATGATCATTAAACTAGGTATTGGTACTATTGGCAGTGTGGGCAGGTGCCAAGTCCTGCTGGAAAATGAAATCAGCATCTCCATAAAGCTGGTCAGCAGAGGGAAGCATGAAAAGCTCCAGAATTTCCTGCTAGAGGGCTGCACTGACTTTGGACTTGATAAAACACAGAGGACCAACACCAGCAGATGACACGGCTCCCCAAATCATCACTGACTGTGGAAACTTCACACCGGACCTCATGCAACTTGGATTCTGTGCCTCTCCACTCCTCCTCCAGACTCTGGGACTGCGATTTCCAAATGAAACACAAAATTTACTTTCATCCAAAAAGAGGACTTTGAGCCATTGAACGTTCAGTCTAGTTCTTCTCCTTAGCCCAAGAAAGACGCTTCTAACGTCTCTGTGTTATATTCTTTATATCTAAATTTTAATTTGGTCATATAAGTATATCTGAGGTTATGAGATCCCCTGTAATTCTGTGTATCTGAGAGGACTTTCGAACGAATGGCTTACGGATCAGGGGTGGCTTGACACAAGGAATGGGACAGTTGTAGCCCATGTCCTGGATACCTCTGTGTGTGGTGGCTCCTTTTTCTACCACATTTTTCCTTCCACTCAACTCTCCATTAATATGCTTGGATACAGCACTCTGTGAACAGCCAGCTTCCTTAGCAATGACCTTTTGTGACTCCTCCTCCTTGTTTGGGGTGTAAATGATTGTCTTCTGTACCACTGTCAGGTCAGCAGTCTTCCCCACGATTGTGTAACCTACTGAACCAGACTGGGAGAACATTCAAAGGCTCAGGAAACCTTTACATGTGTTTTGAGTTAATTAGCCGATTTAGCTTGTGACACCATGGGGTTGATTTATTAAAGGCAAATAGGCTGTGCACTCTGCAAGTGCAGTTGCTCCAGAACTTAGTAAGTAAGTGAGGTAAGGCTTCACTTTGAAAAGAATACCCAATCAGGTGCAAGGAAAATAAAAAAAAACAGCATATTTGCTTGCACATGATTGGATGATGGAAGTCAGCAGAGATTCTGCTCATTTACTAAGCTGTGGAGCAACTTTGCAAAGTGCTCAGTCTAATTGCCTTTAGTAAATTTTACCCCCACGAGTCTACAATATTCAACTTTTTCACAATATTCTAATCTTCTGAGATACTGAATTTTGGGTTGTCACTCGCTGTCATAATCATCTAAATTAGAAGAAAGAAATGCTTGGAATCTTATACTCCGAGGGTTAATTTTCCTTGCACGTGATTGGGTATTCTTTGCAATATGAAGCTTTACCTCATTTACTAAGCTCTGGAGCAACTGCTGATTGCGACTTCTATGAGATAACATGGAAGTCCTATGGGGCTTAAATTGCACTGAAATCAGAATATATTGTGATTTCCCTTGTCATGCAATTCTGTGATAGCCACTTGAGAACTTCTAAAGTCGCACTGGAAATCTCATGAAAATCGCCTTGGAATAGTGGGAAGTGATATGGGGAAAACGCAATGCAAATGGGCAAAATGTATCAAAAATGCATAATGTGAACACAATGTGGCAAAAACGCAACTGCAAGCAACCAGTCGTTAGGCGTGGTACCTGGTAAGATTACAGGTCCTCTGGTAGCAAGGGGGTAGATGTCCAGATCCCACCCTAGCAGTCTGTCTCCCATGGTAACTGGGAGCAGATTAGTTACGGAGATCCATGGCCTCTCACACATGGAATGGATAGGACAGATTTAAGTGAGAGCGTGCATGAGGTCCACGCTTTGTGCTCCTTGGGATCCCATTCTGTTACTGGGAGTGAGGTAACAACGGCAGGGCCGGTGCAAGGACTTTTGTCTACTGAGGCAAAGGTGCATTTTGGTGACACCCCTCCCCCCAATGGTCAGAAACTGCATACATGGCACAAGAGACTGTAAGAGAATGTGGACATGGCACTAGAGACTGTAAGAGACTGCAGACATGGCAAAAGAGACAGTCAGAGACTGCATACATGGCACAAGAGACTGTATACATGGCACAAGAGACGGTCAGAGACTGCAGACATGGCAGAAGAGACTATCAGAGATTGCGGACATGGCTCAAGAGACTGTAAGAGACTGTGGACATGGCTGTAGAGACTGTAAGAGACTGCGGACATGGCACAAGAGACAGTCAGAGACTGCATACATGGCACAAAAGACTGTAAGAGACTGTGGACATGGCAAAAGAGACAGTCAAAGACTGTATACATGGCACAAGAGACTGTGTACATGGCACAAGAGACGGTCAGAGACTGCAGACATGGCAGAAGAGACTATCAGAGATTGCGGACATGGCTCAAGAGACTGTGAGAGACTGCGGACATGGCTGTAGAGACTGTAAGAGACTGCAGACATGGCTGAAGAGACCGTAAGAGACTGCGGACATGGCACAAGAGACAGTCAGAAACTGCATACATGGCACAAGAGACTGTAAGAGACTGCGGACATGGCACAAGAGACAGTCAGAGACTGCATACATGGCACAAGAGACTGTAAGAGACTGTGGACATGGCACAAAAGACAGTCAGAGACTGCAGACATGGCACAAGAGACTGTAAGAGACTGTGGACATGGCACAAAAGACAGTCAGAGACTGCAGACATGGCACAAGAGACTATCATAGATTGCAGACATGGCTTAAGAGACTGTAAAAGACTGCGGATATGGTTCAAGAAACTGTAAGAGACTGTGGACATGGCTCAAAAGACTGTAAGAGACTGCAGACAGGCACAAGAGACGGTCAGAGACTACTTACATTGCTCAAGAGGCTGTAAGAGACTGCGTACATGGCAAAAGAGACAGTCAGAGACTGCATACATGGCACAAGAGACGGTCAGAGACTGCAGACATGGCAGAAGAGACTATCAGAGATTGCGGACATGGCTCAAGAGAATGTAAGAGACTGCGGACATGGCTGTAGAGACTGTAAGAGACTGCGGACATGGCACAAGAGACAGTCAGAGACTGCATACATGGCACAAAAGACTGTAAGAGACTGTGGACATGGCACAAGTGCAGTTGCTCCAGAGTAAATGAGGTAAGGTTTGCAAAGAGTACCCAATCACGTGCAAGGAAAAAAAAAAAAAAACAGCACATGATTGGATGATGGAATTCAGCAGAGATTCTGCTCATTTACTAAGCTCTGGAGCAACTTTGCAAAGTGCTCAGTCTATTTGCCTTTAGTAAATTTTACCCCCACAAGTCTACAGTATTCAACTTTTTCACAATATTCTAATCTTCTGAGATACTGAATTTTGGGTTGTCTCTCGCTGTAAGTCATAATCATCAAAATTAGAAGAAAGAAAATGCTTGGGTATTCTTTGCAAAGTGAAGCTTTACCTCATTTACTAAGCTCTGGAGCAACTGCTGACTGCGACTTCTATGAGATAACACGGAAGTCCTATGGGGCTGAAATTGCACTGAAGTCAGAATATATTGTGATTTCCCTTGTCATGCAATTCTGTGAGAACCGCTTGAGCACTTCTAAAGTCGCACTGGAAATCGCATGGAAATCACCTTGAAATAGTGGGAAGTGATATCGGGAAAACACAGTGCAAACAGGAAAAACTTATCAAAAATGCATAATGTGAACACAATGTGGCAAAAACGCAACTGCAAGCAACCAGTCATTAGGCGTGGTACCTGGTAAGATTACAGGTCCTCCGGTAGCAAGGGGGTAGATGTCCAGATCCCACCCTAGCAGTCTGTCTCCCATGGTAACTGGGAGCAGATTAGTTACGGAGATCCATGGCCTCTCACACATGGAATGGATAGGACAGAGTTAAGTGAGAGCGTGCATGAGGTCCACGCTTTGTGCTCCTTGGGATCCCATTCTGTTACTGGGAGTGAGGTAACAACGGCAGGGCCGGTGCAAGGACTTTTGTCTACTGAGGCAAAGGTGCATTTTGGTGACACCCCTCCCCCCAATGGTCAGAAACTGCATACATGGCACAAGAGACTGTAAGAGAATGTGGACATGGCACTAGAGACTGTAAGAGACTGCAGACATGGCAAAAGAGACAGTCAGAGACTGCATACATGGCACAAGAGACTGTATACATGGCACAAGAGACGGTCAGAGACTGCAGACATGGCAGAAGAGACTATCAGAGATTGCGGACATGGCTCAAGAGACTGTAAGAGACTGTGGACATGGCTGTAGAGACTGTAAGAGACTGCGGACATGGCACAAGAGACAGTCAGAGACTGCATACATGGCACAAAAGACTGTAAGAGACTGTGGACACAGCACAAGAGACTATTAGAGACTGTGGACATGACACAAGAGACTGTAAGAGACTGCAGACATGGCAAAAGAGACAGTCAAAGACTGTATACATGGCACAAGAGACTGTGTACATGGCACAAGAGACGGTCAGAGACTGCAGACATGGCAGAAGAGACTATCAGAGATTGCGGACATGGCTCAAGAGACTGTGAGAGACTGCGGACATGGCTGTAGAGACTGTAAGAGACTGCAGACATGGCTGAAGAGACTGTAAGAGACTGCGGACATGGCACAAGAGACAGTCAGAGACTGCATACATGGCACAAGAGACTGTAAGAGACTGCGGACATGGCACAAGAGACAGTCAGAGACTGCATACATGGCACAAGAGACTGTAAGAGACTGTGGACATGGCACAAAAGACAGTCAGAGACTGCAGACATGGCACAAGAGACTATCATAGATTGCAGACATGGCTTAAGAGACTGTAAAAGACTGCGGATATGGTTCAAGAAACTGTAAGAGACTGTGGACATGGCTCAAAAGACTGTAAGAGACTGCAGACAGGCACAAGAGACGGTCAGAGACTACTTACATTGCTCAAGAGGCTGTAAGAGACTGCGTACATGGCAAAAGAGACAGTCAGAGACTGCATACATGGCACAAGAGACGGTCAGAGACTGCAGACATGGCAGAAGAGACTATCAGAGATTGCGGACATGGCTCAAGAGACTGTAAGAGACTGCGGACATGGCTGTAGAGACTGTAAGAGACTGCGGACATGGCACAAGAGACAGTCAGAGACTGCATACATGGCACAAAAGACTGTAAGAGACTGTGGACATGGCACAAGAGACTATTAGAGACTGTGGACATGGCACAAGAGACTGTAAGAGACTGCAGACATGGCAAAAGAGACAGTCAGAGACTGCATACATGGCACAAGAGACTGTGTACATGGCACAAGAGACGGTCAGAGACTGCAGACATGGCAGAAGAGACTATCAGAGATTGCGGACATGGCTCAAGAGACTGTGAGAGACTGCGGACATGGCTGTAGAGACTGTAAGAGACTGCAGACATGGCTGAAGAGAGGTCCACGCTTTGTGCTCCTTGGGATCCCATTCTGTTACTGGGAGTGAGGTAACAACGGCAGGGCCGGTGCAAGGACTTTTGTCTACTGAGGCAAAGGTGCATTTTGGTGACACCCCTCCCCCCAATGGTCAGAAACTGCATACATGGCACAAGAGACTGTAAGAGAATGTGGACATGGCACTAGAGACTGTAAGAGACTGCAGACATGGCAAAAGAGACAGTCAGAGACTGCATACATGGCACAAGAGACTGTATACATGGCACAAGAGACGGTCAGAGACTGCAGACATGGCAGAAGAGACTATCAGAGATTGCGGACATGGCTCAAAAGACTGTAAGAGACTGCAGACAGGCACAAGAGACGGTCAGAGACTACTTACATTGCTCAAGAGGCTGTAAGAGACTGCGTACATGGCAAAAGAGACAGTCAGAGACTGCATACATGGCACAAGAGACGGTCAGAGACTGCAGACATGGCAGAAGAGACTATCAGAGATTGCGGACATGGCTCAAGAGACTGTAAGAGACTGCGGACATGGCTGTAGAGACTGTAAGAGACTGCGGACATGGCACAAGAGACAGTCAGAGACTGCATACATGGCACAAAAGACTGTAAGAGACTGTGGACATGGCACAAGAGACTATTAGAGACTGTGGACATGGCACAAGAGACTGTAAGAGACTGCAGACATGGCAAAAGAGACAGTCAGAGACTGCATACATGGCACAAGAGACTGTGTACATGGCACAAGAGACGGTCAGAGACTGCAGACATGGCAGAAGAGACTATCAGAGATTGCGGACATGGCTCAAGAGACTGTGAGAGACTGCGGACATGGCTGTAGAGACTGTAAGAGACTGCAGACATGGCTGAAGAGACCGTAAGAGACTGCGGACATGGCACAAGAGACAGTCAGAGACTGCATACATGGCACAAGAGACTGTAAGAGACTGTGGACATGGCACAAAAGACAGTCAGAGACTGCAGACATGGCACAAGAGACTATCATAGATTGCAGACATGGCTCAAGAGACTGTAAAAGACTGCGGATATGGCTCAAGAAACTGTAAGAGACTGTGGACATGGCTCAAAAGACTGTAAGAGACTGCAGACAGGCACAAGAGACGGTCAGAGACTACTTACATTGCTCAAGAGGCTGTAAGAGACTGCGTACATGGCACAAGAGACGGTCAGAGACTGAGGACATGGCTCAAGAGACTATCAGAGACTGCGGACATGGCTTAAGAGAATGTAAGAGACTGTGGACATGGCACAAGAGACTGTAAGAGACTGTGGACATGGCACAAGAGACTGTAAGAGACTGCGGACATGGCGCAAGAGACTGCAAGAGACTGTGGACATGGTTCAAGAGATGATCACTGCTAACCTCCTGTCTGCAGCAATTGCAAAAATACTTCTGCTCAGTTGGGGGTCGGGAGAAGAAATGACTATTAGCCCCCCGGGGCTTGAGCCCTTAACTCCTGTAACTGATCTCCTCTTCTAGACCACTCCGCTGGGGCTTTGAAATTGCCGGGAGCCGCAGCACAAAGATTACTCCGCCGGGACTATTTGATGATTTTTGGGCAGAGGAGGAGTGATCCTTGTGCTGCGGTCCCCGGGAATTGGGTGCCAGCTCAGCACCTCTTTCCTAATGCAAACATACAAGTTACAAGTCGCTTTTCAGAGGAATTCTGCACTTTATTACTGCACACAGTAAAGGCTCATCTCTAAGTTGGGGAACTGCCTTAATGTTTGATTCTTCACGTGACTGCAGTCTCCACCCGGCCCCGGGCTTTGCCTTCAATTCTATTTTAATGTTGTGCATCAACAGAAAAGACACCAGGTGGCGCAGTGGAGCCATAGAAGGGTAACTTGACACTCAATTGGATACATTGTTGCACACAGAATATTCACATCTAGTGATCCTGAAACAAGTTGTCAGGCAATTCTAATACAAGGGCCATTTAGAAGGGTTCAGATCCCGGATCACTATTACAGTTCAACCTCTAAAATGGTTTGGTGGGATCCTGAACCTTCAGAAATTGACCAACACATTGTTCCTGGGTCTCGTTCTGGACAAAGCTCAGGCCAGAGTCTTTCTCCCCCAGTTAACGTTTCTGTCTCTCTGTTCCAAAACTACAGTCCAGGAGACCTCCAATTCTGCATTAGAGCTCTGGGCTTGACAGTGGCTTCCTTTTCTTCCATCCCATCTGCTCAGTTTCTTTCCAGACCCCTACAACGCAACATTGTATTGTTGTGGGGCAGATCGGGTCAGTCTCTAGGCAAACCGATTCACCCGACACCGAGAACCAGGCTACCCCTGGACTGGTGAGTGGCTCATGAATTCAGCATTGGAGTTGAGAAAATCCATCCTAGGCACCTTGTCAATGCTGGGGACCTGCCCATCAGAGAAATCTTTTCTCCTGATCATAATCTTGGAGCTCTGAGTGATTTGGTTCTCCCTACATTTCTGGACACCTTGACTGTAGGGTAAACCAATCGGAATCCAGTTAGACCAGGGGTGTCAAACTCAATTTCACCACAGGCCATATAAGCAGTTTGGTTGCCTTCAAAGGGCCGGTTGTGTCTCAGGTGCGCTATGTACAGAGTGCAGGGTTTAGTAGTGTGCTATGCACAGAGTGCAAAGTTCAGGGGTGCACTATGTACAAAGAGCAGAGTTCAAGGGTGCACTATGTACAAAGAGCAGGGTTCAGGGGTGCACTATGTACAGAGTGCAGAATTCAGAGGTGTGCTGCATACAGAGAGCAGAGTTCAGAGGTGCCCTATGTACAGAGAGCAGAGTTCAGGGGTGCGCTATGTACAGAGAGCAGAGTTCAAGGGTGCGCTATATACAGAGAGCAGAGTTCAGGGGTGCGCTATGTACAGAGAGCAGAGCTCAGGGGTGCTATATGCACAGAGTGCAGAGTTTAGGAGTGTGCTACGTACAGAGGACAGAGTTTAGGAGTATGCTACATACAAAGGGCAGAGTTTGTGGGTGCACTATGTACAGAGAGCAGAGTTCAGGGGTGCACTACGTACAGAGAGAAGAGTTCTGAAGTGCGCTATGCACAGAGTGCAGAGTTTAGGAATGTGCTATGTACAGAGTACAGGGTTCAGGAGTGCGCTACATACAGAGAGCAGAGTTCAGGAGTGCACTACGTACAGAGAGAAGAGTTCAGGAGTGTGCTACGTACAGAGAGGAGTTCAGGAGTGCTCTATGCACAGAGTGCAAGGTTTAGGGGTGCATTACAGAGTGCAGGGTTCAAGAGTGTTACATACAGAGTGCAGAGCCCAGGAGTATGCTACTTAAAATAGTGCAGAGTTTAGGGGTGTTCTATGCACAGTGTGCAACCCCAAACCCTCCCCTTCCAAAGCTTCCTTACATCTCTACTCTCTCCAGGTGACCCGGCTCCAATACCTCCCTCTGTAGGCAGCTCTGCCTTGCCTTGCAGGGAGATCATTCTCCCAGATTCTAGAAATCTGTCCACTCCATGCCCCGCCCTGAGTGTGTGCAGAGATCTGTTAGATCCGGGAGCTGCTGAGAGTAAAGCTGTCCCTTGTAAACACTGAAAGCTTCTGTGTTAATAAGTGACAGCAGGGAGCGGAGGGTGAGAGCCGGAGGTGGCAGAATAGAACTCCGCCATGTTCCGGCTCCAAAACTGGGTGCAAGGACCACATGACAAGGCCGGATTCGGCCTGCGGGCCTTGTGTTTGACATACTTTATGTGGGTTAGACCATACGGCAGAAGTGGCGAAAACCGACCATCAGAGGGAAATCCGAAGCCTTGCTGTGGCAAGAGAGGTATGAAGGATGTTCCCTACATTTCTGGACCTGGATGTCACAGGGGGGGGGGGGGGGATGTTGGATGTGGACCTCCTGGCCCGCAATTTCAAAAACAATGATGAGAAAGAAGAAATATAGGGGGCGCTAGTAGTACTATTATACGAATGTAAAATAGAATGTCCAAAAATCTTGAATCCTCTTTTAAAATTGTGAAAAAAAAATCGTAAAAGAATTGAAATTCGGATTACAATAGTCCTGAATTTAAACGAATCCGAAATAACGAAAAAAAAAAAAATTGGACGAAATTCAAATTTTAATAGTTTTCGAATACTTTTTCGAATTCAAAAAGTTTCCAAAGAGAAAAAAAAAGAATAGAAAATAAAGGCGTAGAATAGAAAAGAATGCAACCAGAAAATAAAAGTATATAATAGAGTAAGACAAAACAAAATAAAATAGAAAATAAAAGAACAGAGTAGACTAGAATATAATAGAAACAAATAGAATAGACTAGAACATAGAAAGAATATTAGAACATAGAATAGAATAGAATAGAATAGTATAGAAAGAATATAACCATTTCCCAAAATTCAAATAGAATCAATTCAAATATGAACCGAATAGAAAAGAATAGAATAAAAAAAAGAATAGAATTAAATAGAAAGATTATAACTATCGTCTGAGATTCAAATAGAATAGAAAAGAAAAGAATTAAAAATAGAATAGAAATAATATATACATTTCCCAAAATTCAAATGGAATCAATTCGAATTTGAATAGAATGGAAAAGAATAATTTAGAATAGGAAGCTGGTTATGTTCATTCTATTCTATTCTATTCTATTCTGTTGTTTTTTTCTATACTATTGTGTTAATTTCTATTCTATTCTACTCTATTCTTTTCTATTCTATTCAAATTCGAATTGCTTCTATTTGAATTTTGGAAAATGGTTATATTATTTAAAAATACAATAGAATAGAATAGAAATAATATAACCATTTTCCAAAATTCAAATAGAAGCAATTCGAATTTGAATAGAATAGAAAAGAATAGAAGCAATTTGAATAGAATAGAAAAGAATAGAGTAGAATAGAATAGAAAATAACACAATAGTATAGAAAAATAAACAACAGAATAGAATAAAATAGAATGAATATAACCAGCTTCCTATTCTAATTTATTCTTTTCTATTCAAATTCAAATTGATTCTATTTGAATTTTGGAAAATGTTTATATTATTTCTATTCTATATTTTTAATTCTTTTCTATTCTATTTGAAGTTCAGAAGATAGTTATAATCTTTATATTTAATTCTATTCTTTTTTTTTATTCTATTCCTTTCTATTCTGTTCTTTAATTTTCTATCCTATTTTGTTCTGTTTTACTCTATTATATTTTGTCCTTTTTTCTGTTATATTCTAATCTATTCAATTTTTTTCTATACTATTCATTTATTTTCTATTCTATTTTATTCTCTTTGGAAATTGGAAAACGATTCTAATTTGAAAACTTTTCGAATTCAAAAACTATTCTAAATTGATTCAAAAAACGTTTTGAATCGATCTGAATTAGAAAATTTGAATCGATTCGAAAACGTAAAAACAAAACGAATTTCCGAAAACGAATTAAGCGGATTAAAGAATTTAACTAAACTAATTTATGTAAATAGCGAACTGAAACAAAACAAAACTCAAAACCATTTGTTCGTTCTGCACATGTCTAGTAGTCATACACAGGATATCAGCCAGGAGCAATATCAGGAAGCAGAATCAGGAACAAGCTGGGGTCATACACTGGAGAACAGGCAGCAGCGGAGTCAGGAAAGTAAGCCGAAGTCATACACTGGTAAGCAAGCAGAAGCGTAGTCAGGAGAACAAGCCAAGGATCAGGAGCCAGGACTGGAGACAAGACAGGTCATGGGCTAGCCGGGTCGGTAACAGAGAATCCAATAACAGGAGGAGCAGAACACAGGAACACACGGGGAAGCTGAAGATCATCCAGCAACTAGTGGATCAAGCTGCTGGCTTTAAATAGGCCACTGGGTGGCAGAATTGTCAGGCATTGCGTGCGCAGTTGCGCATTGATCTTCCCAGCAGTTTGCGCGTGCGCATTTGCATTGACAAATTCCTATGTGCTAATCTGCGATTAGCATTAGCAGATGTGCCACTTCTGCTGCAAACTGTTCTATGACAAAAGGTTTCTCGTAGTGTAGTAACATTACATGCACTTTTATTATGAAATATAATATAGGTGGCCTCTTACATTTGCTTGTGCCAAACCGGTACTAATACAGCCCGCAATATTTCCTGGAACTCGCATTGCCGCTACACCCCATCTAGGAGCCGGCATGCGTTCCAAACACCGGAAGTTATGGAAGCAGAAGTGATGTTCTGGAAGCTCCGCCTTCAACACGTTTCGTCACATTGACGTCATCAGGAAGTTCAAGAACAAGCTGGACAAATTTGTCTCCAGATAGAGAGATTCTCTGGCAGAAGCAATTAACTCTCTGCTGGCTCGGTGGGATCAGTACAGCTTGATGTATGCTTTTCCTTGTATGAAACTCTTTCCTCATCTCAGGATCAAGATGGAGGGCGATCTGGTGAGCCTCATAGCCCTGAACTGGCCCAGGCAGGTATGGTACTCTGACCCGCCTAAACTTCTGTCAGACACCCAGTGGGCTCTTCCAGATTGTCTGGATTTCCTATCCTAAGGACTGGTTTACCACCCTGCTTCACATTGCTGTTGAAGCCAAGGTCTTGAGAGACATGGGGTCTCTCTGATTCAGTAGTCTACCATTGCACATGGAAGGCTTAATTTGCCTGGTGCGAGGAAAGAAGACTTCATCCTGGGAAATACTCTATAGGACCAATCCTGACCTGTCTGACAACATCATTTAGACCTAAAATTCTGGTCTGTAAAGTGGTCCGAAAGCCTTAACTTTTTTTTTTTTTACCATAATGCATTCTATTCCGATCCTGATCCAGCAGAGTGCTCAAGAGCAGCGGCTCTCGCGGCTGTCTCCCTCCTCACTAGGCAGACTGACAGCAGCAGGATCCAATAAAGTGACGAGGTAGCGAGAGGCAGGGCCGAGCCACACGGTCTGTGTCAATGGATGCAGACAGGGTGGCTCGGTAGTGAGCCCACGTGAGTGCCCACCATAGAAAGTGGCTTTCTATTGGGGGAGCACTTGCCGAAGAGAAGGAGCCTGGAGGACCGGTGGGGAACCCCAGAAGAAGAAGAAGAAGATCGGGGCCACTCTGTGCAAAACCATTACACAGAGTAGGTACAAAAAAAACGATTTTGGTGCAGCCGCGGGTGGCCTGTCCATTAAGGCCGCACGGGAGCCGCCCCCCCATCCATTGTCGCCTCCCCTATCAGGACATGGATTCCAATTCGGAGGGTCTGTTTTTTTTTTTTTGAAGCACCGATTAAAGCCAGAAGCTCTAATAGGCTTAAATATAGGGTGGTCTCAGGTCATAGTGAGTGCGCTCCGATCCCACCCAGGTGTGTTACAACAGCGAATCAATATTCGCTGTTGTAACACTGATCCTTCTCCCGGCAAACCAGGAGGTGGGTTTTGACACCGGTCACCCGAATGGCTGAAAGGACAGGCGATCCTCTTGGACGCCTAGGAGGAGGAGGGCAGGAGCTGGAAGCTGCCATGGAGGAGAGGACATTTGGAGCCGAGCCGCTGCACCACGCCGCCTGCCACCCGCCACAATGGGGTAAGTGCTGGACCGAATGGCAAACAGCAGGGGGGGTTTTGTCGCTTGGGAGAGATGGGTCTTTGTGTAATGCCCCCCCCCCCCAAAAAAAACACCAGCCGCCACTGGAGCCCACACGAGTGACCACCATAGAAAGCGCCTTACTATTGGGGGAGAACTTGACAAAGAGAAGAAGCCTGGAGAACCGGCGGGAGCCCCAGAAGAAGAGGATCGGGGCCACTCTGTACAAAACCATTACACAGAGCAGGTACAAAAGATGGTGTATCGGTGCAACCCTAGTGCTAGCCCAAGGTGTTGTGGGGGAGACTCCAGGATTTGGACATTTGACCTTTAGAGTCTCATTCCTTGTCTCCGTAATGAATGAACTATATGAGGGTTGGTGGTGTCGCCCTCCAGGATGGGACAATATCCTGGATTATAGATGCTGATATATTCTTCTTTGGGGCCCCAGGGGGACCATCAGACAGGAAACACTCTATTATAGGGGGGATAACTGGTAACATGAATGGTCACAAGCTCATATTCTTATGCAGGTTGGTTTTACATTAAAAGGATAATTGTAACAAACTAAAACAATGTTACATAAAAGTAAAAAGTGTCTTAACAGCCACTCCACATATGAAAGTTACAAATTATTACAGCTCTGAATTCATTGAAGCCAAAGTTTATTCTGTTTATATTTTGCACTCCCTGGTTCCTCCTTAGCCCTCATCAATATGCTAATGCAATAGAAATAACACTCGCTGTTTTCTATACACATTCATTATAAACCCAGAGATGTCCTCACAGGATTTCTGAGCTTCTCCATGCAATGCAGACAGATGAAGGTTGGTGTGGGGTGTGTGTGGGGGGGTCAGAAGGGTGCAGTACATAGCTTCACCCTGCCTCAGTACTCCTGCCCTGATGCAAGCAGTGGGCATTGCTCCAGGAACTTCTTCAGGCATCGCTCCAGGGACTTCTTCAGGCATCACCAAAGGGGTTCCTTTAGTCATTGACCCAGGGACTTCTTCTGGCATTGCTACAGGGACATCTTCAGACATCACCCCAGGTACTTCTTTAGTTGTCACCCCAAGGACTTCTTCAGTCATCGCTGCAGGGAATTCTTTAGTCATTGCCCCAGGGACTTCTTCAGGCACTGCCCCAGGGATGGACTTCTTTAGTCATCACCCTAGGTACTTCCTCAGGCATCACCCCAGGGACTTCTTCAGATATCACCCCAGGGACTTCTTCAGATATCACCCCAGGGACTTCTTCAGATATCACCCCAGGGACTTCTTCAGAAATAACCCCAGGGACTTCTTCAGAAATTACCCCAGGGACTTCTTTGGGCATCACCCCAGGGACTTCTTTGGGCATCACCCCAGGGACTTCTTCAGTCATTACCCCAGGGGCTTCTTTAGGCATTGCCCCAAGTACTTCCTCAGGCATCAACCCAGGGACTTTTTCAGGAATCACCCCAGGACCCTCTTTTGCTTCACCCCCAAGGACTTCTTCAGACGTCACCCCAAGAATTTTCTCAGTCATTGCTCCAGGGACTTCCTTAGTCATTGCCTTCTTGACTTCTTTAGTGGCCATATGCTTTGGAACCTGCAGTCAATGAGTATGTAGCAGAGAATAAATCTCATATCATTATTACATGTAAATATGAATATATACTGGCTCTTGGGAGGAATTATGCCAATATCAAAATGCTTCGATGAGTGGGTGTCGGTCGGGAGAAGAGGGGAGGGGGCAGGGATTCCTAGACAGGCTGCATTTGTTGTAGACCGCCTTAGGTAACGCCCACATGTGATGCTGACCCTCCATAAGTGAGCCCCCCCCACCGTTCACACCAAATCTGACTTTGAAATTGTGCGACTTCGCTTGAAATGAAAAGCTGCAGGTCAGTGCAACTTCAGGTGCACAGATGTCTATGCAGGTCGCACCTGAAATCACCAAAAGATAGCGCATTAACTTATTTTCCAATTCGGTGCATCACCGCAAAGTCGGAGTCACGCCAATTTGAACAGTTCCATTGCCGTCAGGCTGGGGGAGGAAAGCGCTAGGTGATTCTGGACGTCCTCCAGCCAGGAAATGAGGCGGGCTCTGTCTAACTTGCTGCAGCATGTGAGAAGCTCACAGTGTGCAATGAGACCAGAGCAGCCTGTACGTCTGTGCAAGACTGGAGGGGAAGGCCGGAGGTCAGATTTATGCAGTTATGTAGAGATTTACTAAAACTGGAGCACACAGAATTTGGTGCAGTTCTGCATTAGTAACCAATCAGCTTCCATGTTTAATTGTAGAAGCCTAATTTAACAAGCTGAAGTTGCAATGTGATTGGGTTGCTATGCACAGCTGCACCAGATTTAGTAAATCTCCCCCAAAATTTCTAAACTGTATTGCATTAAAAAAATGTTTTATCTATGTCATTCCTCTTCTCTGCCACAAGGTGTCACTGTACTATAGGAAATCAGTTTATTGGAATCGGTTAGCTGCAGCTACAAACAATAAGGCATTATAAAAGATATTGATTGCTTATAAATGACAAATGCCTGTTGAAATCTATGACAGACTAAAACACGGGGCGTCTGGACGCTGTAGGGACCGGTACTCACCGTATGTGTTCAGGGACATATTCCCGAACACGGAGTTCTGTCAGATTTTGACCGAACTGATAACCAATACATACACTGACAATCAAATAATAATAATCAATACCCGATGTTCTGTTATTAATAACAACAATACACAGATAGATGACGCCCCCATTGAGACATGTCTACTAATAGTGGTGAGCAAAATCAAGAGTTTTCGTTTCTCTAAAATTTTATTGAAAAATTATTTGTAGATACATTTTTATTTTGCAGTAAATGGGGAAGTTGACATGAAGCTGGTGTTTGGTGGTCAGTGGACTCTAAATGGCTTGTGAAGTTTACAGCCGCTTCCATCTATCCTGGGCATGTTCTTCAGCCCACAAATAGCCCCTCATTAGTCTCATTGTTTTATGATAAAAGGGAAAAAAAACTGAAAGTGACACAAACAACAAATACAAATAAGAAGAAATAAATAAATAAATACAAAGAACACAAAAAAAAAAAAAAAAAAAAATCACCAAAAATGCCTCCTACCTAAAAAAACACAAAAAATACTCCCTCTAAAAAAAAAGGAAAAAAAATAACAAGAAGTCCCTGTGGTAAGTGCAGGGTCATCTCTCCAGGGACTTCTTCAGGCATCGCTCCAGGGACTTCTTCAGGCATCGCCCCAGGGACTTCTTCAGGCATCGCCCCAGGGACTTCTTCAGGCATCGCCCCAGGGACTTCTTCAGGCATCGCCCCAGGGACTTCTTCAGGCATAGTCCCACTGACTTCTTCAGGCATTGCCCCAGGAGTTTCTTTAGTCATCGACCCAGGGACTTCTGGCATTGCCACAGGGATTTCTTATGGCATTGCCACAGGGACATCTTCAGGCATCACCCCAGGTACTTCTTTATTTGTCACCTCAAGGACTCCTTCAGTCATCGCTGCAGGGAATTCTTTAGTCATTGTGCCAGGGACTTCTTCAGGCATTGCCCCAGGGATGGACTTCTTTAGTCATCACCCCAGGTACTTCCTCAGGTATCACCCCAGGGACTTCTTCAGAAATCACCCCTGGGACTTCTTTAGGAATCACCCCAGGGACTTCTTCAGGAATCACCCCAAGGACTTCTTCAGGAATCACCCCAAGGACTTCTTCAGGAATCATCCTAGGGACTTCTTCAGGAATCACCCCAGGGACTTCTTCAGGAATCACCCCAGGGATTTCTTTGGGCATCACCCCAGGAATTTCTTTGGGCATCAACCCAGGGACTTCTTCAGACATCACCCCAGGAATTTTCTCAGTCATTGATCCAGGGACTTCTTTAGTCATTGCCTCCTTGACTTGGAACCTGCAGTCAATAAGTATGAAGCAGAGAATAAATTTTATATTATTACATGTAAATACGAATATATACTGTAGATATATTTGTATTTGTTTTTATGTTTAATACAGAGCCAGACTCTCATACTCCTGAGGAAGCAGAGTATATCTGAGAAACATGGAGAGGAATTGTCCACACCTGGAAACAAGCTGGGCAAGAGACAATCAATATGTTGTCTTCGTCGGGGCTGGAGGAAAACGTGTTGGCTGACCTTTGCCCCACTTGTTGTAACCAGATGAAAAATAAAGACTTTGGACTCCTCAGCCATTTTCATTTGGGGCTTTCTTTGATCTACAGCACTTGGATTTCTGATAGTACACTATTCCTCCCAGTGACACCAATGATGGGGCACTATTCCTCCCATTGATACCAATTATGGGGCACTATTCCTTCCACTGACACCAAAGCATATTACCAATGTTAAACTTGAGAAATAGCAGTGAAAAGAAAAGAACTGGGTTGACCATACCTAAGCCCCCCTCCCTCCTGGATAGATAGGTGACATTCCTCTTGATGGGGTTCAGTCTGTTCCCCCACAACATCTGGAAGAATACGCTACTGACCCTAGCATAGAGAGACACTGGCAAGATGCAGACAAAGCTGACATACAAGAAGATCGGAATCAGGTAAGTCTTAATCAGATCAACCCTTTCCCTCAGAGACAACTTCAATATCTTCCAGCTGATCACCTCAGTATTGGCAATTTCCAGTCTGCCTTCCCAGTTTTTGAGGCCATAATATTCAGGTCCAAATTCAATGCCTAGTATATTAATTTTTTCCTGGGGCACTGGGAAGGTGTCCAGGAGATCAAACCCTCACCTTACTTTCCCATCCAGAAAAGTTCACTCTTTTCCTGATTGATCTTGGAGCCTGATGCTTCAGAATACTGTGATGTCAGAGAGACCACCTCCTCTGCTTCATCCGTCCTAGTGACAATCAGAGACACATCATCCAATCGACAAAACCACCAGGCAGACCGTACTTACTAAGGAGCAACCACAGGTACTCATGGTTAAAGCAGAGTTCCACCGTTTTTTTTTTTTTTTTTTTAAATCAGCAGCTACAAATACTGCAGCTGCTGACTTTTAAAATATGGACACTTACCTGTCCAGGGCGCCCGCGATGTCGGCACCCGAAGCTGACCTGTCCCTCGGCTCTTGGGTGCTGACGCCTTGGGGCCTTGCGGCTTCACTTCCTGGTTCCCTACTCCGGACGCACAACTTGCACTGTGCTTTCCCACTGGTCCTTGCTGTCTCCTGGGACCCGTGTGTCTCCCAGAAGACAGCAGGGGGGAAAGTGGCGTAGATACCCGTGGGTGGCGTGGGTATCTATGCCCAGAAGTGGGAGCAAGATACCTGTATTAGGCAGGTATCTGCTCCCCCGCTCCCCCCTGAAAGGTGCCAAATGTGACACTGGAGGGGGAGGATTCAGAAAAGCGAAAGTTCCATTTTTGTGTGGAACTCCACTTTAACACGATCAAAAGCCTTTGCCTGATCCACTGTGAGCAAATACTTTCCCCAGCCTGCAGCCCTGCACCGCTCCAAGGCCTCCCGGACAGCTAAAACAGCTGTTAAGGTGCTCCTACCCTGGACCGAACAGTGCTGATGGCGAGAAAGCAAAGACTTTGCTACTGATGATGGGCGCCATAAAAATATCTTTGCCAGCATCTTTCTATTGACATTGGGAAGGCTGATGGGGCACCAATTCTCAATCATCGAAGGATCTTTACCTGTTGAAAGAAGAATCACAGTGCCTCATGGAAGGAGAAAGCATCCCCTCAGCAAGGCAACTGTTAAAAAACTCTACCAAATGTGGGGCCAAAATAGACTTAAAGGCTTTGTAAACTCAGCCGTCAAGCCATCCGGTCCAGGTGACTTTTTGATGGCAAGCTGTTCAATTGCCCTCATCACCTCTTCAACTGCGATCTCCTCTTTCAAATTCATCATGGGAACTTCTCCATCATTTAGACCTGGAGTAGAGTCCAAAAAGCTTTCCATCTTGTCACGGTCACTTTCCTCCCAAGAACGTCAGCATAAAAAGGACCTCACGACCTCCAGGATCCCTGACCTGGACTTTGTCAAGGAACCTGTACTGTCCTTAAGGCCAAGGACCGTTTTAACAGCTATACCTTGTTTGCATTTCTGGTAAGGGTCAGGCGAGTGGTACTTCCCATAGTCCCTCTACAGAACCAAAGAGGCATGCCGGTCATATTGACACTTCCTGAGGAGTTTCATGTCGGAGATTGCCCCAGGATCTCTTCCTCTCAAAACAAGAATATCCAGCTTCCTCTGTAAACGTTGGTAGGTCATGTATTTATTAAACTGTTTTCTATTGGCTAGGCCCCTGAAGAATCCAGCGATCCTCTTTTTGGTCAGCTCCCACCACAAAAGTCCAGAATGATCACCTGTGCCTGAAAGAATTCCTCAAAGGATTGTCTAACATGTTCTTCCTTGAGTAGAGTCGAATTCAATCTCCAGATGCCCTTACCCCTCTGATGGGCGTCTGAAGCATTCAGGACCACAGATAGCATACAGTGATCAGAGAACTCTACTGCCTGCACCACAGGGGGGCGAGAAAGCAGAGGTCTCCTTAAAAAAAAAAAAAACTATCTATCCTACTCTGACTACTACTTTGATGAAAGGTGAACCCGGTGTTATCCGGGAGGTGCTTATGCCGCGTACACACGGTCGGACTTTTCACCTACAAAAGTCCGACGGACGCCGCCGGACCAAATCCGGCGGACAATCCGACCGTGTGTGGTCTCCATCGGACTTCCGACGGACCGTTTACTTTAGATTTGAAAATCAAATCTTTACGTCGTAACTCCGCCGGACTCAGTTCCTGAACTTGGTGACCAAGACCCTAAAACGTCACAGTCCCAGCATGCCCAGGGACTGTGACATCATATGGGGGCAGGGTCTCCGCCTATATAAGTCACAACGAAGCCCTCAGAGACCAGTCCAGCTGGAGAGAGTGACGTGTCAACATCTGGGGAAGAGAAGAGAAGACAAGAAGCCCAGAAGTCCGGACCTCCACTGGCAAGAGAGCTACCTGAAGACAGCGGAGGAGCCGGCCGAAGAATTGGAACACCGGGAGAAGAGGCCGGAGAGAGTGGAGAAGAACCAACCGGACGCCGGGAGAAGATTACCGGAGGGACCCCCGAAGCCGGAAGAAGACCCCCGAAGCCGGAGGAAGATCCCCCCCCGGAGCTGTTTAATAAATTATTTTAAAAACCTGTGTAGTGTGTTTTATTATTGACACTTTTTCCCTAGGTGAATGGGTAGGGGTACCATGTACCCCATACTCACTCACATAGGGTGGGGGGGGCCGTTATCTGGGGGCCCTCTTATTATAGGGGGCTCCCGGATTCCGATAAGCCCCCCGCCTGCAGACCCCGACAACCAACGGCCAGGGTTGCCGGGAAGAGGCCCTTGTCCTCATCAACATGGGGACAAGGTGCTTTGTGGTGGGGGGGCACCGCAGGGCGCCCCCTCCCCCAAAGCACCCCCCCATGTTGAGGGCATGCGGCCTGGTACGGTTCAGGAAGGGGGGGGCACTCGCTCGTCCCCACCCCCTTTCCTGACCGGCCGGGCTGCGTGCTCGGATTGGGGTCTGGTATGGATTTTGGGGGGACCCCCACGCCGGTTTTTCGGCATAGGGGGTTCCCCTTTAAGTTCCATACCAGACCTAAGGGCCTGGAATGCCTGCGACGGGGCTCGCAAGGTTTCAATCTCGCCGATAAAAGCGGCGAGATTGACTTCCTTTTCTAGTCCCGTCGTACCAGAGTCACGTTCAAAATGAACGGACTTGTCCGTGTGTGGGAAAGTCCGTTCATTCTGAAAGTCCGTCGAGAAGACCGGATTCCGGAAAGTCCGGTCGTGTGTAGGCAAGTCCGTCCGTTCAGAAAGTCCAGCGGTAGTCCGCAGGAAGTCTGGCGGCAAGTACATCGGACCTAGCTTCCCAGAAAGTCCGACCGTGTGTACGCGGCATTAGTGTGCACGTCCACAAGATCAGCATCCCTAACCATACTATTTAAAAAAAAAACGCTATCATATCCCAGCCTGTCCTTGAAGTCCTTCCTGTCCTTGGGCCTAGTTACTGTATTAAAGTCACCTCCAAAGACCACTTGCCGGGATGTAAAAGGAAATAGCTTGATCCTTGTAAAAAGGCATTTCCTGTCCCACTTTGTGTGTGGCCCCTAAACATTAATTAGGCGCAGGTCCTGCCCTCCCACAAGGACGTCTAAGACCATACATCTCCCAATCTCCACCTCAATAACCCGTCGGACAGTTACCATGCCGGTTTTAAACAACACTGCCACACCGCTGTAAGGCTCGGCCGCAAGAGACCAGTAGGATGGACCATACCTCCACTCTCTCTTGGCCATATGAATGTCTGCCAAGGAGGTGAGCCTAGTCTCTTGCAAAAATAAAATTCCAGCATCTAATTGGCTGAACAAAAAGAAGGCCATAGAACGAGCTCTTACTGACTTAATGCTGGCGACATTTATTGTCACCACTTTTAACGGAGGGGGAACCGCAATTTGGGTTATTGGGTGGATTGCTTCTTAGCTCCCCTCTGCTGCTCATCACCAGATGCCTCTCTCTTTCTTGGGGCCTCCTCCAACTCCATTTCTGAATCAGAACTTTGCTCTGAAGAAGCCCCAGATGAGGAAATATATGGAGACAGGGACTGGAGCTTCCCGTTCCGTCCCCACCGCCTGCCTCTTCCGCCGCCCGATCTTCCTTCTCTCCTCCAGGTACTGCAGGTCAGCTTCAGAGATGCTCTCATCTCTTGCTTTTTTCTTTGAAGTCTTCACAGAAGACTTCTTCACAGAGGAAGAAGCACTCTTTTTAGTACTTGCTACCACTCCTGGTGGGGGGGGGGGCTTCCTTTAAGTCAGACTTAGGAGGGAAAGACACATGGGGGCTGACTGGAAGGTTCTGACACAAGAGGAGAGAGTACAGTAGGCTGGGGGGACACAGATACAGAAAGAATACTTACAGACACAGGAGGGGTGGCCACAGGAATTTGGGAGGGATACTGAGCAGGACCAGGAGAGTCGGTCACCGCAGAGGAGGATGGTACACCAGGGGCCTCACCCTCCATCCTGTCCAGCCTCAACAAGTCATCTATTTCCTCCTTCGCCATACTGTGCCAGGCCTCAGGACATTGGCTGTAGGGTTGACCAAGGCGCTGGCACAGGTTGCACCTTATCATCTCGGTGCAGTCCTTGGCCACATGGCCCTGACCCCGACACACTGAACATATCAAGGCTGAACAGGAGGAGCTCAAATGCCCCTTTTCTCCACATCGGTGACACAGCTTCGGCTGACCAGGGTGGAAAATAGTTATCCTATCCCTCCCTATAAAAGCTGAGGAGGGCAGGTGACGGACGACATTCCCATCCCTGGCCAACCTCACTGTTACCGACCAACCCCCAGTCCAGATTTTACGTTCATCAAGTATTTTTTTTGGGCTTAGTCAATACCTCACCATAATTCTTTAACCAGACCTCTAAATCTCGAGCAGGAACACTCTCATTAGTGAGAATAAATTGTGATCTTTTTCACTGTTGACCTTTGTGAAACCGCAACTGGGACCAGACCTTGCCATTCAGGTCTTCACCTGCACCGAGCCTCATATCGCACCCAGAACAGGTCAAGACCCTTTGGCCTGGTGAAGCTAATAATATATTCCCGGCTCCCAGTTACATGTATTAGGGCATACAGATCGTTTGCCCAAAAACCATCTCCAAAATCATATCCACCACCGCACGCCATGCTGGAGGGAGTTCACCACCTTCCCATTTAAGAGTGACTACATTTAGTCTAGGACCCCCGTCAGAAGCCAGAGACCCAAGACCAGATCCTGGGGTGCGTAAAGTGGTAGCTTGCAGGGGGAAAACCCACTTGGAAGTGGAGTTACCAGGAGCAGAGCGTACCACCTGAGCAAATGTAGGCTTATCGGGGCCAAGGCCCCACACTGATGTCACAGTAGTCTGTATATTATTATTATTATTATTATTAATCGCTTGGACTGAGCTGGAACCATTGTCCATCACACTTGCACCAGGACAATTGCTATCAGTCACACACACATTCAATTTCCCATCAGAAATAGTCACAGTTTCTGCTGCAGTACCAGCTGTCTCCTGAAGCTGCGCTGTAGAGTCTTCAGCAGCTGTGGGGCAAAGAGCTTTGGACTCAGCTAAAGGAGGGTTAATTGGTTGGGCTGAGACTTGTGGTTCCTCTACAGAAATTCAGTTTTTTAAATGTAACTTTGCTGCACTGCAGCATCAGCGGGCACAACATTTCTGCACACAGGGCTAGCAACCTGACTGTCACTGGGCACACTTTCAACATTGCTCATGCTGTTAGATGGCACAAAAACAGTTTCATCCCCTGCTTGGGGCTTGACATTATCAGGCACATCATCAGTAATGTCCTCATCACCAAACGCCAGCTTATCCCCCCGCATAGGAGACTCCATTACCTGGATAGCCCTCAGCATGCCCCCTGAGTCCTGGGAAGGCATTGGGCTGCTTACCTCTCCCTGAGGGGGCAGGGGGTTAGAACAGGGGGTAGTCTATATCAGTGTTTCTCAACTCAGGTCCTCAAGGCGCCCCAACAGGTCATGTTTTCAGGATTTCCCTCAGATGAAATGGATGTGGTAATTACTAAGGCAGTGAAACTGATCAAATCACCTGTGCAAACTAATGGAAAGCCTGAAAACATGACCTGTTGGGGCGCCTTGAGGACTGGAGTTGAGAAACACTGGTCTATATCTCCATCTCCACCTCCACCTTTGCCATCCTTGCAAACCTTTGATCATTGCCAAACTTTTCCTTCAAGGGCCCATCTCTTCCTTCCATCATGGACACAATAGTCTCCTGGTGTTCTACCTGGACTTTGGCCAGTTGGGTTTCTGAATCCATCGATCTGCGGTTCTGGCTATACAAGCCCTCACGCTGCCTTCACAAACATTTCAGCTCCACTCTCAGTTTGTAGAGCTTGTCTCTCTCCCTATTCAGGACTTTAATGCTGGCCATCACTCGCTCCCGAATGGCCTCCGAGCCTTCATCCTCACCAGGGGCAGAGAGATCACCAGCCATGGTATGTACAGAGGAAGGCATGTCACCCGACAGCCCAGGAGATGGCTGAGAGCTTCCAGCAGGAGAGGCCTCCATGGCTTCCCCAGGAAAGGGCCAGGAGGGCTGGGAGAGATTTCACCACCACTCCCCTCTCACACGGATCACCTGGAGGAGCTCCAGAGAGACCTTCCTCCTGACACACCTGTGCTCCAATGATGGGTGGGGCACTATTCCTCCCACTGATACCAATGATAGGACACTATTCCTCCCACTGATACCAATGATGGGACACTATTCCTCCCACTGATACCAATGATGGGGCACTATTCCTCCCACTGATACCAATGATGGGGCACTATTCCTCCCACTGATACCAATGATGGGCCACTATTCCTTCCACTGATACCAATGATGGGGCACTATTTCTCCCCACTGATACCAATGATGGGGCACTATTCTTCCCACTGACACCAATGATGGGGCACTATTCCTCCCACTGACACAAACAATGGGGCACCATTCCTCCTAATGATACCAATGATGGGGCATTATTCCTCCCACTGACACCAATGATGGGACACTATTCCTCCCACTGATACCAATGATGGGGCACTATTCCTCCCACTGATACCAATGATGGGGCACTATTACTTCCAATGACACCAATGATGAGGCACTATTCCTCCCACTGACATCAATAATGGGGCACTATTCTTCCCACTGACACCAATGATGAGGCATTGTTTACTCTCACTGATACCAATGATGGGGCACTATTCCTCCCACTGACATCAATGGTGGGGTATTCTTCCCACTGATACCAATGATGGGGCACTATTACTTCCACTGACACCAATAATGGGGCACTATTCCTCCCACTGACACCAATGATGGGGCACTATGCCTCCCACTGATACCAATGATGAGGCATTGTTTACTCTCACTGATATTGGGGCATTTTCTACTTTCACTGGGCACTGTCCGGCCCCCCTAAAATATGAAGGACAGTAAACTGGCCCTTTATTTAGAAAGTTTAGAGACCCCTGAATTACATTATTATAGGTTCAAAGATTCTCCCTTGTCTATCAGTCCACCGCAGCTTGAAAATGTGTCCTTACAGCACCACAAAGGGAAACAATAGTGTCCTGGCACTACCCTCGTTATAGTCAATTCTCCCTCTGGATTTATTGGATTATCCTGGGGTGACCCATAACCTTCCCTGTGGTCAGGAGTAGTGTCGCTAATAGGGGACAGGGGTGAGCCTGTCCTTCTGTACTGGATCCAGACTCTATCAGTCCAGTGGGGGGGGGGGGGGCAGAGCGGGGACTTTTTACTATCTATGGACAGGACAGAGTATTTCTGTGAGCCTCAATTCGCAACAATTTTTAGTAAAGTTTCCTGGGCCTCATTAGTTAGTAGGAGGGCCCAGGGCGGGGGGGCATCTGTTTGCTTTCAGGAGCAGGATAATGTTAGGCGACTCAGATTTGGATAGTCACTCCTGACCCCTGCACTCTGTATGTTACATATTCCTGACCTGCACTCGGTATGTTACATACTCCTGACCCCTGCACTCTGTACGTTACATACTCCTGACCCCTGCACTCTGTACGTTACATACTTCTGACCCCTGCACTCTGTACGTTACATACTCCTACCACCTACATTCTGTATGTTACATATTCCTGACCTGCACTCGGTATGTTACATACTCCTGACACCCGCACTCTGTATGTTACATACTCCTGACCTTTGCACTCTGTATGTTACATACTCCTGACACCTGAACTCTGTATGTTATATTTTCCTGACCTGCACTCAATACGTTCCATACTACTGACACCCGCACTCTGTATGTTACATACTCCTGACACCTGCAATCTGTATGTTACATACTCCTGACCCTTGTACTATGTACATTACATACTCCTGATACCTGCACTCTGTACATTACATATTCCTGTCCCCTGCACTCTGTACATTACATACTCCAGACACCTATACTCTGTTCATTACATACTCCTGATACCTGTACATTATATACTCCTGACATCTGCACCCTGTGATTTGACCCCTGCATGCTGTATGTTACATACTCCTGACACTTACACTCTGTACTTTACATACTCCTGACCCCTGCACTCTGTACATGACATACTCCTGAACCCTGCACTCTGTACATTACATACTCCCGATCCCCACACTCTGTACTTTACATACTCCCGATCCTACACTCTGCACTTTACATACTCCTGACGCCTACTCGCTGTACTTTACATACTCCTGACTCCTGCACTCTGTACATTACATACTCCTGACATCCACACTCTGAACATCATATTTTCCTGACATCTGTACTTTGTACTTTACATACTTCTGACCCCTGCCCTCTGTACAATACATACTCCTGACCCCTGCACTCTGTACATCACATGCTCCTGACCCCTGCACTCTGTACATTACATACTCCTGACGCCTACATGCTGTACTTTACATACCCCTGACTCCTGCACTCTGTACTTTACATACTCCTGACCCCTACACCCTGTACATTACATACTCCTGACCCCTACACCCTGTACATTACATACTCCTGACACCCACACTCTGAACATCATATTTTCCTGACATTTGTACTTTACATGCTCCTGACCCCTGCACTCTGCGCATTACATACTCCTGACACTTACACTCTGTACATTACATACTCCTGACCCCTGCACTCTGTACATTACATATTCCTGACACCCACAATCTGAACATTATATATTCCTGCCATATGTACTCTGTACTGTACATACTCCTGACCTATGCACTCTGTACATTACATACTCCTGACACCTACACTTTGTATGCAGGCTCAAGTGTTAGGCCCCTCCCACCCTCATTATTGCCTATGTAAACCCAATCACTAAAATCTCATTACCTTCATTTCAATATTTCTATAACCCGCAGCTTTCATTAAGGTAATCTCTGGCGATTACGCCCTGAAGGTCCTTACTCAGGTATGTCCTGTTATAGGGTGACAACACTCTGTCCCTCTCCCCCCATTGTGCTCTCTGTGTTGTCACCTTGTCACACGGGCTTCCGATGGAGCAGTGGCCACCAACGGACACATTACGCAGACATGGCCCAACGTCGTCACCATCAGGAATCCTGCCTTGAGAAATGCCGTGACGCCATCGCTGGAAAAACAGGTATTTTGTCACAGAAAATGGTCATTGTTCATCATGATGCTCAGATTATAAAGTCATTGCTTGCCGGTCCATTGGAAGCTTGTGCTTTGTATTTGGTGTTATACTTCTACTGTGCGCTGCGTTCTTCAGGCAATCAGATGTAAGACGTGATTTTTTAAAATTTTTTATTATTTCCTTGTAGCCGGTGCCAAACTGCACCTTCACACGCCGAACCTCCGGCCAAAGATGAAAGCTCCGAAGTATAGCAGCGGGTTCAGATCCGTGACTGATGCCGAGGGAAATTCCCAGCGGGAAATGGGAAAAAACGCTCTTTAAAGCTGTTTATTGCCAACGTTGGTGTGTGTAGGGGAGGCTGTTCCCTGTCTGGCCTGAAGGAGGCAGCACAGCACTTTGAAAAATTAAGAAAGTGACTTAACCGGTAAACTTGAAAAAAAGCCCAAAACAGGGAATTCTCCATAACAAACAGGAGGCTCCTTAAAATCGTTGAGCTGTAGAATCTTAACTCAAGGGGTTCCGATAAATTTCGTGGCTTTAGACCTTGGGGGGTCTGCAAACTTTCTAAACAAAGGGCCAGTTTACTGTCCTTCAAACTTAGGGGGGCCGGACTGTGGCCAGTGGGAGTAGAAAACATGTGCCCCATCATTGGTGTCAGTGAGAGGAATCGTACCCCATCATTGGTATCAGTGGGAGAGAATAGTGCCCCATCATTGGTGTCAGTGGGAGGAATAGTGCCCCATCATTGGTGTCAGTGGGAGGAATAGTGCCCCATCATTGGTGTCAGTGGGAAGAATAGTGCCCCATCATCAGTATCAGTGGGAGGAATAGTGCCCCATCATTGGTATCAGTGGGAGAGAATAGTGCCCCATCATTGGTGTCAGTGGGAGGAATAGTGCCCCATCATTGGTGTCAGTGGGAGGAATAGTGCCCCATCATCAGTATCAGTGGGAGGAATAGTGCCCCATCATTGATGTCAGTGGGAGGAATAGTGCCCCATTATTGGTGTCAGTGGGAGGAATAGTGCCCCATTATTGGTATCAGTGGGAGGAATAGTGCCCCATCATTGATGTCAGTGGGAGGAATAGTGCCCCATTATTGGTGTCAGTGGGAGGAATAGTGCCCCATCATTGGTACCAATGGAAGGAATAGTGCCCCATAAATTGGTGTCAGTGGGAGGAATAGTGCCCCATCATTGGTATCAGTGAGAGGAATCATACCCCATCATTTGTGTCAGTGGGAGGAATAGTGCCCCATCATTGGTGTCAGTGGGAGGACTAGTGCCCCATCACTGGTACCACTGAGAGGAATAGTGCCCCATTATTAGTGCCAGTGGGAGGAGTAGTGCCCCATCATTGGTATCAGTGGGGGGAATAGTGCCCCATCATTGGTATCAGTGGGGGGAATAGTGCCCCATCATTGGTGTCAGTGGGAGGAGTAGTGCCCCATCATTGGTATCAGTGGGGGGAATAGTGCCCCATCACTGGTATCAGTGGGAGGAACAGTGCCCCATCATTGGTATCAGTGGAAGGAGTATTGCCCCATCATTGGTATCAGTGGGAGGAGTAGTGCCCCATCATTGGTATCAGTGGGAGGAATAGTGCCCAATCATTGGTATCAGTGGGAGGGATAGTGCCCCATCATTGGTATCAGTGGGAGGGATAGTGCCCCATCATTGGTATCAGTGGGAGGAATAGTGCCCCATCATTGGTATCAGTGGGAGGAGTACTGCATTCCCAGGTGAAGTCATGAGGAACTCGGGGAACATGCGATCCCGCCTGCAATGAATGATCCTGGAAGCAACGTGTATTAGGTCACTTTGGGGGTCACAGCTGTCATTCCTCGGCTAGTGTAGCATGATCTGTGTTTGAATAGCTGCATTGGAGGAGCCAATCAAGGAGTAGAGAGCTGAGTGATCGAGATGGGTTTATCACTGTGCTACGTCTCCTTTCACAGTCCAGTCACAGACCGGGGGGGGGGGTACGTGATAACCTGGACTCAGAGGAAGAGAGCTGGCCTTCAGACTGAGGACATCTAATGGCAGAAATCAGTACTACAGGGAAATTAAATCTGGATTAAAGCTGCACAGTGATGGTTCCCCTAGGCCAGTGGTCTCCAAACTGCAATCCAGGGGCCAGATGTGGCCCTTTATTGCTTTTATCCGGCCTTCGAGTACTATTTCATCCACTGATACCAGCATTGGGGCATAATTCCTGCCAATCGGTGGAGCCTCATCAGTGCCCATCAGTGCAGCCTCATCAGTGCCCATAGGTGCAGCCTCATCAGTGCCCATCAGTGCAGCATCATCAGTGTCCATCAGTGCAGCCTCATCAGATCAGTGCCCATCGGTGCAGCCTCATCAGTGCCCATCAGTGCAGCGTCATCAGTGCTCATTGGTGCAGCCTCATCAGTGCCCATCGGTGCAACCTCATCAGATCAGTGCCCATCAGTGCAGCCTCATCAGTGCCCATCAGTGCAACCTTATCAGTGCCCATCGGTGCAGCCTCATCAGTGCAGCATCATCAGTGTCCATCGGTGCAGCCTCATCAGATCAGTGCCCATCGGTGCAGCCTCATCAGTGCCCATCAGTGCAGCGTCATCAGTGCTCATTGGTGCAGCCTCATCAGTGCCCATCGGTGCAACCTCATCAGATCAGTGCCTATCGGTGCAGCCTCATCAGTGCCCATCAGTGCAGCGTCATCAGTGTCCATTGGTGCAGCCTCATTAGTGCTCATCGGTGCAGCCTCATCAGTGCCTATCGTTTCAGCCTCATCAGTGTCCATCGGTGCAGCCTCATCAGTGCCCATTGGTGCAGCCTCATCAGTGCCCATCAGTGCAGCATCATCAGTGTAGCCTCATCAGATCAGTGTCCATCAGTGCAGCATCATCAGTGCCCATCGGTGCAGCCTCATCAATGTCCATCGGTGCAGCCTCATCAGTGTCCATCGGTGCAGCCTCATGAGTGCAGCGTCATCAGTGTCCTTCGGTGCAGTGTCATCAGGGTCCTTCGGTGCAGCCTCATCAGTGCCCATCAGTGCAGCGTCATCAGTGCAGCGTCATCAGTGCCCATCTGTGCAGCATCATCAGTGATCATCGGTGCAGCCTCATCAGTGCCCATCGGTGCAGCCTCATCAGTGCCCATCAGTGCAGCTTCATCAGTGTCCATCGGTGCAGCATTCATCATTGCCCATCAGTGCAGCGTCATCAGTGCCCATCAGTGCAGCGTCATCAGTTATCATCGGTGCAGCCTCATCAGTGCCCATCGGTGCAGCCTCATCAGTGCCCATCGGTGCAGCATTCATCATTGCCCATCAGTGAAGAAGAAACATTACAAATTTGCAACATTTTATAACAGAAGTAAAGGAAAAGGTTACTTTTTTCAAAATTTTGTTTAGCAAAAAAGAAAAAACCCCAGTGGTGGTTAAATACCACCAAAAGAAAGCTCTATCTGTCGCCAAAAAATTATATAAAATGTCATTTGGGTACAGTGTTGTATGACCGCGCAATTGTCAAAGTGTGAGAACGCTGGAAGCTGAAAATTGGCCTGGGCAGGAAGGGGGGGGGGTAAAAGTGCCCGGTATTGAAGGGAATAAACAATCCTGTGATGTAGAAATTAAAATAGATATTTTATTTGTTTTTGTTACTTTGTAGCGAAAGTGAATTTTTTTTTTTCCCTGGCTCGTGAAGCCAATTTTCTGTCTCCATAAATCAGTGTTGCGATATGTATTTCACAAGGCACGTCCCGGTAATTAGGTGAGATCACTGCATCTGCCACAACAGCGGCCGCAATAAATCACAGCAGCTCATTGGTTAGCTGTACTGCACTGCAGCACCGGGGTCCTCTGTCTGAATCCCAGACCAGGACGTTATCTGCATGGAGTTTGCATGTTTATTGACCTTCCTTCCCACACTCCAAAGAGGCGCCGATCGGTGAGTTGGCCTAGTAAGGGAGATCGGGACCTCAGACTGTAAGCTCTTGGGGACAGGAATGCGCCGCGTAAATCCTCGCCGCTATATCACTACCTGTAATAAAATAAAGATGTCTTCCTTCTGACAAACCAGATCTGATGGTGTTTTCTTTGCTGGTTGAAGCACATTTGTCCTCAGCTGAACTTTTTTGGGGTATCAACTTTACATCCCCCCACCCCCGCCCCGCTCCGGATTGTTCAATTCATGGCATTCTGCTCCCGTCTCCTCTATAAACATAGCAACTGGTGTGGAGGGGGCCCTCACTTTACAATCAGCTGGATCCGTTTCACTCGCCCCCCCCCCCTTTCACCCGGCAAAACATTACATTTCCTCGGTCCGCTATTCATGGCGATACGCCTTAGAAAATCCCGCGCTCCTTGTTCTCAGCATTGAAGTGAACAGTCCGGGGAGAACGCTCGCTGCATTGATGGCTCGCGGGAAAACATTCGGATCATCTGAGGAGAATCCGAGGCGTGAGCCTCTCCGGGGGTCTCTGGGGGTCTCTGAGCCTCTCCGGGGGTCTCCGGGGGTCTCCGAGCCGCTCTGGGGGTCTCGGGGGGAGGGGGGTCCTTCTTTTTTTATTTTTGACGGTTCTTTATTTTAGAAGTTTTAAAAATAGTCAATAGTCAAACGTCAATCAAGCCGTTGGTGTTAAAGTGGACCTGTCATAGTATATACCGTATCTCACAAAAGTGAGTACACCCCTCACATTTTTGTAAATATTTTATTCTATCGTTTCATGTGAAAACACTGAAGAAATTACACTTTGCTACAATGTAAAGTAGTGAGTGTACAGCTTGTATTAGGCGCCAGTAACTTTGCAGTGAGTCTTTCAATGTTTTTTACCGTTTTTGCAATAGCGTTTATTAGCGTTTTTTAGCGTTTTTCTGCGTTAGCGTTTTTTAGCTTTTTTTTTTTAAGAATTATTTTTTTTTTCAATGGATCAAAAACGTTAAAAAACACTGGTGAGCGACGTTTTTGAGCGTTTATCAACGACTCCTGAACGCAATTTTATGGCGTTCAGAAAACAGCCCATAAACCCCACTGACAAGATGTGCTACCGGCGCAAAACAAATCAACAATCTAGTCTGCTGCAATCATATATGATCCTACCCCAAGGATAGAATGATAAAGAATGATATAATAAGTGGATTGCGCTAACTTCTATATATATTACCACCCCTAAAATATAAAATAAAACAAATTTTTTAAAAATATCCTAGATGGCGTGCTTTACTATGCCAACTGTTATTGTGTCAATAATTTCTTTCCCACATCGTGGTCCTAGTGGACCATTGGATAATAAATGCTAGATGTTGATATGTATACATATACAGTATACATATATGTTGACATTTATTATCCAATGGTTACAGAGTAATATTGGCACATGTTTTATCACTATATAATTTTCATTTTTCATTTTTATTGTTATTTTTGTAGCACTTGCACCTTAAATAGTTGCTCATAGTATTGTAAGATATTTTCACCAATGATATTTTTGTCATTAGGACCACGATGTGGGGAAAGAAATTTTTGACACAATAACAGTTGGCATAGTAAAGCACGCCATCTAGGATATTTATTTTATTTTGCATTTTTTTATTTTATATTTTAGGAGTGGTAATATATATAGAAGTTAGCGCAATCCACTTGATATATCATAAACCCCACTGCTGATAAAAGTTCAAAAACATCCATGTGTGCACCATGTGACATTCACATTGAGACACCACCTGAATGTCACATTAATTAGAGACTACAGCACAATGTGAGGTTCATGTTGAGAATCCACCAAAATACCAGGGCAGCCATTTAAATATCTCCTCCCATGAAGATGAGGGCAAGCTTAAAGAAAAGTATAGGCAAATCCTGGTGGTAGGGGTTTCTGTTATTAGAGGGACAGAGAGGGCAATCTGTCAGAATGACCGTATGAGGGTAAATAAATAGTTAAATAGTTAAATAGTTGCTCATAGTATTAAATAACCTTAAATAGTTGCTCATAGTATTGTAAGATATTTTCACCAATGATATTTTTGTCATTAGGACCACGATGTGGGGAAAGAAATTTTTGACACAATAACAGTTGGCATAGTAAAGCACGCCATCTAGGATATTTATTTTATTTTGCATTTTTTTATTTTATATTTTAGGAGTGGTAATATATATAGAAGTTAGCGCAATCCACTTATTATATCATAAACCCCACTGCTGATAAAAGTTCAAAAACATCCATGTGTGCACCATGTGACATTCACATTGAGACACCACCTGAATGGCACATTAATTAGAGACTACAGCACAATGTGAGGTTCATGTTGAGAATCCACCAAAATACCAGGGCAGCCATTTAAATATCTCCTCCCATGAAGATGAGGGCAAGCTTAAAGAAAAGTATAGGCAAATCCTGGTGGTAGGGGTTTCTGTTATTAGAGGGACAGAGAGGGCAATCTGTCAGAATGACCGTATGAGGGTAAATAAATAGTTAAATAGTTAAATAGTTGCTCATAGTATTAAATAACCTTAAATAGTTGCTCATAGTATTGTAAGATATTTTCACCAATGATATTTTTGTCATTAGGACCACAATGTGGGGAAAGAAATTTTTGACACAATAACAGTTGGCATAGTAAAGCACGCCATCTAGGATATTTATTATATTTTGCATTTTTTTATTTTATATTTTAGGAGTGGTAATATATATAGAAGTTAGCGCAATCCACTTATTATATCATAAACCCCACTGCTGATAAAAGTTCAAAAACATCCATGTGTGCACCATGTGACATTCACATTGAGACACCACCTGAATGTCACATTAATTAGAGACTACAGCACAATGTGAGGTTCATGTTGAGAATCCACCAAAATACCAGGGCAGCCATTTAAATATCTCCTCCCATGAAGATGAGGGCAAGCTTAAAGAAAAGTATAGGCAAATCCTGGTGGTAGGGGTTTCTGTTATTAGAGGGACAGAGAGGGCAATCTGTCAGAATGACCGTATGGACACATAGGAGAACATAGAGGGGAGTTTATGGGCTGTTAAAAAAAAAAAACGCCCCAAACTCCAAAAAATGGCCATTTATGAGCTCCAGTGTGCGTGGAGTTTCCGAGTTTCGGAATTTCCGACAAACAAATGTTTGATGGGAGCATGTTGTCGGAAATTCCAACCGTGTGTAGGCTCCATCGGACATTTGTTGTTGTGTTGAGTTTACGGGTTGTTTTCTGAACGACCATAAAATTTGCGTTTAGGAGTCGTTTTTCTGACCACAAAAAAAAGCCAAACGCTCGTAAACACTCAAAAAAAAATGTGGCTCACCAGCATTTAGCATTTTTGATCCATTTAAAAAAAAAAGAACACTAAAAAATGCTAATAATACACGTACAGCGGGACTATAAACGGGGCAGTAGCCATTAGCTTTCATCTCTTAATTTATTCTGAGCATGCATGGCACTTTGTGCGTCGGATTTGTGTACACACCATCGAAATTTAAACGGATTTTGTTGTCAGAAAATTTTATAGCCTGCACTCATCGGAAAAAGTCCGATGGAGCCCACACACGATCGGAATTTCCGACAACACAATCTGAACGCACTTTTTCCGTCGGAAAATCCGACCGTGTGTACAGGGCATAAGATACATTGAAAGACTCACTGCAAAGATACTGGCTTTTCTATAATGTTAATTTAACGTCCAGTGTGCATGGAGCCTAATAACGTTATAAAAACGGCAGTAGCTTTGCAGTGAGTTTTTCAACTTTTTCAAAGTTTTTTTCAATGTTTTTGCAATAGCACTTTTAGCGTTTTTACTCTTTTTTTTTAGTGTTAGCATTTTAGCAGTTTTTTTTTCCGAAGAAAAATTTTTTTTTCTTTATTGGATCAAAAACGTTAAAAAACGCTGGTGAGCGACGTTTTTGAGCGTTTATCAACGTTTATCAGCGTTAGTGCATCTTTACAGCTGAAAAACGTCTCTCAGAACCCACTATATAGTTTTGGGGTTTTTTTTACTGCCCAAAACTGCTGATAACAGCCTATGTGTGCATGGACAGATAGGATAACATGATTGAGAGTTTAATGACTGTAGAAAAAAAAGTCTACAGCCAAAAACAGCTGCTGTAAAAACCTCAAAAGGACGTCCAGTGTGCATGAGGCCTTAATGTCTAAACTGCTGGCAACAAAAGTGAGTACACCCCTAAGTGCAAATGTCCAAACTGGGCCCAATTAGCCATTTTCATGTGACTTGTTAGTGTTACAAAGTCTCAGGTGTGAATGGGGAGCAGGTGTGTTAAATTTGGTGTTATCGCTCTCACTCTCTCATACTGGTCACTGGAAGTTCAACATGGCACCTCATGGCAAAGAACTCTCTGAGGATCTGAAAAAAAAAGAATTGTTGTTTTACATAAAGATAAAAATATTTACAAATATGTGAGGGGTGTACTTACTTTTGTAAGATACTGTATATATTTCCATGTTTAGTGCAGCATACTCAGCAATGTGCCAGTGTACCCCTTCCGGGTATTTATTCCCTCTCACAGAGAACACAGGACTCCCCCTGGCAATGCCCACAATCTGCTTTTCTCTCCAGAAGGACGGCGCCATCTTTGTTCAGGTATCATTCTGGGCCACCATACTTCTGGGGCTGAGATGCCGTCTCAGAGATGACCACACCTCCCAACATTTTGAGATGGGAATGAGGGACACCTACCAGCAAATGTATGTAGGCATAGGACACGCCCCCCTGCCACACCCCCTTAAAGGAGAATTAACCAAAAAAAAGATTAATTAAATCCAGAAGGGCTTTTTTTTACCACTACTATTCCTTTATATTGGCTTTTAAAATTTACATATGTAGCAATTTAGAATTTGGTTGAAAGGTTTAGCACTGGGAAACACTTTTTGAAAGATAAAAAGTGCATTTTATATACAACTCTATAGATCAGACCAAAATGAGGGACAAATGAGGAGGAAAGAGGGACTTTGTTCCAAATCCGGGACAGTCCCTCGAAATCCGGGACAGTTGGGAGCTATGGATGACACAATCATGTAAATTCAGGTGCCTGTGCAGTTCTCGGTAGGGATGGACAGAACCCACGTTTAGTCCGAATTTATGGCTGTTCAGGATTTGACCAAAAGGACTAATGATTGGGGTGTTTGGCCGTTCCCCAAGTACGGGAAAATTATACTTCGTAGTTCTTTTACTGCCACTACAAAATATGACAGATTCCGCCATATACACCCCCCCCCTTTTTTTTCCTTGCTTGCCAGGCTGTATGCTTAGATACAGTGCCTTGAAAAAGTTTTCATACCCCTTGAAATTTCCCACATTTAGTCCTGTTACAACCAAAAACTTAAATGTATTTTATTGGGATTTTATGTGATAGACCAACACAAAGTGTCACATAATTGTGAAGTGGAAGAAAAAATTATAAATGATACAAATAAATATGTGAAAAGTGTATTCAGCCCCCTTTACTCTGATCCCCCTAACTGAAATCTAGTGGAACCAATTGCCTTCAGAAGTCACCTAATTAGTAAATAGAGTCCCCCTGTGTGTAATTTAATATCAAAATAAAAACAGCTGTTCTGTGAAGCCCTCAGAGGTTTGTTAGAGAACCTTAGTGAACAAACAGCATCATGAAGGCCAAGGAACACACCAGACAGGTCAGGGATAAAGTTGTGGAGAAGTATAAAGCAGGGTTAGGATTATAAAATAATCTCCCAAGCTTTGAACATCTCACGGAGCTCTGTTCAATCCATCAATGGAAAGAGTATGGCACAACCGCAAACCTACCAAGACATGGCCGTCCACCTAAACCAGGAATCTCAAACTGGCGGCCCTCCAGCTGTTGCAAAACTACAAGTCCCATGAGGCATTTCAAGGCTGACAGTTACAAGCATGACTCCCACAGGCAGAGGCATGATAGGACTTGTAGTTTCACAACAGCTGGAGGGCCGCCAGTTTGAGACCCCTGACCTAAACTGACCGGCCGGGCAAGGAGAGCATTCATCAGAGAAGAGCCAAGAGGTCCATGGTAACTCTGGAGGAGCTGCAGAGATCCACAGCTCAGGTGAGAGAATCTGTCCACAGGACAACTATTAGTCGTGTTCTCCACAAATCTGCCCTTTATGGAAGAGTGACAAGAAGAAAGACATTGGTGAAAGAAAGTCATAAGAAGTCCTGTTTGTAGTTTGTGAGAAGCCATGTGGAGGACACAGCAAACATGTGGAAGAAGGTGATCTGGTCAGATGAGAACAAAATTCTACTTTTTGGTCTTAAAGCAAAACGCTATGTGTGGGGAAAACTAACACTGCACATCACCCTGAACACACCATCCCCACCGTGAAACATGGTGGTGGCAGCGTCATGTGGTGGGGATGCTTTACTTCAGCAGGGACAGGGAATCTGGTCAGAGTTGACGGGAAGATGGATGGAGCCAAATACAGGACAATCTTAGAAGAAAACCTGTTATGCCGCGTACACACGGTCGGACTTTTCAGCTACAAAAGTCCGACAGCCTGTCCGACAGCCTGTCCGACAGACTTTCGACGGACTTTTGGCGGACTTTCGACGGACTTGCGGCGGACTTTCTAACGAACAGACTTGCCTACACACGATCACACAAAAGTCCGTCGAATTCTTACGTGATGACGTACACCGGACTAAAATAAGGAAGTTCATAGCCAGTAGCCAATAGCTGCCCTAGCGTGGGTTTTTGTCCGTCGAACTAGCATACAGACGAGCGGATTTTTCGACCGGACTCGAGTCCGTCGGAAAGATTTGAAGCATGTTTCAAATCTAAAGTACGTCGGATTTGAGGCTAAAAAAGTCAGTTGAAAGTCCGGAGAAGCCCACACACGATCGGATTACCAGCCAGCTTTAGTCCGTCAGCGTCCGTTGGACTTTTGTAGACGAAAAGTCCGACCGTGTGTACGCGGCTTTAGAGTCTGCAAAAGACTTGAGACTGGGGGGGAGGTTCACCTTCCAGCAGGACAACGACCCGAAACATCCAGCCAGAGCTACAATGGAATGGTTTAGATCAAAGCATATTCATGTGTTAGAATGGCCCAGTCACAGTCCAGACCTAAATCAGATTGAGAATCTGTGGCAAGACTTGAAAATTGCTGTTCACAGACGCTCTCCATCCAATCTGACAGAGCTTGAGATATTTTGCAAAGAAGAATGGGCAGAAATGTCCCTCTCTAGATGTGCAAAGCTGGTAGAGACATCCCCAAAAAGACTTGTAGAGAAAGGGGGTTCTACAAAGTATTGACTCCGGGGGGCGCCATAAAAGGGAAATGGGAGGGCCAGAAAATGACCTATTTACCGGTCCCTTCCCTCTGTGTGCCCGCAGCAGCTTCCGGCAGGAGAGGAGGGCAGCCGGGAGCACTGTGGGGGAGGGGGAGGGGCACACGGGGGGGGCCCGGACAGCAGATGGAAGAGGTGCTTGTCCTAAAACGAATCCCCCTGAAGGTGAAAAGAGGAGGAGGGGAAGCTGGCAGTGCTGCAGTGGGGGAGGGAGAAGAGGATCGGTGTCTGCTATAGGACAGTACAGCCCCCCCTCTTGCTTGGCAGGTGCCTGGGGCCCCCCTTTTGAACTGATGGGCCCTGTACAGGAGGGCTGGCTGTACTGCCTTATCAGCGGCCCGGCATGTGGGCACCCTCAGGTGTTCAGTAGCCCGTGTTTCTCAAGGAATCCTATTTTGACAGCTGTCAAAAAGCTGGCGAAGACTGGCGTCCCGCAACCCTATACACCGCCCCGGGGTAATCCCTACGTGATACTGGAAGTAGTGAGCGGTGAAAGGGGGCGGGATTGCATTTCAGGGGGACAATCCTCCTTTATTATTACCTCTATATTTCAATGAGCTTGCCCTGAAACAAACCCAGGTACGCTTGGCTCATCATTAGTTCTTGGCTTAGTGTCCACAAATGACACAGATCAGCCCCTGCTGCAGCCTCTCACCTTTTGACTCGATACAAAGATACAATGTACAGTCTGATCACTGGGCGAGGGGAGACTGAGGAAATGACTCCTCCCCTTCTACAAAGTTACAATGTACAGTCTGATCACTGGGGGAGGGGAGACTGAGGAAATGACTCCTCCTCCTTCTACAAAGTTACAATGTACAGTCTGATCACTGGGGGAGGGGAGACTGAGGAAATGCCTGCTACAAAGTTACAATGTACTGTCTGATCACTGGGGGAGGGGAGACTGAGGAAATGCCTCCTACAAAGTTACAATGTACTGTCTGATCACTGGGGGAGGGGAAACTGTGGAAATGCTTCCTCCTGCCTGCAGCAGACTGATGACATCATCTCAGCCTAGAAGCTCACGGATGTTTTTGTAATGGTAAAAGTTGGATCTTTGTGTTGCTGTATATATATATATATATATATATATATATATATATATATATATATATATATATATATATTGTGACATGTCGGGGGTTTCTTCATGCAGAAACTTTCATTTTTTTTCTAAGACGTCTTTTTTTTCTGTCTGCACTTTTCATAACCTTTTGCTGTAATGCAATGAAAGTGGCGCAGTCCATCAATCCGCTGTGCGGGGGTCCTCACCCCGGTGGGAAGCCCGCGGTGCCCGCGATAAAAGGTCACGGAGATGGTCAGTGTCCATCCTTCACCTCCGCCGAGCATCAAAGAGGATCCTTCCCGTCATCTCTCCGGCTTTGTGTTACCGGCGAAGGTTTTGTGTTCTGCCCATTTGGGAAGTTCATGACCGACTGCTGATGCCAACCTGTCAGTGCAAACAAAGGCCACTAAACCTGATCTGTTTTCATTGCGAGGAGACTCAGCCCGGCCCCAGTCCCCTTCGTGGTTTTTTTTTATGGCGAACTCAAAAATGTTTACAAAATCCTGACCAGGATAATAATAATAGACGGCTCTCCATGATCCCCCAACCCCCCCCCCCCCCGAGCAATGATCACCGACATGGAGGGGCTGCCGATTGTAAACCATCTGAGAGGAACAGGAAAGTGCAATCAATACCCAGAACTGTGCAGAAGGACCTCAGAGATCATCAGCAAATAGAGGTCCCCCCAATCTACAGAGACAGAGTGCACCCCAAAGTCCACACATATGAGTTTGTGTACATATGTGTATATACTGACGGTGTCAGTAGAGCAGAGGACGGTGTCAGTAGATTAGTGGACGGTGTCAGTAGAGCAGTGGATGGTGTCAGTAGAGCAGAGGACGGTGTCAGTAGGGCAGTGGATGGTGTCAGTAGAGCAGAGGACGGTGTCAGTAGAGCAGAGGACGGTGTCAGTAGATTAGTGGACGGTGTCAGTAGAGCAGTGGATGGTGTCAGTAGAGCAGTGGTCGGTGTCAGTAGAGCAGAGGACGGTGTCAGTAGGGCAGTGGATGGTGTCAGTAGAGCAGAGGACGGTGTCAGTAGAGCAGTGGATGGTGTCAGTAAAGCAGAGGACGGTGTCAGTAGGGCAGTGGATGGTGTCAGTAGGGCAGAGGACGGTGTCAGTAGAGCAGAGGACGGTGTCAGTAGAGCAGAGGACAGTGTCAGTAGAGCAGTGGATGGTGTCAGTAGAGCAGAGGACGGTGTCAGTAGGGCAGTGGATGGTGTCAGTAGGGCAGAGGACGGTGTCAGTAGAGCAGAGGACGGTGTCAGTAGAGCAGTGGATGGTGTCAGTAGGGCAGTGGATGGTGTCAGTATAGCAGAGGACGGTGTCAGTAGAGCAGAGGATGGTGTCAGTAGAGCAGTGGATGGTGTCAGTAGAGCAGAGGACGGTGTCAGTAGGGCAGTGGATGGTGTCAGTAGGGCAATGGACGGTGTCAGTAGGGCAGTGGACGGTGTCAGTAGGGCAGTGGACGGTGTCAGTAGAGCAGTGGACGGTGTCAGTAGAGCAGTGGACAGTGTCAGTAGGGCAGTAGATGGTGTCAGTAGGGCAGTGGACGATGTCAATAGGGCAGTGGATGGTGTCAGTAGAGCAGTGGACGGTGTCAGTAGAGAAGTGGACGGTGTCAGTAGAGAAGTGGACGGTGTCAGTAGGGCAGTGGACGGTGTCAGAAGAGCAGTGGACGGTGTCAGTAGAGCCATGGACGGTGTCAGTAGGGCAGTGGACGGTGTCAGTAGAGCAGTGGACGGTGTCAGTAGAGCAGTGGACAGTGTCAGTAGAGCAGTGGACGGTGTCAGTAGAGCAGAGGACGATGTCAGTAGAGCAGTGGACGGTGTCAGTAGAGCAGTGGATGGTGTCAGTAGGGCAGTGGATGGTGTCAGTAGGGCAGTGGAAGGTGTCAGTAGAGCAGTGGAAGGTGTCAGTAGAGCAGTGGATGGTGTCAGAAGAGCAGAGGACAGTGTCAGTAGATATTATTAGATATGATTTCAATATACAAATACCGTACTGGTGACCCCACAATAGGGAGAAAACGTTTTCACAGAAGAAAGTTTAACAAGACTCGTGGCCACTCAATAAAATTAGAGGTTTAACCTTAAACTATGTAGAGGGTTCTTTGCTGTAAGAGCAGCAAGGATGTGGAATTCCCTTCCACAGGCGGTGGTCTCAGCGGGGAGCATTGGTAGCTTCAAGAAACTATTAGATAATCACCTGAACAACCACAACATACAGGGATATACAATGTAATACTGACATATAATCACACACATAGGTTGGACTTGATGGACTTGTGTCTTTTTTTCAACCTCACCAACTATATAATCAATCTGCCCAAATCGAGCTACAAAAGAAGCTGCAAAACTTTTTTTTTTAGCTTCAGGCGACTTGTTATGGAGAAATGAACCAACTCCATAGAGAATAATTGATTTTTTTCCCATCCAGCATTTTGGAGCTTCGAGCTACAAATGGTTCAGGTGTGAATGGAGCCTCGGTACATCTCCTGTAGGTTGCCTGTGGTGGTCGGATTGTTGACCTGCCCATCCTAGCGGCCCCTGCCTTAACCTTCGCTATGGCCAGGGCTGTAAGAGAGAGGCCATCCCTCATCGCTTCAGGCTCCACCACCAGGTATGTAACAGTTAATGCACCAAGAGTTCACAATAGCTACCCAGCCGGGCACAATCACAGTTTCCAATAACGTGAAGAAGCAGGTTCCAGCCAAACCGTCTATGACTATGTAGATATGACTCTCCCACCCTGCTGCTGTTTTACCTTCCAATCAGAGCTGGGGGGAACTCCTATTGGATAACAGAAGGCTGTGGATGGAGCAGCCCCCCCCCCCCCCAATTCAGAGTCAGAGTCTCCATTATTACATTTGCCAAGGACTATAGGTTCCTCCGTGCTCAATGTCCCAATTTTTCCTGAAATTTCAGAGAAGTCCAAACTCCCAATGTATCACTCTTCGAGAGTAACGTAGATTGTTAGGTAAAATTAAGCTAACTCCTCTGTAATCAGTGGCTCAGGGGTTGATTATTCAGGCCTCTTCGGTGTCTCACAGGCTGCTGTTCTGATTGCTTCTCCCTGTTTTCTGGAAATTCTAGAATTATAGTGGGAGGAACTACAGAGTAATCAGCAGCAGCGGCCCGTTCATAAGGGTCGCAGGGGTGCTGCCCTCCCATCCATGCGTCCAACCCCCTAAGCTACATACAGCGCACCGGACGCATGGATTCCAATGGGTTTTTTTTTTTTAAGCACATGATTAGAAGCAGAGGCTCTAATAGGCTTCAAAAAAGGGTGGGCTCCGGACACAGAGCATTGCGCCCTGAGCCCACCCAGTTGTGTGACAATAGCGAATGAATAGAACTGATTCTCCTCCCAGAAAATCAGGGAGCGGGTCGTGAGATCCATCACCCAATTGGCTGGAAGGACAGGCGATCCTAGTGGACGCCTAGGAGGAGATGGGTGGAAGCCACCGTGATGCAAAGGAGGAGGGGCTTGATAGAAGCCACCCGTAGGAGCGCTGCCCACCCGCGACCTAGATAAGTGCGGGGCTGGATGACCGACCTATTCCGGGGGCGGAGGTGGTTGTTTGCCGCCCCCCCCTCCCCCCCAAAAAAAAAAAAAATTACCAGCCTCCACAGGTAAGCAGCCTGAATATTTATGGTCCTCCAGCCAACCCCTGGGGCGATGTGCCCAGAAAGTTGTGGAAGAGCACATAAATAGTCTGGGGCTTGAGGCAGGAGGAGCAGAGTTCCTGGGTCCAGGAGGAGACCCCTGTGCAGGGGCTCTGCCGAGGGCAGGATTTCTGGAGGTGCCAGAAGGAGGAGACGTGATAGAAGCCACCCATAGCAGCGCTGCCCGCCCGCGACTTAGATGTAGTAAGTGCTGGGCTGGATGACCGCCTGACCCCGGGGGTAGGGATGGTTGTCTGCCGCCCCCCACCCCAAAAAAAAATCACCAGCCTCCACTGGTAAGCAGCCTGAATATTTATGGACCTCTAGTCAATCCCTGGGGCGATGTGCCCAGAAAGTGGTGGAAGAGCACATAAATAGTCTGGGGCTTGAGGCAGGAGGAGCAGAGTTCCTGGATCCAGTCCTGCTGGAGTAGACCCCTGAGCAAGGGCTCTGCCCAGGGCAGGATTTCTGGAGGTGCCATAGGAGCGCTGCCCGCCTGCGACTTAGATGTAGTAAGTGCTGGGCTGGATGACCGACTGACCCCGGGGGTAGGGGTGGTTGTCTGCCGCCCCCCACCCCAAAAAAAATCACCAGCCTCCACTGGTAAGCAGCCTGAATATTTATGGACCTCTAGTCAATCCCTGGGGCGATGTGCCCAGAAAGTGGTGGAGGAGCACATAAATAGTCTGGGGCTTGAGGCAGGAGGAGCAGAGTTCCTTGGTCCAGTCCTGCTGGAGTAGACCCCTGAGCAGGGGCTCTGCCCAGGGCAGGATTCCTGGAGGTGCCATCTGGGATGCCATCGAGTTTCCAGCTGAGGCTTTAGCTGGGGGACCTATCGGCAAAAGTTTACTCCTGGAGTTTATTTGGGTCTGGTGAACCTCACCGGAGAGTACCAGGAGGAAGTTTGGGTAAAGGTGTCAAGCATGGTGGTGTGAGTTCGTATCTCCCTCGTTGAAGAGTGCCCAGTTGATATCAGAAGGCAACCAATGATTCTGTGGCCATGTGAGTAGATGACCCCGGTGCTGGAAGTTAGTGACTGTGTGTAGTTTTTGGCCCCTTAGGAAAATTCCTGGTCACCTGTCAGCATTAGAGATTCTGTGTTACAAGAAGCTCAACAAGCTAGAGAAAAGTCCTCAAAGTGTTAAGTTCATCAGTTTTGGGTTATCTCATGCTTCCTTCATCCCACTCAAGTTCATTGTTCCAATTAAACCCTAAAAAGACATCCCTAGACTGTTCTTTAGAGCCAGTGGAAGAGTGAAGAAAATGCAGTTTGCCTGGCTGTGTGTGTGTTCTACCTAAGGGGAAAGGGAACAAGCTCACCCAGCGGCTTTTTCGGAGGTGCGCTGCACCAAATTGGCTCATCCTTAATGATCAAATACTAAGTATTCTAAGACTAAGAAAGCTGTGGATATCGGGCTGAGTTCTGATGGAATCGCGGTGCGCGTCTCTCCTGTGCAGCTTTTCAGACTGGAGCTAAAACAAACACATCCAACAATCGCCGTAGAGTCAGGTCTTTGTGTGACGGGGATGACCTAGTTTGCAGTAAGTAAACTCAGATGCGGTTTTTCTCAGGTACAGGTGAGAGCTGGTCGCTAAGCTTGTTAAACGCACGCAGTTATATTTGCACTGAAATCATTATTCAGTTGTTTTACCAGGAAGCAAATAAAACAATGACATCATTGTACACATTGCACACATTGTATTTATTGTGTTTCCTTTTTCCGGGAAGAAAAGTTAAGTGAAAAGTGAAGATAGTCACGGAAACAGCACGGCAGCTTGCAACGACACCCCCCCCCCCAACCAGTGGTAGATTGTTAAGTCAATTCTAGTCCTGGGACCTGCCGTAAGGTTTGCAATCAATGCTGGAAGCTCTGGCTCACTCTTCTCAGTCTAAAGGCCTGTGAGGAAACTCTCACTTGCAGTGACGTAGCATGGGTTGCCAGCCCCGGGGCAAAGCAAGTATTACGCCCTCTAACCCGTTTACATGCATTTTGCGTTTCAAGGTTTATTTTTTTCTCTTTAAACGTACTGTAAACACACTGTATATAGCTGGTTGCTAAGGAGGGGGCTGGGAAGCCAGCCGCCGCATCCTTAACAACTGATGAGTCATCAGCTGTCAGTGGGCTTCCCTGCTGAAAGCTGAATGTAAAAAAAAAATTTGTGAAAAAAATGGTGTGGGGTCCCCCCCCCAGGTCCATATTCGGGTCTGGTAAGGATTTGGAACCCCCCACCAAAATTTTTTTTAAAAATGGCGTGGGGTCCCCCCCAAAATCCATACCAGACCCTTATCTAAGCATGACACCCGGCAGGTCAGGAAAGGGAGGGGACGAGCAAGCTTCTTCTCCTGAACCATACCAGGCCGCATGCCCTCAACATGGGGGGGGGGCTGGGTGCTTTGTGCCCCCACCCCAAAGCACTTTGCCCCAGGGCCGTTTTTTCCACTGGGCATGCTGGGCAGTTGCCTGGGGGCCCCACTTGTCTGGAGGGCCCCATCCAGGGCTGATCCTCAGTGCTGCAATCTGCTGCTTAAGTTCACTGACTGCACTGGTTGCTCACTTGCTATAATCGCCAGCCGCCCGGCGTCTAGTTAGCAACCAGTGACGTCAGTCAGAGGCCGCGGCCGCCCCAGCATTCATAGTGCACCGCGACCGCCCGAAGTGCTAGTGAACAAGCTCCGCCCACCTCTGCCATGTTCTTCATGCAGCGTGGAGAGGGAGCATGTCGGAAAGACGGCCCTTGATAGCTGGTGCTGCCTTGCTGCTGTGAGTGACACACTGTACTGCACCAGGCCGGCGGCCTCAAGTAAGTCTAACACTGTCTACTTAAGTAAGTTCAAGTTGTGCATCAAACACAGCCACTGTCTGTGTCCCTCAAAAGCTGCCACTGTGCCCATAAAAGCTGCCACTGTGCCGAGCCACTGTGCTCATCAAACACAGCCACTGTGCCCAAAACTACCACTGCGCCCATCAAACGCAGCCACTGTGCCCATCAAAAGCTGCCACTGTGCCCATCAAAGCTGCCACTGTGCCCATCAAATGCTGCCACTGTGCCCATCAAACGCAGCCACTGTGCCCATCAAAAGCTGCCACTGTGCCCATCAAAAGCTGCTACTGTGCCCATCAAACACAGCCACTGTGCCCATCAAAGCTGTCACTGTGCCCATCAAACGTAGCCACTGTGCCCATCAAACGCAGCCACTGTGCCCATCAAAAGCTGCTACTGTGCCCACCAGAAGCTGCCACTGTGCCCATCAAACACAGCCACTGTGCCCAACAAACACAGCCACTGTGGCCATCAAGGCTGCCACTGCGCCCATCAAACGCAGCCACTGTGCCCATCAAAAGCTGCCACTGTGCCCATCAAAGCTGCCACTGTGCCCAGCCACTGTGCCCAAACACAGCCACTGTGCTCATCAAACACAGCCACTGTGCCCAAAGCTGCTACTGTGCCCATCAAACGCAGCCACTCCGCCCATCAAACGCAGCCATTGTACCCATCAAAGCTGCCACTGTGCCCATCAAAAGCTGCCACTTAGCCCATCAAACGCAGCCACTGTGCCCATCAAAAGCTGCCACTGTGCCCATCAAAGCTGCCACTGTGCCCATCAAAAGCTGCCACTGTGCCCATCAAACGCAGCCACTGTGCCCATCAAAAGCTGCCACTGTGCCCATCAAAAGCTGCTACTGTGCCCATCAAACACAGCCACTGTGCCCATCAAACTGCCACTGTGCCCATCAAAAGCTGCCACTGTGCCCATCAAACGCAGCCACTGTGCCCATTAAACGCAGCCACTGTGCCCATCAAAAGCTGCTACTGTGCCCACCAGAAGCTGCCACTGTGCCCATCAAACACAGCCACCGTGCCCAACAAACACAGCCACTGTGGCCATCAAGGCTGCCACTGTGCCCATCAAACGCTGCCACTGTGCGCATCAAACGCTGTCACTATGCCTATCAAACGCTGCCACTGTGCCTATCAAACACTTCCACTGTGCCCATCAAACGCTGCCACTGTGCCATCAAACGCGTGTTATATTGTCCAAACGTTGTGTTAATGCTTAAACACTGATATTGTTGGAAGTACCAATAAATATAGCCTTATTAATAATTTGCATTTTTACTCTCGTGCTTGTGTGTGGAGACAGGGCCCCAGTGCACTGTATTGCCCGGGGGGCCTATAATGCTCTTAAGATGGCCCTGCTTTGACCCCATGTTGAGGAGGACAAGGGATTCTTCCTGACAACCCTGGCCGGTGGTTGTCGGGGTCTGCGGGAAGGGGGCTTATGGGAATCTAGAAGCCCCTCCTTTAAAAAGGGGGCCCCAGCCCCCGTCCCCCCATGTAAATGGGTAGGGGTACACCATACCCCTACCCATTCACCTGAAAAAGCAGTGAAATATAAAAAAAAACAACAAAACCCAACAAAACGGTTTTTGATAAATCCTTTATTAGTAAAATAGCTCTGAGCTTTCTTCTCCCGCCGCCGTCTCTCCTGGTGCCGCCGTCTTCTCCCTGAGCCATCATCTTCTGGTGTTGTCATCTTCCTCGCCGCTATCTTCTTCTTCTTTGCCACCGCCATCTTCTTGTTCCTCGCTGCTGCCATCTTCTTCATCGCCACCGGTTACACGCAAAAAAACCCCCAAAAAAATCCTTGTCGTGAAGCTGTCTTTCTCCGTTGTGATGTTCCCGCTGTCCGGCACCTCTTATATAGGCATGGGGCGTGGCAATCCAATGACGTTCCCCCGGAGAGCCTTCCCCCTTGTGACGTCATGTGTCTTTCTCTCCTCATTGGCTGAGACATAGCAATGGAAGCCGTTGGCTCCCACTGCTGTCAATCACAACCAGTGAACCAATGAGGAGAGAGCGGGGGGGGGGGCGGCTTTATGTACCTTATGGACACATAGAGTGGGGCTCAGGAGCAAGCGTGCACCAGTGCCCCCATAGCAATCAGCTTGCTATTAGAGGCACTAGTCAAGGGGGAGGAGCCAGGAGCCCCGACAGGGGACTTGAGAAAAAGAGGATCAGGGCTGTTTTGCGCAAAACCATTACACAGAGCAGATAAGAATGATAGGTTATAACAATACTTATTTCCTTTTCCACTGGTACCAGAATCTACCCATATTTTACGGTGTTCTGAAAGTAATTTATATAGAGAAAGCCTTTAGTGTGCATTGAACTCAGTACAATTGGGGAATCGGCTACAGGTTTAATAACTATGAGTAACCTTAGAAAGCTTTTTAATGTTTGTAAATTTCCATGGTCAAGTCAGGCGGGCAGTCCTATCCCTGGTAACACTTAGCGAAATTCATCATCTAGAGGAAGTCATTCAACGATTAATGAGGGGTCACCATGGAGGACACCCCAGGCAGGGAAGGAGAGACGCATGGAGACCATAAGATGAATTGTAGGGTTTCTGTCTCTGGAGAGGTGTCACCGCCGCTGGAAGAATCCTCATCTGACACGGGCCGAACGCTGCATATTTTCACGTGTTCCCAGGCAAAGCGCCAAACTCTTCACAATGGATGAGTTTTATTTGCAGCACAAACATTTAATATATTTCCACCGTCTATTTTTAGAAGTAAAAGCTACATGGAAAATTAACAACCAAATCTATTTGTTTTTCCTGAATGGTGCTCGTCTAATGAAATAGTGAGAAACCGGTCTAACAGTCCGGGTAGTGATATTAATATATACAGTATACTTGAATGAAAATATATATATATATATATATATATATATATATATATATATATATATATATATATATATATATATATATATAAATAGACAGTGGGGGAAATAATGATTGGCTCCCCTGCAGATTGTGTAGATTTGCCCACTTACAAAGAAATGAAGGGTCTATCATTTTTATCATAGGTGTGTTTTATATGATAGAGGCAGAATGTCAACCAAAAATCCAGGAAAAAAAACACACATGATACAAATGCTATGTATTGAGTTGCAGTTCGGTGAGTAAAATAAGTATTTTATCCCCAAGCAAAACATGACTTAGTAGTTGGTGGAGAAACCCTTGTTGGCAAGCACAGAGGTCAGGCGTTTCTTGTAGTTGGTGATCAGGTTTGCACACATCTCAGGAGGGATTTTGGTCCACTCTTCTTTACAGATCTTCTTAATCCTTAAGGTTACTTGGCTGTCGCTTGGCAACTCAAAGTTTCAGCTCCCTCCATAAATTTTCTATAGGATTAACCACCTCAATACCGGGCACTTACACCCCCTTCCTGTCCAGACCAATTTTCAGCTTTCAGCGCTCTCACAGTTTAAATGACAATTACTCAGTCATGCAACACTGTACCCATATGAAATTTGCGCCTTTTTTTCACATAAATAGAGCTTTCTTTTGGTGGTATTTAATCACTAGTGGGTTTTTTATTTTTTGTGCTATAAATAAAAAAAGACCGTAAATTTTGTGAAAAAATGCCTTTTTCTTTGTTTCTGTCATAAAATTTTGCTAATTAGTAATTTTTCTTCATAAATTTTGGCAAAAAATTACACTGCTACATACCTTTGGTAAAAATAACCCAAATTAGTGTATATTATTTGGTCTTTGTGAAAGTTATAGAGTCTACAAACTATGGTGCCAATCACTGAAAATTGATCACATCTGATCAGGCCTTCAGTACATCAGGTGAATCTCATTTCTTGAGACACTAACAAGTACAAATACTCCCCAAATGACCCCTTTTTAGAAAGCAGACATTCCAAGGTCTTAAGTAAGTAGCATTGTGAGTTTTTTTAAGTTGTAATTTTTTTCCACAATTCTTTGCAAAATGAAGATTTTTTTTTTTTTTTTTTTTACAAAATTGTCATATTACCAGGTTATTTCTCACACACACAGCATATGCATACAACAAATTACACCCCAAAATACATTCTGCTACTCTTCCTGAGTATGGCGATACCACATGTGTGAGACTTTTACACAGCCTGGTCACATACAGAGGACCAACATTGAAGTAGCACCTTCAGGCGTTCTACGAGCCTAAATGACACATCTCATTTCTCAACCACCTATTACACTTTTGAAGGTCCTGGAGCACCAGGACAATGGAAACTCCCACAAAATGACCCCATTTTGGAAAGCTAACACCCCAACGTATAATCTATGAGGCATGGGCTGCAGATAGGTACTCGGGTACTCTGATGGGCTGGTGACAGGTACTCAGGTACTCTGATGGGCTGGTGACAAGTACTCGGGTACTCTGATTGGCTACAGATAGGTACTCGGGTACTCTGATGGGCTGTTGACTGGTATTTGGGTACTCTGAAGGGCGGTGACAGGTACTCGGGTACTCAGTACTCAGATGGACTGTGACAGGTACTCAGGTACTCGGGTACTCAGATGAACTGTGACAGGTAGTCGGGTACTCAGATGAAATGTGACAGTACTCAGATGGACCGTGACAGGTACTCAGGTACTCATATGGACTGTGACAGGTACTCAAATGGACTGTGACAGGTACTCGGGTACTCAGATGGACTGTGACAGTACTCAGATGGACCGTGACAGGTACCCAGGTACTCATATGGACTGTGACAGGTACTCAGATGGACTGTGACAGGTACTCAGGTACTCTGGTACTCATATGGACTGTGACAGGTACGCAGGTACTCATATGGACTGTGACAGTACTCAGATGGACCGTGACAGGTACTCAGGTACTCATATGGACTGTGACAGGTACTCAGATGGACTGTGACAGGTACTCAGGTACTCATGTACTCATATGGACTGTGACAGGTACTCAGGTACTTAAATGGACTGTGACATGTACTCAGGTACTCAGATGGACTGTGACAGGTACTCAGGTACTCATATGGACTGTGACAGGTACTCAGGTACTCATATGGACTGTGACAGGTACTCGGGTACTCTGGTACTCATATGAAGTACCAGACAGGTACTTTAATGGGTGGTGACAGGTCCTCTTTATTGGGGGGGGGGGCAATCAGTGTGATTGGTGTACACTGTAAGTGGTAACGAGATGTTACCGCAATCTCCTTCTCATACACGATCGGTGTGTGAGGAGGAGAACCCGGTAACTTCTTGTTACCGCTCTATGTTTACATTTAGTGATCGGCTGTGAAAGGATCACAGTCGATCACGTGGTAAACAGCTGCCGGCCAATGGCTGTTTACCAGCGTTGGTGACGAGCAGTGTTCCCGTGTACACGCTGCCACCGACGTGCACGCGCAGCGCGCATGTGCCGTGCAAAGTGGGGCGGTACCATCTGTGATCAGCCGTGTCATATCCATTAAAATTGAATTAAAAGGCAATATACAGCAATATTTTCCATATACCTCAAGAATACAGTTATTTATTTCCATCAAGGCTACACCATTCATTCCTCGACATGTTTTGCCGAAGTTGGCTCCTTCAGGATTGTTGCCAGAAGAAGCCAACTTCGGCGAAACATGTAGAGGAATGAGCGGGGTAGCCTTGATGGAAATAAATAAGTAACTGTATTCTTGCTGTATTTGGAAAATATTGCTGTATATCAACTTAAGCATCTCTATACAAATATGTCTTTTCTATTATATTACTTGATAGTGGAGAGGCATTTATGGCCTTAATTTATGCACCTTCATCCCTTTCTAGATATATAATAGTCGAACAATAGAGTAAATGGGATTTTTTAAATGGCGTCACAACAAAACATTAATTACTTAAAAGTAAATTTTATTATTTCATATCCATTAAAGTCAATATACAGCAATATTTTCCAAATACAGCAAGAATACAGTTACTTATTTATTTCCAGCAAGGTTACCCCGCTCATTCCTCTACATGTTTCGCCGAAGTTGGCTTCTTCAGGCAACACTCCTCCTAAAGAAGCCAACTTCGACAAAACATGTAGAGGAATGAATGGTTTACCCTTGATGGAAATATAAGTAACTGTATTCTTGCTGTATTTGGAAAATATTGCTGTATATTGACTTAAGGATCGCTATAAAAAATATGTGTTTTCTATTATATGACTTGATAGTGGAGAGACATCTATGACCTTAACTTATCCACCTTCATCCCTTTGTATATATCAAATAGTGCAACAATAGCATAAATGGGATTATTTAAATGGCGCCACAACAAAACAATAATTACTTAAATATAAAAAATGTTATTATTTCATATCCATTAAAATGTAATTAAAAGGCAATATACAGCAATATTTTCTATGTACAGCAAGGATACAGTTAATTATTTATTTCCATCAAGGCTACCCAGCTCATTCCTCGACATGTTTCGCCGAAGTTGGCTTCTTCAGGCATCACTTCTCCTAAAGAAGCCAACTTCGGCGAAACATGTCGAGGAATGAATGATGTAACCTTGATGGAAATAAATAGGTAACTGTATTCTTGCTGCATATAGAAAATATTGCTGTATGTTGCGTTTTAATTCAATTTGAATGGATATGAAAAAATAAAAATAAATATTTTTAAGTAATTATTGTTTTGTTGTGGCGCCATTTAAATAATCCCGCTTGCGCTATTGTTGGGCTATTTGATATATACAAAGGGATGTAGGTGCATAAATTAAGGCCATAGATGCCTCTCCACTATCAAGTAATATAATAGAAAAGACATACTTAGGGATCCTTACATCAGGCCAAAAAAGAGGGACAATTGAGGAGGACCCATTTGGGATTTGGGTCCAAAGGAGGGAGGTATGCTGGATGCTCAATCTGAACCATCTCCTTTTCTAAATTTCCTTCACATGTGACTAGTTTATAGATTTTTTTTATTTTTTATTTTGTTTTGCAAATCAAATATTTGCATGACAAGCAGTTTGTATTAGTGTTTTACGTCCTTCAGATCTATGGCGTTGGGTTTGGTCAAAATGTCTCGGCCACGTCCGTAATTTTCTCCCCATCTCCGTGCCACCTCGTGGTCTCCGCAGCCAGGAGACGGTTAATTCTCCGACAATCTTACATGAAGGCGGCTGATAATCTATAGACAAATAATCGCCTCGGAGGATCGCTTTGAAGTGTTTCCGCAGAGTAAACAAACGCCATGGTAAAACATAAGGTGCCTCCAGAGAGCCTTTGATTCCTGGGTTGTTTCTGGGACAGAGAATGGAGGGGATAATTGGGGCGGTGAAAGGTGAGCGATAGAATTTTTGAAGTTAACGCATGTCGTGCCTCATTACTTTTTAAGAGGTTAAAAATTGCTACATGACAATTCTGAAACAATAGAGAAATATCAAAGCCTTGCTACTAGAAAGGGGACGAGTGCAGGTGTGACGGGCCCCTAAGCTGCTTTCAAACCAAACTACAACCAGGTATGGATGCTGAGAAACTGGATGCTATACTGCTTTTAAATGTCTCCCAAGGGGCCCAGTGATGAGATTCTCACCAGAAATCCAAGATATGGCCAACTACCATGACCTATATACAGAATCTAATTATGGGGTTTTCTCCCTTAAATTGTCAGGGTGCTTTTGGAGTGATGTGTTGCGATAATGTTCGTTTAACCAACATTAGTCCAATGCATGATAATGAATGATCTGGGGTGCATTGAGTTATGGTGCAATTCATATTTTAAAGTAACGGGGTAGAACTTGCTACCTTTGGCCAGAAGGGAAAATACAATCAAGTGGCTCTCTTATGGTACCAGTGTACCATGGTGTCTCTTTGATTGGTGGGCATGGTGAGTGTTCCTAAAGGACATGGTTTAGTAGGACCTTCACATCTTCCAGCATCAGCAAAGTAGGACTTGAAACCTATGGACGAAAGGGAAAACACAACCAAGTGGCCCTCTTATGGTGAGGACAGATTCCTTTGAGCTAAAGAAAGAGTACCATGCAATGTGTACCATAGTGTCTCATTGTTTGGTGGGAATAGTGAAAGGTGAGTGTTCTAAAGGACATGGTTTATTATGACCTTCACATCTTCAAGGTAAGACTTGGAACCTTAAGCCGGAAGGGCAAACACCAGCAAGTGGCCCTTCTATGGTCAGGACAGATTTCTTTGGGCTAATGAAAGACCATGCAAAGTGTACCAGTGTACCATAGTGTCTCTTTGATTGGTGAACATGGTGAAAGGTGAGCGTTCCTAAAGGACAAGGTTTATTATGACCTTCACTTCTTCCAGCATCAGCAAGATAGGACTTGGAACCTTTGGCCTGGAAGGTAATACACAACCAAGTGGCCCTCCAATGGTCAGTACAGATTTCTTTGGGCTAAGGAAAGACTACCATGAAAAGTGTACCAGTGTACTCTAGTGTCTCATTGATTGGTGGGCATGGTGAAAGAGCAAGGTTTCTAAGGGACATGGTCTATTACGACCTTCACCTCTTCCAGCATCAGCTTCCTTTGCATCTCTTGACATTCGGTCACATGATTTCTCAGACTTCCCTCTGCCAGACAATGTGATGGCAGGTGTGAACAAGGTAGGTATATAACATCCAACTGATCTCGCTTTGATCAATGTCTAAATGGTGAAGTATCTCCACCCAGGGCCACCAACCCAACATATCTTAGTAGCACTGGCCAAGGGGCAAACACCTACCTGCCCCCCCCCCCCCCCCCGCCCAGTACTCCCCTGCTTGCAGTTAAGCAGTGCCACCGACATTAATTATATTTTTATGTTCCCCTTATGACCACTGTAAGAAGAAAGCCGTTTACACTGGTGGTCTGTAGGAGGAGCAGAAAGCCCCTTATATTGATGCATAGGAAGGAGAAGGAATTAGTAGATGTGTATTAAAATGCCTGGTCTGTCCAATCCAATTGAAAGAACAGAAAAAGAGACCTAGCCCTCAAGGCACGGTACAACCCCTCAGGATTTTAAAAGGCAGACCAGGTGATAAAATAAAAAATAGTAGACTTTATTACATCTAAACATACAGAAAAATTGCATTAGCAATAGAACAAAGTAGCATTGTAAAATATAGCAAGGAACAGTGTACCCAAAATACGCATCGGTATGGAGACAGGCTGCCCTTCAGAAACATTCTGATGGGCAGCCTGTCTCTATACCGATGCGTATTGTGGGTACACTGTATCTTGCTATATTTTACAATGCTACTTTGTTCTATTGCTAATGCAATTTTTCTGTATGTTTAGATGTACAGTAATAAAGTCTACTATTTTTTTACCTTATCACCTAGTACCGTGCCTTGAGCACTAGGTCACTTTTTCTATTGTTACATTGATGCACAGTGTGTATGACTACTTATGTAACTGCATAGGTGTGCACCCTAAAGCTCAAACACATACTGTATGTGTGTGTGCATGTGTATATATACTGACTGTGTCAGTAGGGCAGAGGACGGTGTCAGTAGAGCAGTGGATGGTGCCAGTAGAGCAGAGGACGGTGTCAGTAGGGTAGTGGATGGTGTCAGTAGAGCAGTGGATGGTGTCAGTAAAGCAGAGGACTGTGTCAGTAGAGCAGTGGACGGTGTCAGTAGAGCAGTGGATGGTGTCAGTAGAGCAGAGACTGCTGTCAGTAGAGCAGAGGACGGTGTCAGTAGGGTAGTGGATGGTGTCAGTAGAGCAGTGGATGGTGTCAGTAAAGCAGAGGACTGTGTCAGTAGAGCAGTGGACGGTGTCAGTAGAGCAGTGGACGGTGTCAGTAGGGCAGTGGACGGTGTAAGTAGAGCAGAGACTGCTGTCAGTAGAGCAGTGGATGGTGTCAGTAGAGCAGAGGACGGTGTCAGTAGAGCAGAGACTGCTGTCAGTAGAGCAGAGGACGGTGTCAGTAGAGCAGAGGACGGTGTCAGTAGAGCAGAGGACGGTGTCAGTAGAGCAGTGGACGGTGTCAGTAGAGCAGAGACTGCTGTCAGTAGAGCAGAGGACGGTGTCAGTAGAGCAGTGGACGGTGTCAGTAGAGCAGTGGACGGTGTCAGTAGGGCAGAGGACGGTGTCAGTAGGGCAGTGGACGGTGTCAGTAGGGCAGTGGACGGTGTCAGTAGAGCAGTGGACGGTGTCAGTAGGACAGTGGACGGTATCAGTAGGGCAGTGGACGGTGTCAGTAGAGCAGAGGACGGTGTCAGTAGAGCAGAGGACGGTATCAGTAGAGCAGAGACTGCTGTCAGTAGAGCAGAGGACGGTGTCAGTAGAGCAGTGGACGGTGTCAGTAGAGAAGAGGACGGTGTCAGTAGAGCAGTGGACGGTGTCAGTAGAGCAGTGGACGGTGTCAGTAGAGCAGAGACTGCTGTCAGTAGAGCAGAGGACGGTGTCAGTAGAACAGTGGACGGTGTCAGTAGAGCAGAGGACGGTGTCAGTAGAGCAGTGGACGGTGTCAGTAGAGCAGTGGACGGTGTCAGTAGGGCAGAGGACGGTGTCAGTAGGGCAGTGGACGGTGTCAGTAGGGCAGTGGACGGTGTCAGTAGAGCAGTGGACGGTGTCAGTAGGACAGTGGACGGTGTCAGTAGAGCAGAGGACGGTGTCAGTAGAGCAGAGGACGGTTTCAGTAGAGCAGTGGACGGTGTCAGTAGGACAATGAACGGTGTCAGTAGAGCAGAGGACGGTGTCAGTAGAGCAGTGGACGGTGTCAGTAGGGCAGTGGACGGTGTCAGTAGAGCAGAAGACGGTGTCAGTAGAGCAGTGCACGGTGTCAGTAGAGCAGTGGACGGTGTCAGTAGAGCAAGGGACGGTGTCAGTAGGGCAGTGGACGGTGTCAGTAGGGCAGTGGACGGTGTCACTAGGGCAGTGGACGGTGTCAGTAGAGCAGTGGACAGTGTCAGTAGAGCAGAGGATGGTGTCAGTAGAGCAGTGGACGGTGTCAGTAGAGCAGTGGATGGTGTCAGTAGGGCAGTGGACAGTGTCAGTAGAGCAGTGGACGGTGTCAGTAGAGCAGTGGACGGTGTCAGTAGAGCAGTGGACGGTGTCAGTAGAGCAGTGGACAGTGTCAGTAGAGCAGAGACTGCTGTCAGTAGAGCAGAGGACGGTGTCAGTAGGACAATGAACGGTGTCAGTAGGGCAGTGGACGGTGTCAGTAGAGCAGAGGACGGTGTCAGTAGAGCAGTGGACGGTGTCAGTAGAGCAGTGGACGGTGTCAGTAGGGCAGTGGACGGTGTCAGTAGGGCAGTGGACGGTGTCAGTAGGGCAGTGGACGGTGTCACTAGGGCAGTGGATGGTGTCAGTAGAGCAGTGGACGGTGTCAGTAGAGCAGAGGACGGTGTCAGTAGAGCAGTGGACGGTGTCAGTAGAGCAGTGGATGGTGTCAGTAGGGCAGTGGACGGTGTCAGTAGAGCAGTGGATGGTGTCAGTAGAGCAGTGGACGGTGTCAGTAGAGCAGTGGACGGTGTCAGTAGAGCAGTGGACAGTGTCAGTAGAGCAGAGACTGCTGTCAGTAGAGCAGAGGACGGTGTCAGTAGAGCAGTGGACGGTGTCAGTAGAGCAGAGGACGGTGTCAGTAGAGCAGTGGACGGTGTCAGTAGAGCAGTGGACGGTGTCAGTAGGGCAGAGGACGGTGTCAGTAGGGCAGTGGACGGTGTCAGTAGGGCAGTGGACGGTGTCAGTAGAGCAGTGGACGGTGTCAGTAGGACAGAGGACGGTGTCAGTAGAGCAGAGGACGGTGTCAGTAGAGCAGTGGACGGTGTCAGTAGGACAATGAACAGTGTCAGTAGGGCAGTGGACGGTGTCAGTAGAGCAGTGGACGGTGTCAGTAGGGCAGTGGACGGTGTCAGTAGGGCAGTGGACGGTGTCAGTAGAGCAGTGGACGGTGTCAGTAGGACAGTGGACGGTGTCAGTAGAGCAGAGGACGGTGTCAGTAGAGCAGTGGACGGTGTCAGTAGGACAATGAACAGTGTCAGTAGGGCAGTGGACGGTGTCAGTAGAGCAGAGGACGGTGTCAGTAGAGCAGTGGACGGTGTCAGTAGAGCAGTGGACGGTGTCAGTAGGGCAGTGGACGTTGTCAGTAGGGCAGTGGACGGTGTCACTAGGGCAGTGGACGGTGTCAGTAGAGCAGTGGACGGTGTAAGTAGGGCAGAGGACGGTGTCAGTAGAGCAGAGGACGGTGTCAGTAGAGCAGAGGAAGGTGTCAGTAGAGCAGTGGACGGTGTCAGTAGAGCAGTGGACGGTGTCAGTAGAGCAGAGGACGGTGTCAGTAGGGCAGAGGACAGGGCAGAGGACGGTGTCAGTAGAGCAGTGGATGGTGTCAGTAGAGCAGAGGACGGTGTCAGTAGAGCAGTGGACGGTGTCAGTAGAGCAGAGGACGGTGTCAGTAGAGCAGTGGACGGTGTCAGTAGAGCAGTGGACGGTGTCAGTAGAGCAGTGGACGGTGAAAGTAGGGCAGAGGACGGTGTCAGTAGAGCAGAGGACGGTGTCAGTAGAGCAGAGGAAGGTGTCAGTAGAGCAGTGGACGGTGTCAGTAGAGCAGAGGACGGTGTCAGTAGGGCAGGGGACGGTGTCAGTAGAGCAGTGGATGGTGTCAGTAGAGCAGTGGATGGTGTCAGTAGGGCAGTGGATGGTGTCAGTAGCAGTGGACGGTGTCAGTAGGACAGTGGATGGTGTCAGTAGGGCAGTGGATGGTGTCAGTAGGGCAGAGGACGGTGTCAGTATAGAAGAGATTGGTGTCAGCAAGGCAATGTATGGTGTAAGTAGTTTTTTTTAAATGTATTATTATTTATTATTTATATTATTTATTTATTATTTTTATTAGATCAAATAGATAATTTATTCAGATCTGAAGAAAATGCGGATGCATTGAAACGCGTCATCTGACATGTCCAGATGTCATTTCCGCGTCTCAGCCCCTAGTGAGTTGTGCGTTCCACTCTGGTCCACTTCTGGTTCTGGTTCCCGGTATTTGAAACGGACAACGTGCAGCCTTTGCTGACACCCGGGTCTCCCTGTACCCCCAACGGCAGCGCTCCCACCAGCCAAAGACCACAGACCGCCCTACCATAACTATCTGGACAGCCATTTTCCAACATCGCTGGGACGCCCCACTGTGAACAGCTGCGGATTTCCCATAGACAAATTACATGTGTTTACATGCCTGACTCTCATTGAGTAATTGTGAGTAGCCATTTGGCCCCCTTTACATATTTCTATTAAAGTTGTTCTTGATACTGCACTTAGATTGGCGCACCTTGCCTCCTTTTCCATTGTCTTCCAGAGTAATTGCTTCTACTCCCAAGGGAGCTGCCGCTGGTCCCTATTATCACTTTTTATCATTTTTACCATCTTTATCAATTATCATCTTTTTATATTGCTGGGACTCTTTTTTTATGTGTGTATGTGTATATATACACTACCAATATATATCACGGTTCTGTGTATATATATATATATATATATATAAATATTTTTTTTTTAGCCTACGGGCTAAGATTGGGATGTCATTAAAGTTCATGTGTGTGTAAAGGTAGGCGTCACAATACTTTTGGTAATATAGTATGTGTCTGCTTTTTTTTTTTTAACCAACCCCAAATTTCCCCTTTAGTTACAAGATTATCACTGAAAAAAATTCTACACTTATAGAGATGTAAAATATAGCAGGTACGTCGCATATTTTACATCTCTATAAGTGTAGAATTTTTTTCCGTGATAATCTTGTAGGAGTGTGTCATCGCCTTCCGGCTGCCAGTAAAGCTGGATACACAACTATACAACGTTCTTTAGATTTTTTTCCTTTAGATTTACCAAAACCATATAATATGGAGGTCAAACCTAAACACTTTCAATGTGTCTGCAATCAGGCCGGCCCTCGCACTACATAGTTGAAGGTAAATCTAAAGGAAATCTAACAAAAAAAGTTGTATAGTGTGCAGGGCCGTCTTTAAGGCAGGGCAAAAGGGACAGCTGCCCTGGGCCCTGTCATTGTTGTGGGGCCCAAGGCAGCTGCCTCATACTTGCCAACTATCCCAGTTTAAATTGTCCCTTGTAGTTTTAGTCCCGTGCTGTGTCCCGGTATCTCAGTGTGAAGTGCTGCTACTGATGCTGCCCAGCTCTGCCCTATTGTCGTGTACAGATGGCTCACCTGCAGACCCTGTGTATACATGTAAATAACTGGCAATCGTGTGTGAATAGCGGCTGCATTCATATGATAATAGCTGCATCCGGCAGCATAGATATGTAAATAAAGGCAGCATTCATATGCATATCGTGCCCCCTGCAGTGAGGAGATGATGTGTTGTAACCTCTAGCAACCAATCAGTAACCTCTAGCAACCAATCAACAAGCAGAAACCATGTGCTGTAACATCTAGCAACTAATCAGTGAGCCGTAATGTGTGCTGTAACCTCTAGCAACCAGTCAGGAAGCAGTCATGATAAACTGTAACCTCTAGCAACCAGTCAGGAAGCAGTAATGATAAACTGTAACCTCTAGCAACCAGTCAGGAAGCAGTAATGATAAACTGTAACCTCTGGCAACCAATTGCAATCGCTGCCTGATCTGATACAGTAAACTGATTTTAAAGGGGGGGCCCAAGAAAACGTTCGCCCAGGGTCCAATCGATATTAAAGACGGCCCTGATAGTGTGTATCCAGCTTAAGGTGATGCCGGATGATTGGAATATTGGGTGGACGGACCCTTTAAGCAGGTGAGAACTCCGCCCCGGGTTCCGCTCTGCAGCTCTCAGTTTAAAGCACCTTGATTCCTCAACGTGTTCAATTATTCATTGCTGGTGAAAGGGGATATTGTGAGAAGTACGAGCTGTGGTCCCTCTCACTGCACCGTACACAAAGGCTCGCCCGAATACAAGTCCCCCCGAATGACCCCGACACTGACAGCTGCTGAATATTCGCTCCCGCCAGAACCCGACAGGAGGAAGCAGAGCGGCTCCCAAAACAGGAGACAAAAGGGATCTTTTTATTCCATCCATTCCTATCGGTATCAGCTGGTGGACGGGCCTTACGTTAGGAATCGCACCTGCACGGCCCGTCTCGTGGAGGTCACATACCAATGTGCCCCAAGCCAGCCCTCCCCTTCTATTACAGATACAATATGTTACATTCCTGCCTTTGTTTCCCACACAAAATGGATTCAAGTCCATGTCCAAGATAAAATAGGCTCCGGTAACTCAATCACACGCTGCTACTTTTGTAGCCGCCCTGACAATGGGAATGTGAGATGGCTGACCCCCGCTGACCCTCGACATTCCTTCTCAGTGTCCTTCCTGGCCTCTGTAACCCAACCACAAGGACACAGCGAGTCCCCGTCCCCGGGAAGAGCCGGCGAGACAGAGCCATGGTCATCAACCAGCCATTAATTCTATATTAAATGAGAGACATAATGGGAATACATGTGGCCTCTTCATACATGGCCTTGATTTATGGTCTACGCTGATGGCCCGTCTAATGGACCCTTCCTCAGCCCTATGTCTGCATAATGAGAGCCTCAGGGTGGGGACCTCCTGCCCTTCTGCTCCCTATAAACAATGACACCCTCTTGGTTTGGACACCGGACCCTCTGCACCTTGTATATAATGACACCCCCTGGATGGGGACACCGGACTCTTTGCACCTTGTATATAATGACACCCTCTTGGTTTGGACACCGGACCCTCTGCACCTGGTATATAATGACACCCTCTGGATGGGTACACCGGACCCTCTGCACCTTGTATATAATGACACCCCCCGGATGGGGACACCGGACCCTCTGCACCTGGTATATAATGACACCCCCTGGATGGGGACACCGGACCCTCTGCACCTTGTATATAATGACACCCAATGGGTGAGAACACCGGACCCTCTGCACCTTGTATATAATGACACCCCCTGGATGGGAACACCGGACCCTCTGCACCTTGTATATAATGACACCCCCTGGATGGAAACACCGGACCCTGTGCACCTTGAATATAATGACACCCCCTGGGTGGGGACACCGGACCCTCTGCACCTTGTATATAATGACATCCTCTTGGTTTGGACACCGGACCCTCTGCACCTTGTATATAATGACACCCCCTGGGTGGGAACACCGGACCCTCTGCACCTTGTATATAATGACACCCCCTGGATTGGGACACCGGACCCTCTGCACCCTGTATATAATGACACCCCCTGGATGGGAACACCGGACCCTCTGCACCTTGTATATAATGACACCCCCTGGATGGGAACACCGGACCCTCTGCACCCTGTATATAATGACACCCAATGGGTGAGAACACCGGACCCTCTGCACCTTGTATATAATGACACCCCCTGGGTGGGGGTACCGGACTCTCTGCACCTTGTATATAATGACACCCCCTGGGTGGGGGTACCGGACTCTCTGCACCTTGTATATAATGACACCCCCTGGATTGGGACAACGGACCCTCTGCACCTTGTATATAATGACACCCCCTGGATGGGGACACCGGACCCTCTGCACCTTGTATATAATGACACCCCCTGGGTGGGGACACCGGACTCTCTGCACCTTGTATATAATGACACCCCCTGGGTGGGGGTACCGGACTCTCTGCACCTTGTATATAATGACACCCCCTGGGTGGGGGTACCGGACTCTCTGCACCTTGTATATAATGACACCCCCTGGATTGGGACAACGGACCCTCTGCACCTTGTATATAATGACACCCCCTGGATGGGGACACCGGACCCTCTGCACCTTGTATATAATGACACCCCCTGGGTGGGAACACCGGACTCTCTGCACCTTGTATATAATGACACCCCCTGGATTGGGACAACGGACCCTCTGCACCTTGTATATAATGACACCCCCTGGGTGGGGACACCGGACCCTCTGCACCTTGTATATAATGACACCCCCTGGGCGGGGACACCGGACTCTCTGCACCTTGTATATAATGACACCCCCTGGGTGGGGACACCGGACTCTCTGCACCTTTTATATAATGACACCTCCTGGATTGGGACACCGGACCCTCTGCACCTTGTATATAATGACACCCCCTGGATCGGAACACCGGACCCTCTGCACCTTGTATATAATGACACCCCCTGGATTGGGACACCGGACCCTCTGCACCCTGTATATAATGACACCCCCTGGATCGGAACACCGGACCCTCTGCACCTTGTATATAATGACACCCCCTGGGTGGGAACACCGGACCCTCTGCACCCTTTATATAATTACACCCCCTGGATGGGGACACCGGACTCTCTGCACCTTGTATATAATGACACCCCCTGGATGGGAACACCGGACTCTCTGCACCTTGTATATAATGACACCCCCTGGGTGGGGACACCGGACCCTCTGCACCCTGTATATAATGACACCCCCTCGGTGGGAACACCGGACCCTCTGCACCTTGTATATAATGACACCCCCTGGATGGGGACACCGGACCCTCTTCACCTTGTATATAATGACACCCCCTGGATGGGAACACCGGACTCTCTGCACCCTGTATATAATGACACCCCCTGGGTGGGAACACCGGACCCTCTGCACCTTGTATATAATGACACCCCCTGGATGGGAACACCGGACCCTCTGCACCTTGTATATAATGACACCCCCTGGATGGGAACACCGGACCGTCTGCACCTGGTATATAATGACACCCCCTGGATGAGGACACCGGACCCTCTGCACCTTGTATATAATGACACCCCCTGGGTGGGGACACCGGACCCTCTGCACCTTGTATATAATGACACCCCCTGGGTGGGGACCCCAGACCCTCTGCACCTTGTATATAATGACTCCCCCTGGGTGGGGACACCGGACCCTCTGCACCTTGAATATAATGACACCCCCTGGGTGGGGACACCGGACCCTCTGCACCTTGTATATAATGACACCCCCTGGGTGGGGACACCGGACCCTCTGCACCTTGTATATAATGACACCTCCTGGGTGGGGACACCGGATCCTCTGCACCTTGTATATAATGACACCCCCTGGGTGGGGACACCGGACCCTCTGCACCTTGTATATAATGATACCCCCTGCGTGGGGACACCGGATCCTCTGCACCTTGTATATAATGACACCCCCTGGGTGGGGACACCGGATCCTCTGCACCTTGTATATAATGACACCCCCTGGGTGGGGACACCGGACCCTCTGCACCTTGTATATAATGACACCCCCTGGGTGGGGACCCCAGACCCTCTGCACCTTATACTGTGGAGCCTTGGTTTACGAGTAACGCGGTTAACGAGTGTTTTGAAAGGCGAGCAACTTTTTTTTTTAAATTCTGACTCGGTTTGTGAGTGTTGTCTTGCAAAACGAGCAGAATTCAAGCTAATGGCGGTGCAGTACAGCATTTGGCCAGAGGTACGGGGGCGCCGGGGACACTCGGCGTGGTTCAGAGCTGTTCTGAAATACTCGGAATCACTCGGAAATACTCGGAATCACTCGGAAATACTCCATTCCCAAGCCTTTCTGAGGCTTTCCGAGTTCAGCCGAGCTGTCCCCGAGTATTTCCGAGGCTCTCCAGCGCCCCCCCCACCTCTGGCCACATGCGGTATTGCATGTAATAGAAGTCAATGCTGAACGAATTATCTTTGTTTCCATTGACTTCTATGGGGAAACTCGCTTTGATATGCGAGTGCTTTGGATTACAAGCATTCTCCTGGAACGGATTATGCTCGTAATCCAAGGTTCCACAGTATATGTAGCACCCTGGAGTTTAGGCAGGGATGCTCCACAAAATTTACTTGCCAGGAATAGTCATGTTGGCTAATTTTTAGAGATCAATTGATTTCTCCCTAAGTCTGACCTTGTTGCACTTTTCTACCACTAGGTGGCCGGGTACTTGGTGGTGCTATACATACAGTGGAACCTTGGATTATGAGCATAAGCTGTTTCAGGAGAGCTTTGCGCAGTGGCAGTATCATAGCCAATGAGGTTCAACTGAGGCGTGATTATTGCTAATTGCTTCTCGGCCCTTTGGCTAAGATCAAGTCTAGTATCTGTTCTTATCAGTTTCCAGGAGGTGGCGCTTGCTTCTGTCCCTGATCTATGGCGAGATAGAGATGGGATTGCGGTTGCTATGCAAAACCTGCTGGAGTGAAGGTAACTCGGAGCGGTTTGTAGCCGAAAGGGAAGCCTTCTGATGGGGACGGAGAACCATTCGGTCTTGGCGGAGGGTCGGGATCCTGGCCTTCTGGCCTGGATTGGGGCAGCTCTAGCTCTGGACAGTTATTTGGGAGAGAACGCTGGCTCCCCTTGCTCCCACCGGGGGAGCGGCCAGTATTTCCCGAATGTAATTAGGTAGGAGGGACGGAACGACGGTGAAGCCTGATGGCAAGGGCTCTCTCCAAGCTTCCAGAACTCCATACCTTTCTGCCTGGGGTGGGGGCTGCTGTGGTCTGGGCTGTGGGTCAGGGCTTTTTCGAAAAGCCAGTGGTGAATGTGCCCCTGAAGTGGCAGTTCAGGGGTGCCGTATAGTCACGGTGTGAAAGCACTTGATTTTATGGCACCATGGTCACTTCACCACAACACACGTTTTTCGCACCTGCCTCTTGGGCCGGGCCTTTTGGCCAGGACCAGGGGAAATTTTTATGCCTGGCCGAAGAGCCGGCCATTGTATAGCACAATGGCCACTTTCACTCTCCCATCTCACTATCTTCCCCACTCTTTCTTTTACCCCTGTTTGTCACCTTTTTGTCTTTTTTTGGTTGTTTTGTATACACGTTTGTCACTGTGTGGCGAGTAGGGTGTGGGTCCTCGGGCCTACTCTGAAAGTCTTGGGAGGCGGTGGACATAGGCCTTTTGGCTTGGTTCGCCCTCTCCTTTGAGGGGTATCTCTTTGGGAGAGCCCCACTGTACTTGGGTTGGTCTGCTTCGGCAGTCCTTCCAGTTGTGGGGGTCCGCCTGGTTTCGGCCGGATGGACCCTTTGTCTGAGTACCTCAGTCCCTGTCTGGAGCCTAACGCCCCGGGGGATCAGGGTAAGGTCCTTCCCTAGTGGAGGATTCTGTACACCCGTTGCACGTTTTTGTGTTTCACTCTCTATGTGTGGGCACTTTTTTTTGGCACCGGGTGGAAGTTTTTGAGGTGTGTTTTGCACGCCACTGGCTTTTCGATAGAGCTGTTTCAGGAGAGCTTTGCGCAGTGGCAGTATCATAGCCAATGAGGTTCAACTGAGGCGTGATTATTGCTAATTGCTTCTCGGCCTTTTGGCTAAGATCAAGTGTAGTATCTGTTCTTATCAGTTTCCAGGAGGTGGCGCTTGCTTCCGTCCCTGATCTATGGCGAAATAGAGACGGGATTGTGGTTGCTATGCAAAGCCTGCTGGAGTGAAGGTGACCTGGAGCGATTTGTAGCCGAAAGGGAAGCCTTCTGATGGGGATGGAGAACCACGGGGTCTGAACCGGAGGGTCGGGACCCTGGCCTTCTGGCCTGGATTGGGGCAGATCTAGCTCTGAACAGTTATTTGGGAGAGAACGCTTACTTCCCTCTTACAGGGGGAGGGGAGTGGTTAGTACTTCCCGAATGTAATTAGGAGGGAGTGATGGGAGCGACGGCAGAGCCTGATAAAGGACTCTTTCCGGCTTCCTGATCTCCATATCCTTTCTGCCTGTGGTGGGGTCTGCTGTGGTCGGGGCTTTTTCGAAAAGCCAGTGGTGAATGTGCCACTGAAGTGGCAGTTCAGAGGTGCCGTATAGTCACGGTGTGAAAGCACTTGATTTTATGGCACCATGGTCACTTCACCACAACACACGTTTTTCGCACCTGCCTCTTGGGTCGGGCCTTTTGGCCAGGACCAGGGGAAATTTTTATGCCTGGCCGGAGGGCCGGCCATTGTATAGCACAATGGCCACTTTCCCTCTCCCATCTCACTATCTTCCCCACTCTTTCTTTTACCCCTGTTTGTCACCTTTTTGTCTTTTTTTTGGTTGTCTTTGTATACACGTTTTGTCACTGTGTGGCGAGTAGGGTGTGGGTCCTCGGGCCTACTCTGAAAGTCTTGGGAGGGGATGGACATAGGCCTTTTGGCTTGGTTCGCCCTCTCCTTTGAGGGGTCTCTCTTCGGGAGAGCCCCAATGTACTTGGGTTGGTCTGCTTCGGCAGTCCTTCTAGTTGTGGGGGTCCGCCTGGTTTCGGCCGGATGGACCCCTTGTCTGAGTACCTCAGTCCCTGTCTGGAGCCTAATGCCCCGGGGGATCAGGGTAAGGTCCTTCCCTAGTGGAGGACTCTGTACACCCGTTGCACGTTTTTGTGTTTCACTCTCTATGTGTGGGCACTTTATTTTGGCATCGGGTGGAAGTTTTTGAGGTGTGTTTTGCATGCCACTGGCTTTTCGAAAAAGAAAAGAAAAAAAAAAATCCGTTTCAGGAGAATGCTTGTAATCCAAAGCACTCGCATATCAAAGCGAGTTTCCCCATAGAAGTCAATGGAAACAAAGATAATTCGTTCAGCATTGACTTCTATTACATGCAATACCGCATGTGGCCAGAGGTGGGGGGGGACATTGGAAATACTCGGGGACAGCTCGGCTGAACTTGGAAAGCCTCGGAAACACTCAGGAACTGAGAATTTCTGAGTGTTTCCGAATATTTCCGAGTGATTCCGAACGGCTCCGAACCGTTCCGAGTGTCACCGGCGCCCCCGCACCTCTGGCCAAATGCGGTACTGCACACTCCATTAGCTTGAATTCTGCTTGTTTTGCGAGACAACACTCACAAACCGAGTCAGAATTAAAAAAAAAAGTTGCTCGTCTTTCAAAACGCTTGTTAACCGTGTTACTCGTAAACCAAGGTTCCACTGTATTTACATAGTAGGTGAGGTTAAAAAAGACACAAGTCCATTAAGTCCAACCTATGTGTGTGATTATATGTCAGTATTACATTGTATATCCCTGTATGTTGCGGTCGTTCAGGTGCTTATCGAATACGTTTTTGAAACTATCGATACTCCCCGCTGAGACCACCGCCTGTGGAAGGGAATTCCACATCCTTGCCGCTCTTACAGTAAAAAACCCTCTACGTAGTTTAAGGTTAAACCTCTTTTCTTCTAATTTTAAGGAGTGGCCACGTGTCTTGTTAAACTCCCTTCTGCGAAAAAGTTTTCTGCCTATTGTGGGGTCACCAGTACGGTATTTATACATTGAAATCATATCCCCTCTCAAGCGTCTCTTCTCCAGAGAGAATAAGTTCAGAGCTCACAACCTTTCCTCATAAACAATATCCTCCAGACCCTTTTTTAGCTTTGTTGCCCTTCTTTGTACTCGCTCCATTTCCAGTACATCCTTCCTGAGGACTGGTGCCCAGAACTGGACAGCATACTCCAGGTGCGGCCGGACCAGAGTCTTGTAGAGCGGGAGAATTATCATTTTATCTCTGGAGTTGATCCCCTTTTTAATGCCAATATTCTGTTTGCCTTATTAGCAGCAGCTTGGCATTGCCTGCCATTGCTGAGCCTATCATCTACTAGGACCCCCAGGTCCTTTTCCATCCTAGATTCCCCCAGAGGTTCTCCCCCCAGTCTATAGATTGCATTCAGATTTTTGCCACCCAAATGCATTATTTTACATTTTTCTACATTGAACCTCATTTGCCATGTAGTTGCCCCTCCCCCATTCATTTGTTCAGATCTTTCTGAAAGTTTCCACATCCTGCGGAGAAGTTATTGCCCTGCTTAGCTTAGTATTGTCCACAAATACAGAGATTGAACTGTTTATCCCATCCTCCAGGTCGTTTATGAACAAATTAAATAGGATTGGTCTCAGCACAGAACCCTGGGGAACCCCACTACCCACCCCTGACCATTCTGAGTACTCCCCATTTATCACCACCCTCTGAACTCGCCCTTGTAGCCAGTTTTCAATCCATGTACTCACCCTATGGTCCATGCCAACAGACCTTATTTTGTACAGTAAACATTTATGGGGAACTGTGTCAAATGCTTTTGCAAAATCCAGATAAACCACGTCTATGGGCCTTTCTTTATCTAGATGGCAACTCACCTCCTCATAGAAGGTTAATAGATTGGTTTGGCAAGAATGATTCTTCATGAATCCATGCTGATTACTGCTAATGATATTGTTTTCATTAAGTAGTGCCCTGGGGTTTAGTCAGGGAGCTCCTCACTAAATTCCTTGTCAGGAGTAGTTACTGTAGATAGTTGTTAGAGATCCATTGATTTCTCCCTAAGTTTGGCCTTGTTGCACTTTTCTCTTCTGCCACTAGATGGCCCAGGAACTTGGTGGCATTAGATGTGAGAAGGACACTTCAAGGTCAAGGTATGGGTATATTAAGAAAAAGGGGGGGGGGGGGGGGGATTTGGGACTTTGAGTGAGATGTGTGTTCGACAAAAATAAATAAATTGCACAATAATGAGAAAGTTTATCCATATAAATATATAAAAAGAGCTGCGCTAGAAATTAAAGTCCATAAATGACATCAAGGAAAAGCTGTCCATTAGGAGCATAAAACACCACCACATTGTGCCTATAACTTAAATGTGCCCATCAACTGTAGCTGTTAATTCCCCCCATTGACAACGTTAGATGACGAAACGCGTCTGGGAAGGCACGCACTGACGTCACTACGCCCTCGGAGTAGGAGAATGGGCTCCGCTTTTCTTGTATGCCGGCCGGCTTTCGTATGCGCCACTCTGCTGTTTTAACTGTGAGTGACTACATGTTTTATAATAAATGTTTAGAAGATATCACACTATGGCCAGTCTTCTTTTCTTCTGAGCTACCTGGATTTGAATATGTGGATTCGTGGATACCGCAAGTGAGCCTTGGAGATTTACCCCCCACCATCCAAACACCGGGATTGTTAGCAAGCTTGAAGGCCTTGGCTGGGCTATAGCCACTTGCCTTTTAAGCTTGCCGTCTGGTAAGCTGAATTAACAGCTACGGTGGATTGGCACATTAATTTATAGGCACATTGCGGTGGTGTTTTATGCTCCTAATGGACAGTTTTTCCTCGATGTCATTTATGGACTTTAATTTCTAGCGCAGCTCTTTTTATCTCTTTAATTTTTGGTGTGATCGTACTGTATGCTGCTGCTTTTTTGCTATTGTTTTTGTTAGCGCGGTATCTTTACAATTTTATCCATATAAATACACATGGGACATGGTACATAGCAGATATGACGAGCTGATGGGCATATAATAGACAAATGTGAAAATTCCATTATTGCACATGATACATACAAATCAAAGAAAAGGGTATAATGTATAGGGTATAACCTATATATTCGGGTGGAGTTAGGTGATCTATGTTTTATGCCACCCGGACCACTGTCTGGGTGGACGTGTTTCATACGCCATGGGCTGCTAGGCCGGAGATTGGGTCTATCCCGGGGGCATCTGGCTGCCAGGCTGTGTGAGGGCCTATCAAGAAGTAAGAGGGTAGCGCAGGGTTGGGATTGCGGCTTGCAGTTCAACCAACAGTGATGGTTCTGCCGGTCGGAGAACCTGCTGGGGTCGGAGGTAGAAGGGAAGCTGTCGCCACTAAGGGACCAACCACCTTTACCAGTGACCACAGTGAGTAACTGAAGCAAGTACCGGAGCAGCATTCTCACCGAATGGGCACGGTAGAGAATCGGGAAACTTCAGACGGTGATCAAGCCAGGGACCCAACCAGCAGATGTGACGCTTGCAGAGCAGCCTTGCATGTCAAGCCAGGGACCAAACCGGTTAGCAGGAGTGGAGCTTGAAAGGTATCTGGAGTGCCAAGCAAGGGACCCAGCAGGGAAGCATAGGTGACACTTAAGGGGATACCACCGCAAAAGCCTTGAGGAGCTCACGGGATTCAGAGTCAGTGAATCAGAGAGTCCAGTGAGAGAGTAGGAGCTCAAGGGGCTGAGCTACAAGTGGACATTGTAGTGAAGCTGAGAGAACTGTTGATCTTTGCATTAGGAACTGTTAGAAACTGTTGCCATAGGGGACAGCAAACCTGCACGTGCAGAAGTGGCACCTTGCTGGGGCCTTATCCTGTATAGCTGTCCTCCTATTGAAGTCTCGGAGTCTGTCAATTGAAATTGTAACTACTCAAGGGTGTCCTGGCCCTAACCCTCTTTCCCTTGCAAAATATAAAAAGGACTGTTAAAAGAAATAAAGCCTCTTTTGCATCCAAGAAGTGTTTGGCGCCCCAAGACTTTCACCACTTTTACACCCACTATGCCTCACAACCCACATATTGAAGGATGTCAGCTGTCTTTGGCCTTGAAGGTTTTCATTGGACTGGGAGAGGTAAAAGACCTTGCTACAATTACTAAAATCTTGTATATAGTCCCTTATCATCCCCTCCAAGAGCTTACATACTATTGATGTTAGGCTAACTAGTCTGTTATTCCCAGGGATGTATTTTGGCCCTTTTTAAATATTGGTCCTACATTGGCTTTTCTCCAATCAGCTGGTACCATTCCAGTCAGTAGACTGTCAGTAAAAATTAGGAACAATGGTCTGGCAATTACTTGAGTGAGTTCCCTAAGGACCCTCAGGTGCAAGCTATCTGGTCCCGTTGACTTATTAATGTTAAGTTTTCCAAGTCTATTTCTAATTCTGTCCTCTGTTAGCCCTGAGGGTGCTTCCTGTGTTGTGTCATGAGGATAAACACTGCAGTTTTGGTTACTGAAGCCCCCCCCGATTCCCTTGCGAAGACTGAGGAGAAGAATAAATTCAATACCTTCGCCATCTCCCCATCCTTTGTAACCAGATGTTCTTCCTCATTCTTTATGGGGCCAATATGGTCTGTCCTCCCTTTTTTTTACGTTTTATATACCTAAAAAATTTCTTGGGATTTTTTTTGCTCTCCTCCGCTATGTATCTTTCGTGTTCTATCTTAGCCGCCCTAATTGCACTTACATTTCTTGTTGCATTCTTTGTAAAGTCTGAATGCTGATGATGATCCCTCAGCCTTGTATTTTTTAAATTGAAGGCCTTCTCTTTTGCTTTTTATGCATTTTTACATTGGAGCCATCCAGGACTTTTTTTTCCCAATTTATATCTTCTAACAAGGTTCGTAGTTTGGAGAAGTTGACTCTTGAAATTCAGTGTCTTTTTGTTCTCCTTATGTTTCCTATTTGTGTGATTTATACTGAAGCTAATTGACCTGTGATCGCTGTTACCTAAATTGCCCCATATTTCCACATCCGTGATCAGGTCTGTATTGTTGGTAATCAGTAGGTCTAGTAACGCTTTGTTTCTAGTTGGTGCGTCTACCATCTGACCCATAAAATTGTCCTGCAAGACATTTAGGAACTGGCGAGCCTTCGATGAATGCGCGGTTCCTTCCGCCCAGTCTATGTCTGGATAATTAAAATCCCCCATTATGATAACACTTCCCATCCTTGCTGCTAATCCAAATTTTAATACTAGATACAAGAAGGGTATGCAGGGTTAGAAGACTGTTGCCATAGGAGACAGCGTTCCTACACTTGCAGATGTGGCGTTTTGTTGGATGCCATTCCCTGCATGGCTGTCCTCCTGTTGAAGTCTCGGAGTCTGCCAATTAATCGCGCAACTATCTAAGGGTCTCCTGGCACTAACCCTCTCTCCCAAAAGTTCTGTTAAGAGAAATAAAATCTCTTTTGCATTCAAGAAGTGCCTGACGCCCAATAACTTTAACTACCTTGCTTCCACTATGCTTCACAACCCACCATATTCAGAAAGATGTCAGCTATCTCTGGCCATGGAGGTTCTCATTAGACCGAAGGAGGCATGGGACCTTGCTACATATATAATGATAACCCCAGGCCCTCTGCACCTTATATATAATGAGAGCCTCAGTGTTGGGACCCCTGCCCTTCTGCATGCTATAAACAATGACAAACTCTCGGTTTGGACCCCAGATCCTCTGCAGCTTAAATATAATGACACACCCTGGGTGGGGACACCAGACCCTTTGCACCTTATACTGTATATAATGACACCCCCTGGGTGAGGACCCCAGACCCTCTGCACCTTATATATAATGACATCCCCTGGATGAGGACCCCAAACCCTCTGCACCTTATACATGAGACTCTCTGCACCCTATAAAAAATGAGACCCTCTTGGTTTGTACCCCAAACCCTCTGCACCTTATATTTAATGACACCCACTGGGTGGGGACCTTGGACCCACTGCACCTTATATATAATGACCCCAAATCCTCTGTACCTTATATATAATGACATCCCCTGGGTGGTGACCGCAGACCCTCTACACCTTATATATGACACTCTCTGGGTGGGGATCCCAACCCCTCTGCACTTTATACATAATAAGACACTCGGGGGGGGGACCCCGGACCCTCTCCATCTTATACATAATGAGACCCCCTGGTTGGGGACCCCAGAAACTCTGCACATTATACATAATGAGATGCTCTGGGTGGGGACCCCAGACCCTCTGTACCTTATATATATATAATAAGACCCTCTGGGCAGTGGTGTGGCATGTGCGGGGCCACAGGGGGGTTGTCCTGGGCACAAACCTTTTTGAGGGTGCAAAATTAGTGTGTGCTTCCATTCTGGTCCTGTCAGCAGCGGGCTCCCTCCTCTCACTGACCCTCTTAGCCTGCGTGGGTCTGGCTTGGTGGTTCTTGGTCAGAGTGGGAGGAGTAGAGGAGAGCGAGCGCCACGCCCCCACCGGGTGTGTACTTCTCAGTGCAGGTGAGGAGGGCTCTGATCTCTCTTCTCCTTCCCCTCCCGGGCCACTGCCAACCAGCATCCTGTGTTCACATAGTGCACAAGAAGAGGGTAGAGGGACTGGGGTGCACATTGTGGGGGGGGGGGAGGGTGGAGTTGGGGGGCACAACGAGGGAATGAAAGTAGTAGGGGTGCACAATGAGGGGGTCGGGGGTATAGACTAAGCATAAATTCACCCTCCATCCAGTACAAATCCATCCTCCTACTGAAATCCCCCCTCTCAGCACAAATCTTTGCCCCCCCACCCCTCAAATTCCCCTAGCTCAAAGGCCCCCCCCCCCTCAAAAAAAAAAAAAAATCACCCCTCCTAGCACAAAGCCTCTACCCTTAAAATTTCCCCCTCTAATACACATCTTCTCTCCCATACTTCAAATCCCTCCCACCCAGCACAAATCCCCCCCTCCTAGTATTCATTTTCTTCCCCTCATCCCCCCTCTCAATACAAATCCCCCTAGATCACCACTCTTGGCACCCCCCACCCCCAAATTTCCCTTCCTAGAACAATACTTCCTTCCCAAATTCACCCTTCAAACACAAATCCCCCCCATCTCCTTGTGGTGCCCCCCACCTCATATGATTCCATAGTGCTCAGGGCAGCCGTCCCTCCTGCCCACCCCTTGTCCAAGCCCAGCTCGACCCTCGGCACCTTTTTTTTATAATGACACCGTCTAGGTGGGGGACCCCAGATCCTCCTCCTCCCTTTTCCTTTCTCTCTCTTTCTTTCACCTTTCCTTCCACGATCTTCCAGCTGCTTCCCCTCTGCACATTGGCCACAGGGTTATGCTTGCTCCATGCCTCTGCCATTCACAAAATGCTTTGTATTTTTTCCATTGAACACGAGACATTCTCTGATTGGGCAAGGTGAAAAAGAGGCATGGTGATGTCATGATCTTTTCCTTGTCCAATCAGGCAATACCTTGTATTCAAAGAGTGACCCCCTCCGTGGTCTGTGTGCAGGAGGGAAGCCACATGACACCAGAACCGGACAATTGCGGCTATCATTGTAGTAACACCAACTGCTACAAAGATTGTTAGCTTCCCCAGCGGCCCATTAGGTATGAGATTTGGATACATACTGTCAGTGTCGGGACAAGGACTTCTAGTGCCCAGGACAAAGATGCGCCAGGGCAGCAGGCCTTTTTGCCCACCCCTTGTCCCGGCCCTGCATACTGTACACTATGCCAAGCTAAACCAATATAAGTACACTATATTAGTAAAAGTATTGGGATGCCTGCCTTTACACACACATGAACTTTAATGGCATCCCAGCATTATCCCGTAGGGTTCAATACTGAGTTGGCTCCGTCCTTTGCAGCTATAACAGCTTCAACTCTTCTGGGAAGGCCGTCCACAAGGTTTAGGAGTGTGTCTATGGGAATGTTTGACCATTCTTCCAGAAGAGCATTTGCGAGGTCAGGCACTGATGTTGGACGAGAAGGCCTGGCTCGCAGTCTCCGCTCTAATTCATCACAAAGGTGTTCTATCGGGTTGAGGTCAGGACTCTGTGCAGGCCAGTTAAGTTCCTGCACCCCAAACTCGCTCATCCATGTCTTTATGCACCTTGCTTTGTGCACTGGTCCATATCATTTGGTGGAGGGGGGATTATGGTGGGGGGTTGTTTTTCAGGGGTTGGGCTTGGCCCCTTAGTTCCAGTGAAGGGAACTCTTAAGGTGTCAGCATACCAAGACATTTTGGACAATTTCACGCTCCCAACTTTGTGGGAACAGTTTGGGAACGGCCCCTTCCTGTTCCAACATGACTGCGCACCAGTGCACAAAGCAAGGTCCATAAAGACATGGATGAGCGAGTTTGGGGTGGAGAATCTTGACTGGCCTGCACAGAGTCCTGACCTCAACCCCATAGAACACCTTTGGGATGAATTAGAGTGGAGTGCCTGACCTCACAAATGGGCTTCTGGAAGAATGGTCAAACATTCCCATAGACACCCTCCTAAACCTTGTGGACGGCCTTCCCAGAAGAGTTGAAGCTGTTATAGCTGCAAAGGGCGGAGCCAACTCAATATTGAACCCTACGGACTAATACCCCGTACACACGGTCGGATTTTCCGATGGAAAATGTGTGATAGGACCTTGTTGTCGGAAATTCCGACCGTGTAGGCTTCATCACACATTTTCCATTGGATTTACCGACCCACAAAGTTTGAGAGCAGGATATAAAATTTTCCGACAACAAAATCCGTTGTCGGAAATTCCGATCGTGTGTACACAAATCCAACGGACAAAGTGGCACGCATGCTCAGAATAAATTAAGAGATGAAAGCTATTGGCTAATGCCCCGTTTATAGTCCCGACGTACGTGTTTTACGTCACCGCGTTCAGAACGATCGGATTTTCCGACAACTTTGTGTGACTGTGTGTATGCAAGACAAGTTTGAGCCAACATCCGTCGGAAAAAATCCTAGGATTTTTTTGTCGGAATGTCCGAACAAAGTCCGACCGTGTGTACGGGGCATTAGACTGGGATGTCATTAAAGTTCATGTGTGTGTAAAGGCAGGCGTCCCAATACTTTTGGGAATATAGTGTATGTAAACCACATAATTCCTGCAGTTAGCTTTTTTTTTTTTTTTTTTTTTAATTATCCAGGCTAAAATTGAATGTGAGATACTAAACATGAGGGACTTCATTAAAAATGACAGGCATACAAAACCCAGGACAGAGTTTTTAAAGTCATACCTAAGAAGTAGGGAAGCATTCAACTGAATGAGGGTCAATTGGCAAAATGCCCCTGAGGCATCTCTTAGACAACGCGGGGCGAAGCTCACACCTAGAACTGGTGTCAATGAGGGATCACCAAAAACCTCAGGCGTCCATCCCCGCCACGTATTACAGAACGCACAGCCATTCAGGTTTTACAGAAAAATGTTCATTCGCCCGTCGAAGGAATAGAGAGGAAGGATTGGGTGTTGCGGAGTTCATCCAGTGCTCTGTGTTTCTCACATGTGCTGTAGATAAGTCCAAGGCCATTTTCTTGGTTCCCAGTGACAATTGTGACTTTTCTTATCGCTTTGTAGAGGGATCCTCCAGTGGACTGCGTTGGATATCTCATTCTGACACACAGAGACGTGTTTGAAGGAAAACCTTTAACCTTTGAGCGTTCTGCGTCCCGGGGCAATATTTTTACCAAATGTTCTCCTGTGATTTTCAAATACAGAAGATTGTTCTTGCAAAAGAATTCAGTTTGGAGACCTTCTAGCAGTGGCGGTTGGTGCTCAAAATTTTTTGGGGGGACGCAAACAGACTGAAAAATACTGAACCCCCCCCCCCATCAATTGCAGCCTCACTGTGCCCATCAAATGCAGCCATTGTGCCCATCAAACGCAGCCATTGTGCCCAAACGCAACCACTTGTGCCCATCAAATGCAGCCACTTGTGCCCATCAAACGCAGCCACTTGTGCCCATCATATGCAGCCCTGTGCCCATCATATGCAGCCATTGTGCCCATCAAATGCAGCCACTTGTGCCCATCAAACGCAGCCATTTGTGCCCAAATGCAGCCACTTGTGCCCATCATATGCAGCCCTGTGCCCATCATATGCAGCCATTGTGCCCATCAAATGCAGCCACTTGTGCCCATCAAACGCAGCCATTTGTGCCCAAACGCAGCCACTTGTGCCCATCATATGCAGCCACCTGTGCCCATCAAATGCAGCCACTTGTGCCCATCATATGCAGCCACTTGTGCCCATCATATGCAGCCACTTGTGCCCAATCAAATGCAGCCATTGTGCCCTTCAAATGCAGCCACTTGCCCATCAAATGCAGCCACTTGTGCCCAAACGCAGCCATTGTGCCAATCAAATGCAGCCACTTGTGCCCATCATATGCAGCCACTTGTGCCAATCAAATGCGGCCACTTGTGCCAATCAAATGCGGCCACTTGTGCCCAAACACAGACATTGTGCCCATCAAATGCAGCCACCTGTGCCCATCATATGCAGCCACCTGTGCCTATTGTATGCAGCCACCTGTGCCCATCAAATGCAGCCACCTGTGCCCATCAAATGCAGCCACTTGTGCCCATCAAATGCAGCCACTTGTGCCCATCATATGCAGCCACTTGTGCCCATCAAATGCAGCCATTGTGCCCTTCAAATGCAGCCACTTGCCCATCAATTGCAGCCACTTGTGCCCAAACGCAGCCATTGTGCCCATCAAATGCAGCCACTTGTGCCCATCAAATGCAGCCACTTGTGCCCATCAAATGCAGCCACTTGTGCCTATCAAACGCAGCCACTTGTGCCCAAACGCAGCCACTCGTGCCCATCATATGTAGCCACCTGTGCCCATCAAATGCAGCCACTTGTGTCCATCATATGCAGCCACTTGTGCCCATCAAACGCAGCCATTGTGCCCATCAAATGCAGCCACTCGTGCCCATCAAATGCAGCCACTTGTGCCCATCAAATGCAGCCACTTGTTCCTATCAAACGCAGCCACTTGTGCCCATACGCAGCCACTCGTGCCCATCATATGCAGCCACCTGTGCCCAAATGCAGCCGCTTGTGCCCATCATATGCAGCCACTTGTGCCCATCAAACGCAGCCATTGTGCCCTTCAAATGCAGCCACTTGCCCATCAAATGCAGCCACTTGTGCCCAAATGCAGCCATTGTGCCCATCAAATGCAGCCACTTGTGCCCATCAAATGCAGCCACTTGTGCCAATCAAATGCGGCCACTTGTAACCAAACGCAGACATTGTGCCCATCAAATGCAGCCACCTGTGCCCATCATATGCAGCCACCTGTGCCTATCAAATGCAGCCTCCTCTGCCTATTGTATGCAGCCACCTGTGCCCATCAAATGCAGTCACCTGTGCCCATCAAATGCAGCCACCTGTGCCCATCAAATGCAGCCACCTGTGCCCATCAAATGCAGCCACTTGTGCCCTTCAAATGCAGCCACTTGTGCCCATCAAAAGCAGCCACTTGTGCCCATCATATGCAGCCACCTGTGCCCATCAAATGCAGCCACTTGTGCCCATCAAATGCAGCCACTTGTGCCCATCATATGCAGCCTCTTGTGCCCATCAAACGCAGCCATTGTGCCCTTCAAATTCAGCCATTGTGCCCATCAAATGCAGCCACTTGTTCCCATCAAATGCAGCCACTTGTGCCAATCAAATGCGGCCACTTGTACCCAAACGCAGACATTGTGCCCATCAAATGCAGCCACCTGTGCCCATCATATGCAGGCCACCTGTGCCCATCAAATGCAGCCTCCTGTGCCTATTGTATGCAGCCACCTGTGCCCATCAAATGCAGCCACCTGTGCCCATCAAATGCAGCCACCTGTGCCCATCAAATGCAGCCACTTGCCCACAAAATGCAGCCACCTGTGCCCATCAAATGCAGCCACCTGTGCCCATCAAATGCAGCCGCTTGCCCATCATATGCGGCCACCTGTGCCTATCATATGCAGCCACCTGTGCCCATTATATGCAGCCACCTGTGCCCATCAAACGCAGCCACTTGTGCCCATCAAACGCAGCCACTTGTGCCCTTTAAACGCAGCCACTTGTGCCCATCAAACACAGCCACTTGTGCCCATCATATGCAACCACCTGTGCCCATCAAATGCAGCTATTTTTGCCCATCAAATGCAGCCACTTGCCCATCAAATGCTGCCACTTGTGCCCATCACACACAGCCATTGTGTCCATCAAATGCAGCTACTTGTGCCCATCAAATGCGGCCACTTGTACCCAAATGCAGACATTGTGCCCATCAAATGCACCCACCTGTGCCCATCATATGCAGCCACTTGCCCATCAAATACAGCCACTTGTGCCCATCAAACGCAGCCATTGTGCCCATCAAATGCAGCCACTTGTGCCCATCAAAGGCAGCCACTTGTGCCCATCAAATGCAACCACTTGTACCCAAACGCAGACATTGGCCCATCAAATGCAGCCACCCATGCCCATCATATGCAGCCACTTGCCCATCAAATACAGCCACCTGTGCCCATCAAATGCAGCCTCCTGTGCCCATCAAATGCATCCAACTGTGCCCATCGTATGCAGCCACCTGTGCCCATCAAATGCAGCCACCTGTGCCCATCAAATGCAGCCACCTGTGCCCATCAGATGCAGCCACCTGTGCCAATTAAATTCAGCCACTTGCCCATCATATGCAGCCACCTGTGTCCATCATATGCAGCCACTTGTGCCCATCAAACACAGCCACTTGTGCCCATCATATGTAGCCACCTGTGCCCATCAAATGCAGCCACTTGTGCTCATCAAATGCAGCCACTTGTGCCCATCAAATGCAGCCACTTGTGCCCATCAAACGCAGCCATTGTGCCCATCAAATGCGGCCACTTGTACCCAAACGCAGCCATTGTGCCCATCAAATTCAGCCACTTGCCCATCATATGCAACCACCTGTGCCTATCATATGCAGCCACCTGTGCCCATCATATGCAGTTACTTGTGCCCATCAAACACAGCCACTTGTGCCTATCATATGCAGCCACCTGTGCCCATCAAATGCAGCCACTTGTGCCCATCATATGCAACCACCTGTGCCCATCAAATGCAGTCATTTGTGCCCATCAAATGCAGCCACTTGCCCATCAAATGCAGCCACTTGTGCCCATCAAGCACAGCCATTGTGTCCATCAAATGCAGCTACTTGTGCCCATCAAATGCAGCTTCCTGTGCCCATCAAATGCAGCCACTTTCCCATCAAATGCAGCCACCTGTGCCCATCAAATTCAGCCACTTGCCCATCATATGCAGCCACCTGTGCCTATCATATGCAGCCACTTGTGCCCATCAAACACAGCCACTTGTGCCCATCATATGTAGCGACCTGTGCCCATCAAATGCAGCCACTTGTGCCCATAAAATGCAGCCACTTGTGCCCATAAAATGCAGCCACTTGTGCCCATAAAATGCAGCCACTTGTGCCCATCAAATGCAGCCACTTGTGCCCATCAAACGCAGCCATTGTGCCCATCAAATGCGGCCACTTGTACCCAAACGCAGCCATTGTGCCCATCATATGCAGCCACCTGTGCCCATCAAATGCAGCCATCTGTGCCCATCAAAAACAGTCTCCTGTGCCCATCAAATGCATCCACCTGTGCCCATCAAATGCAGCCACCTGTGCCCATCATATGCAGCCACTTGTGCCCATCAAACGCAGCCATTGTGCCCATCAAATGCGGTCACTTGTACCCAAACGCAGCCATTGTGCCCATCAAATGCAGCCACCTGTGCCCATCATATGCAGCCACTTGCCCATCAAATGCAGCCATCTGTGCCCATCAAATGCAGCCTCCTGTGCCCATCAAATGCATCTACCTGTGCCCATCAAATGCAGCCACCTGTGCCCATCATATGCAGCCACCTGTGCCCATCAAATTCAGCCACTTGTGCCCATCAAACACAGCCACTTGTGCCCATCATATGTAGCGACCTGTGCCCATCAAATGCAGCCCCTTGTGCCCATAAAATGCAGCCACTTGTGCCCATAAAATGCAGCCACTTGTGTCCATAAAATGCAGCCACTTGTGCCCATCAAATGCAGCCACTTGTGCCCATCAAACGCAGCCATTGTGCCCATCAAATGCGGCCACTTGTACCCAAATGCAGCCATTGTGCCCATCAAATGCAGCCACCTGTGCCCATCATATGCAGCCACTTGCCCATCAAATGCAGCCATCTGTGCCCATCAAATGCAGCCTCCTGTGCCCATCAAATGCAGCCACCTGTGCCCATCATATGCAGCCACCTGTGCCCATCAAATTCAGCCACTTGCCCATCACATGCAGCCACCTATGCCTATCATATGCAGCCACCTGTGCCCATCATATGAAGCCACCTGTGCCCATCATATGCAGCCACCTGTGCCCATCAAATGCAGCCACCTGTGCCCATCATATGCAGCCACTTGTGCCCATCATATGTAGCCACCTGTGCTCATCAAATACAACCACTTGCCTATCATATGCAGCCACCTGTGCCATCAAATGCAGACACCCGTGCCCATTAAATGCAGCCACTTGTGCCCATCAAATGCAGCCACCTGTGCCCATCAAATTCAGCCACTTTCCCATCAAATGCAGCCTCCTGTGCCCATCAAATGCATCCACCTGTGCCCATCAAATGCAGCCACCTGTGCTCATCAAATTCAGCCACTTGTGCCCATCAAACACAGCCACTTGTGCCCATCATATGTAGCGACCTGTGCCCATCAAATGCAGCCCCTTGTGCCCATAAAATGCAGCCACTTGTGTCCATAAAATGCAGCCACTTGTGCCCATCAAATGCAGCCACTTGTGCCCATCAAACGCAGCCATTGTGCCCATCAAATGCGGCCACTTGTACCCAAATGCAGCCATTGTGCCCATCAAATGCAGCCACCTGTGCCCATCATATGCAGCCACTTGCCCATCAAATGCAGCCATCTGTGCCCATCAAGTGCAGCCTCCTGTGCCCATCAAATGCAGCCACCTGTGCCCATCAAATGCAGCCACCTGTGCCCATCATATGCAGCCACTTGTGCCCATCATATGTAGCCACCTGTGCTCATCAAATACAACCACTTGCCCATCATATGCAGCCACCTGTGCCCATCAAATGCAGACACCCGTGCCCATTAAATGCAGCCACTTGCCCATCAAATGCAGCCACTTGTGCCCATCAAATGCAGCCACCTGTGCCCATCAAATTCAGCCACTTTCCCATCAAATGCAGCCACCTGTCCCCATCAAATGCAGCCACCTGTCCCCATCAAATGCAGCCACTTGTGCCCATCATATGCAGCCACCTGTGCCCATAAAATGCAGCCACTTGTGCCCATCAAATGCAGCCACCTGTGCCCATCAAATGCAGCACAGTGGCCTCCATCATCTGTAAATGGAAGAAGGTCAGAACCACCAGGAGGATTCTTCCTAGAGCTGGCCGCCCGGCCAAACTGAGCGATCCGGGGAGAAGGGCCTTAGTCAGGAAGGTGACCAAGAACCCAATGGTCACTTTAAAAGAGCTGCAGCATTTCTCTGTGGAGAGAGGAGAACCTTCCAGAAGAACAACCATCTCTGCAGCACTCCACCAATCGGGCCTGTATGGTAGAGTGACCAGACGGAAGCCAAGGCACATGACAGCCCACCTGGAGTTTGCCAAAAGACACCTATTGAAACAAAGATTGAACTCTTTGGCCTGAATGGCAAGCGTCATGTCTGGAGGAAACCAGGCACCGCTCATCACCTGGCCAATACCATCCCTACTGTGAAGCATGGTAGTGGCAGCATCATGCTGTGGGGGATGTTTTTCAGCGGCAGGAACTGGGAGACTAGTCAGGATTGATGGAAAGATGAATGCAGCAATGTACAGAGACATCCTTGATGAAAACCTGCTCCAGAGTGCTCTGGACCTCAGACTGGGGTGAAGGTTCATCTTCCAACAGGACAATGACCCTAAGCCAGGGGCGTACCTAGAGCATTTGGCACCCTAAGTGGATCCTATATCTGGTACCCTCCCAACTTTAAAATGTAAACACACCCCACTGTACATTGTAGCAAAGTGTCATTTATTCAGGGTTGTCACATGAAAAGATAGAATAAAATATTTACAAAAATGTGACTGAGGGGTGTACTCACTTTTGTGAGATACTGTATGTACACGGGAGGAGTCTGTGATACTTATGAAGATGGGAGGAGCCTGTTATACTTATGTACATGGGAGGAGCCTGTGATACTTATGTACATGGGAGGAGTCTGTGATACTTATGTACATGGGAGGAGTCTGTGATACTTATGTACATGGGAGGAGTCTGTGATACTTATGTACATGGGAGGAGCCTGTGATACTTATGTGCATGGGAGGAGCCTGTGATACTTATGTGCATGGGAGGAGCCTGTGATACTTATGGACATGGGAGGAGCCTGTGATACTTATGTACATGGGAGGAGCCTGTGATACTTATGTACATGGGAGGAGCCTGTGATACTTATGTACATGGGAGGAGTCTGTGATACTTATGGACATGGGAGGAGTCTGTGATACTTATGGACATGGGATTTTTTCTTTTTTTTCTTTTTTAATACGTTTGCAAAGATTTCATGTGGCAGGGTGACACCCAAAAGCTCATTTGGGAGACAGGGAGCCGGGCGTTGTCACCCTACAACAGGAAGTGTCTATACAAGGACCTTCATGGCGGGATCACCCGGGATTATTTTAATTTATTCATTTACATAATCGCCATCCTCACCACCTGCTTTAACCCATTGATCCCCGGCGCTCGCAGAGCGGCCCCATCCGCTTGAATGGGTCGTGTTTGGGTGGCACTATGCCTGCTGAAAGTGACAGTGGGTATAATTCTTGCAAAGAATTGCGTCCATGGCATGTGTCGAGCCCGCCGGGGGTGGGGGTTGGTGAGTGTTAAAAGCATGCCCCCCCCCATCCTCACGTGTGAATGGACCCTTAGAGATTGGGTTGAAGGAAAAATTCTTGTAGGGACCCGGGCGGGGTGACCCTTTAAAATGACATAACCTGAGCCGTTCTCTGGGGGGCGCCGTACCTCGCCGCAGCGGCGGTTTTACCTCAGGAAACCTCCAGGCATGTTTGAATGAGAAGGCGATCCTCCCCCCCCCACCCCTCGATGTTCCCGGCAGCTGGGGGGGTGACAAAACCCCCCCATTCCTCGCGGCGCACACAGTGCTCTGATTTATCTGACTATTCACGGCTCCGCTGCCATTCCAAGCTGCGGCTCCCCCCCCCCCCAATGAAAAGATGTACCCAGGCCAGTGCGGGGGAACCGAATCCAGCGGGCGCTGCGCCAGCCTGTCATTGGTGGAACAAACACACCCCTACAGTACCCAGCAGTCACTGGTCCTTATCAAACGATGTTCTTTTCTCTTTCTTCGTCTCCTTTTTGTCTTCATTTATCGTTGCGAGAATCGCAGTTCAATCGGGCACAGAGAGCCTGAAAAAAGACATTGAGAAGCCGCGGCGGAGCGGGGGAAGGGAGGGAGGTGGGGGGGGGGGGGCATATCAGAGCTATAGAGACCCCACACAGATTCCACCCCGAGCCCAGTGCTGGCAGCTCTCATTGACGTTCCGGCATGTCCAGGGCAATCCGGCGGCTGCAACCAGTGATATCATTTGCCTGTGCGGCGCTGCAAGGCTGGCCATGCAAGGCTGATTTTTAGTAGGTCAGCAAAAAAAAAAAATTATAAATATATTGCTAAAAAAATCCAATATAGGTGCCACACCCTTTGGTCGAAGTAAATACATATTTTAAAAAATCTGATTTAAAGCGGTATTAAACCCAAAAGCAAGCATTTTTTATATAGCAGCTGACCAATTCTTCGATGTGATGGCTGAATTTGTTTTTTTTCTTTTTTTTTTTTTTTAGGCTTTCTTTCTTCTATTTTTTCTTTTTATTATTATTTTATTATTATTTTATTTTACTATTATCATTATTTTATTTTTATTATTTTATTTTACTATTTATTTATTTTATTTTATTTTTTTTCAAATATTTTTATTGAAAATTTACAGGCCTCAAACAGAAACAATGTTTCCTTTTACTGCATTGATATTATGACTTTGTACCTAATATCATGCAGTTTTACTGCATATTTGTAAATCGGTAACTATTACCAAATTATTCATTTATAGTGGAAGCATGTATGAGTAATTTGGATTTTAACTGTTAATATAATTAATTAATCTGTATAGAAGATCTACAATGAAATATAGAAAAAGAACATAGAAATAATAATTAATATTTTATTTTTATTATTATTTTATTTCTTGAATTATTTTTTATAACAATAATATTAATAATTATTATTATTATTTTATTTTATATTTTTATTTTTTTGGCTTTCTTTCTTCTATGTAATTTTTTTTCTATTTTTTTTTCTTTTCCTTTTTATCATTATTTGTTTTTATTATTTTATTTTACTATTTATTTTTTAATAATAAATAATAATAATAATACATTTTTTAATTATTATTGTATTTTAATATTTGTTTAATTATTAGTTATTTTTTTCAAATATTTTTATTGAAAATTTGGAATTTACAGGCCTCAAACAGAAACAGAAAGCGGTAGATTTACAAAGCTTGTATTTAACCCACTACTTATGTTTCCTTTTACTGCATTGATATTATGTCTTTGTACCTAATATCATGCAGTCTTATTCACATTAACATATCTATAAATAGGTAACTATTACCAAATTATTCATTTATAGTGAAAGCATGTCTGAGTAATTTGGATTTTAACTGTTAATATAATCAATTAATCTGTATAGAAGATCTACAATGAAATATAGAAAAAGAACATAGAAATATTTATTATTAGTTTATTTTTATTATTATTTTATTTCTTTATTTATTTTTTATAATAACAATATTAATAATTATTATTATTTTATTATTATTTTTTTCTTTTTTTCTGGCTTTCTTTCTTCTATGTATTTATTTATTTTTTCTATTTTTTTTTCTTTTCCTTTTTATCATTATTTGTTTTTATTATTTTATTTTAATATTTATTTTTTAATAATAAATAATAATAATAATACATGTTTTAATTATTATTTTATTTTAATATTTATTTATTTAATTATTAGTTATTTTTTTTCAAATATTTTTATTGAAAATTTGCAATTTACAGGCCTCAAACTGAAACAGAAAGGGGTAGATTTACAAAGCTTGTATTTAAGCCACTACCAATATTTCCTTTTACTGATATTATGTCTTTGTACCTAATATCATGCAGTCTTATTCACATTAACATATCTATAAATAGGTAACTATTACCAAATTATTCATTTATAGGTGGAAGCATGTATGAGTAATTCGGATTTAACTGTTAATATAATCAATTAATCTGTGGAGATGATCTACAATTAAATATAGAAAAAGAACATTTATTTATTATAATAATAATATTAATAATAATAAAAATAATTTTGGTTATCCTTTAACTTTTTAATTTTTTTAAAATGTATTTATTTTTGGCTTTCTTTCGTTTTAAATTCTGTTTATTTTTTCCAAAAAGACTCCACAAATAAATAAATACAGCCATAATCATTACATATACACAAACATAACACGCTACATTTAACATACATTACATTCAAGGAGGAGGGAGGAGAAGACATTATACACATTATACACTAGAGAATGTCACGTTAATAACACTGTTGGGTTATTAATTTATTAAAGTATTGGTGGAATACTTGGGTAAGATATTAACACAGGTTTTTTTTGTTCCTTTTTTTGGGGGGGGGGGGGGGGGGGGCTCGCTCTCTCCCCCTCAGAGTATAATGCTGGCATGAATGGTAAAAGCTGGAAGGTAGGAGAGTAAAAACCTAGAGTAAAGGAAAAAGAAAAAGCATAAAATGTAGCCTGGCATAAGATCTTTCTTGTCTAGTTACTACATCCCAGGACTGTATTGTAAAACGTTGAATGTAATGTATTTTGGCTTTCTTTCTTCTATTTTTTTTTCTATTTTTTTTCTTTTCCTTTTTTTGTCATTATTTTATTTTATTATTATTATTTTTATTATTATTATTTTATTTTACATTTTTTTATTAATAGTAATAATAACAATAATAATAATAATAATAATAATAATAATAATAATAATAATAGTAGTAATTATTGTTTTTATTATTATTTTATTTTACTATTTATTAATATTATGTCTTTGTACCTAATATCATGCAGTTTTATTCACATTAACATATCTATAAATAGGTAACTATTACCAAATTATTCATTTACAGTGGTAGCATGTATGAGTAATTCAGATTTAACTGTTAATATAATCAATTAATCTGTATAAAAGGTCTACAATGAAATATAGAAAAAGAAAATTCAACAAAAAGAACAAGGAAATAAGTATTATTTTATTTTTATTATTATTTTATTTCTTTCTTTATTTTTATAATAATAATAATAATTATAATAATAATTATTATTATTTTAGTTTTTTAATTTTTTTTTAGGCTTTCTTTCTTCTATTTTCAACTGGTGAACCAGCCAGCAAGTCTGCTGTTTTTCTAAAGCACAATCTCTCCAGCGGAATGTATCAGTTACAGACATGAGACAAACCATTCAACACTGATAATGGTCAGCTTTTATTTATGCAAAATCTTTATCCCAAAAAAAACAAAAACAAAAAACAGTTTGCTGTGAATGATTATAAAGTGTGAGCTGAGTCTTGCTTCAATTTGTTAGTTTATCTAAATCTGCTAGTCCATCTAACACTCCCCCCCCCCCTCCAGACTGAAAATGCTGCTGTCTGCTTTGCCTCCCTGTGCTCCTTCATCCAGAGTGGGGGGGGGGGGGGGGGCGGGCTCTAAAGCAGGAGGTGTGTTACTGGCCAGATCACAAGGTGAATACAGAGGGGTAAAAAGACAAAAAAAAAGAAAACTAATGCAGCCACCACATCTAATGATTGGTAAGTTGCGATATACAGTGGAACATTGGATTAGTTCCGAGTGTCACCGGCGCCCCCACACCTCTGGCCAAATGCGGTACTGCACACCCCATTAGCTTGAATTCTACTCGTTTTGCGAAACACTTGCAAACCGAGTCAGAATCCACGAAAAAAAAAGTTGCTCGTCTTTTAAAACGCTTGTTAACCGCGTTACTCGTAAACCAAGGTTCCGCTGTATTACAGTTTCGGTTTTGGGTTACATACCACTTTAACGGCTTGCTGACCGGCCGGGGTACTGCGGGGCGGCGGCTCCTGCAGGCAGAATCACGTACCTGTATGCGATTCTGCTCCGCCGGGTCTGGGGCTCGCGCCCGCCACCAGCGACCTGCTCCCACTCTGATTGGACACACCGGGAGCCAATCAGCGGGTCTGGCGGGCTTGATGTTCGCCGCCGCCCCAGGATCGTTCGTGACGCAGGCAGAATGGCGATCCGTCTATGTAAACAAGGCAGAGCGTCATTCTGTGAGAAGGGAAGATAGCAGGAACACGGATCTCTGCCACAGTTAAAGCGCCTCCAGTTAACCCTTTGATCGCCCCCTGATGTTAACCCCTTCCCTGCCAATGTCATTAGTACAGTGACAGTGCATATTTTTGTAGCACTGATCACTGTATTGGTGTCAGATTTGTGCGCCAAAATGTCACAGTCCCGATATAAGTCGCTAATCGCTGCCATTACTAGTAAAAAAAAAAAATTCCATAAATCTATCCCATAGTTTGTAGACGTGATAACTTTTGCGCGAACCAATCAATACTGTCAGGAACTTGGTAGGAGGCGGAGATGCTGGGAGGTCTCCCCCTGCGGCCCAGTGCAGCACGCCCCTGAAGGTGACACAGGAGGTGTGGTGCCCACAGAAGGACGGGTTGCATGATTGCTGGAACGGGTTGCCAGGAACTTTTCGGGACAGGCAAAGTGTAATGCAAGGCAGGGGTGCTTGGAAAGTCCAGGAGATGCGGACCAGTGGAGCAGACCGGATAGCTGAGTCGGGAGTCAGGCCTGGGGTCATTCACAGTAAGACAGTCCAAGATCAGACTGACCAAGGGTCCGCCGAGTCTTTGCACAGGAGACGGGTAAAGGCAGAGTCCGTAAGCCAGGCGGGATCAGATGCAGGGGGCAAGCAGGATACAAGTCAGGATTCAAGCCAAGGGGTCAAGTGGGAAGTTCAAGAAGAGCAGGTCAGGGCAAGGCGGGTTGGTACACAGGAAATCAGATCAGCAGGATACACAAGGCACAGGAACACAGAAGGAGGCTGACGATAAACCAGCAATGCACCATTGTCAGCGCATGCGCGTTCGCCTGTTCACGGCGCTGCGCGTCGTCGTGCGTTGATTCGCGCCAGCGTGCCTTTGCCTACGCCGGTTCGTGATCCCTGCACTATTGCACCTGGGGTTGCGCCTATTTTTCTGATAAATATACACTTATTCTACAGCTCCGGCAGAAGACGGCGGCAGGAGATGATGGTGGCGGGAGAAGACGGCACCGGGAGAGACGGCGGCGGGGGAAGACTGCACCGAGAGTGTCAGGGCTGGGCTCGGCCCTTCCTTCTCTGAGATGGCTGCTCAGCTGTTGGCTAATTGCCAGCTCCTATCTCTCCAACAGAGAATCACCTGTTGATGATATCCTGCTCATCAGTCCTGATTACTTAAGCCGTCCAGCCCAGAGGATCTCTGCCTTCGCCTTGGTCAACATCACAGAGACTTTCTCCTGCGCTGCTGTTAAAGACTTGCTTGGCTGACATTTCACAGTGTTTCCCATGTATTCCAATGGCTCTAGTTGACACCGCGCGCCGATTTGCCCAGGAGAGCCGACCTGCCGCCGTATTATGACGGCGGCTGGTCGGCTACTGGTTAAAACAAGTAAAAAATTGTTTTGTTTTTTCTAAATTTTCAACCTTTTTTCTTTTTATATACCAAAAAAAAAACCAATTTGCAAATGCCTGCAGACTAAACCTGTTTGACGCATACTGTTAGACAGGTCAATTTGGTTGGTTGGTAAGTAGAGCTTTTGACACCCTGGCTCCACCCCTGACTCCACCCCTTTACCCTGCCCATGTATACCCCACCTTTCTAATGAAGTTCCCGGCAAATGCAAGCCACTAGCACCCATCAAATGCAGCCTCACCAGCGTCCATCAAATGCAGCCTCACCAGCGCCCATCAAATGCAGCCTCACCAGCGCCCATCAAATGCAGCCTCACCAGCGCTCATCTATGATTGTTTGCTTGCTTCTATTCATTCGGGAGTCGGGACACAGACACAGTTCTCCGCCGGCGCTGCGCCTTTGACACTATGTGCGAACGGAGCGGCGGCTGCCTGCTGATGCTGAAACTTAGTTGCTTGCTGCAGAGAGAAGAGAGTAGGAACACCAGTGGCCAGCGCCCTAGGCAGCAGTGCGCCCTAGGCGGCTGCCTAGTTTGCCTAGTGGTAGCACCAGACCTGCCTCTAATGCTCCTTGCTGGAAGGGCCAGTTATAGGTGGGGGGGGAGTGGCTAACTTTTTGTAAACCAATCAATATACACTTATTGGGATTTTTTCTTTTTTTTAAACCAAAGACATGTAGCAGAATAAATTTTGGCAGTGGCGGCCCGTCCATACGGGGCGCGCGGGTCGCCGCCCCCCTATCCATGCGTCTGGCCCCCTAATCTACATTTGGTGCACTGGACGCATGGATTCCAATGGGGGGGGGGGGCTGTTTTTTTTAGAGCCAAAGGCTCCGATTGGCTTAAAAAAAGGGTGGTCTCGGGGAGCAGTGATCCCACCCAGTTGTGTGAGAATAGCGAATGAATATTCGCTATTCTCACACTGATCCTCCTCCTGGCAAAAAACGAAGCGGGTCCTGAAACCCTTCACCTGATTGGCTGAAAGGACAGGCGATCCTATTGGAGGCCTAGGAGGAGGAGGGAAGAGGCGCACAGTGGAAGCCGCCGTGATGCAGAGGAGGAGGAGATGCCCGCCCGTCACAGTGCTGCCCGCTCCGGAACCCGGTGGGGGTAAGTCCTGGATGACCGATCACGAGACCCCCCAGAGGGGTAGTTGTTTGCAGTCCCACCCCCCCAAAAAAAAAAAAAAAAAAAAAAAACACTAGCCGCCACTGCATTTTGGCCGAAATTTATGAAGAATTCGATTCTTTTAGAAACATAGAAAAGTGACAGCAGAAAAAAGACCAAGTATTCCATCGAGTCTGCCAGTTTTTTGTTTTTTTTTCGTTGGATATATTTTATTTTTTTTTATAATTAAATTTTATTTTATTAAAAATCAGTTTAACAATCAACTAAAAACAAAGACGTGTGTCCATAATATCAAAAAGCTGAAGTGGGTAATTTTTTTATTATTTGAAGAACCAATGAAAATGTACGAACGTCAACTTCCACCCCTCCCCAGAGTCAGCTTTGCCATCCTCCCCTCCCCCCCTCCATCGTGTATTTGTCTTTCTACTATGCTGGACTGGTGACCCTGAGATTTGGGGCGTATATCTAAAAAAATAAAAATTTCCCATCTCCATCCTGGCATGACATCCTATTTACTATAATTCCTCCGTTATCAGTGTATGTTTTTTTTTTTTTTTGCGGCTTGTGAGCGACCGCGCATTGTAGATCTGGGGCGGGCGTTTTTTTTTTTTTTTTTGTTTTCTTTTTTCGAGGAATGTCTCATGGATTTCTGATGAAGAGAATCTCGCCGGTGATGCGCGGTCCTTGGAAAGGAATAAACAATTTTTTTTTTTTTCATGTTTGAGTAGCGACGTTTCCTTCACTAGTAAATATTGTCCGACTTCAACCAAAACACTCGCCGCGGCCAAACATCACGCGCTCTTTTATGTCACAAAATTTCCTGCCGTAATCTTCTCGCCGGACAGACACAACATCAACATGGAGATATTTATTGGCGCAACGCTCGGAATTAAAGGAGAACTCCTGGAAAGCAAAAAAAAATCTGATTCCATCAATATCTACTGAAAAATCGTATTTCTAAAGCAAACGTAAAAGACGCATTATTAAAGTTTAATCTGCTTATAGCTCCACCCCCCCCTATCAACATGCTAATGACATTTTTAAATCAAATATTTCCGTTTTTACTACTACAGACCTTATTTTAGTCCCAGTGATGTCATCACCGGGTGTCTGTGCTTCTCTATACAAAGCAGGCAGATCATGGCTGGTGGGAGGGGCCGGCAGGGGGCTGTACATAGCTTCCTGAAAAGATCACAGCACCCCCCTCAAGAGCTCTGATGCAAGCAGTGGGCGGGCTCTTGGGAGGAGTTATGTAAGTATCAAAATGTCTCGATGGGTGGGTGTCAGTCTGGAGAAGTGGGCGTTCCTAGGCAGGCTGTATTTGCATAGGTAACACCCACATGTGATGTTGATCCTCCATGACTGAACTAACTTAAATCCAACGAACGAAAGGGGCGGGCCAAGGACAGTCAGGGAGGAGTTATGCAAATATTAAAATGCCCACCACTGCTTACATCAGGGTCCCCAGGGTTTCTTAATTTACATCAGGATCCACAGAGTACTCCATCCTTACATAAGAGTCCCAAGAGCCCCTCCCCCTTACATTAGGGCCCCCAGAGTCTGCCCTCCTACATCAGGGTCCCTAGAGCCCCCCCTTCATTGTGGCCCCCAGACTCCTATTCCTTTACACCAGGGTCCCCCACTTTCTTCTATCAGAGTTTTCACTGCTCACATCAGGGTCCCCAGGGTTTCTCCCTTTACATCAGGGTCTCCAGAGTCTCCCTCTTACATCAGGGCCCCTCTCCCTGTAAATCAGGGTCCTCAGGGTTTCTCCCTTTACGTCAGGGTCCCCAGAGCCCCCCTTACATCAGGGTCCCCAGAGCTCCCCCATTAAATCAGGATCCCCAGAGATCCCCTCTTACATCAGGGATTCCAGAGTCCCCCTTACATCAGGGTCCCCAGAGTTCCCCCATTACATCAGGACCCCTTTCCCTTTGTATCAGGGTCCCCAGAGCTCCCCCCTTACATCAGGGTCCCTAGAGCCCCCCCTTTCATTGTGGCCCCCACACTCCTATTCCTTTACACCAGGGTCCTCCACTTCCTTCCATCAGAGTTTTCACTGCTCACATTAGGGTCCCCAGGGTTTCTCCCTTTACATCAGGGTCTCCAGAGTCCCCCTCTTACAACAGGGTCCCCAGATCTCTCCCCTTACATCAGGGTCCCTCTCCCCTTAAATCAGGGTTTCTCCCTTTACATCAGGGTCCCCAGAGCTCCCCCATTACATCAGGGTCACCAGCTCTCCCATTACATCAGGATCCCCAGAGCACCCCTCTTACATCAGGGTCCCCAGAGCTCCCCCATTACATCAGGGTCCCCAGAGCTCCCCCATTACATCAGGGTCCCCAGAGCCCCCCTTACATCAGCGTCCCCAGAGCTCCCCCCTTACATCAGGGTCCCCAGAGCTCCCCCATTACATCAGGGTCCCCAGAGCTCCCCCATTACATCAGGGTCCCCAGAGCTCCCCCATTACATCAGGGTCCCCAGAGCTCCCCCATTACATCAGGGTCCCCAGAGCTCCCCCATTACATCACGGTCCCCAGAGCTCCCCCATTACATCACGGTCCCCAGAGCTCCCCTCTTACATCAGGGTCCCCAGAGCTCCCCTCTTACATCAGGGTCCCCAGAGCCCCCCTTACATCAGCGTCCCCAGAGCTCCCCCCTTACATCAGGGTCCCCAGAGCTCCCCCATTACATCAGGGTCCCCAGAGCTCCCCCATTACATCAGGGTCCCCAGAGCTCCCCCATTACATCACGGTCCCCAGAGCTCCCCCATTACATCAGGGTCCCCAGAGCTCCCCTCTTACATCAGGGTCCCCAGAGCTCCCCTCTTACATCAGGGTCCCCAGAGCTCCCCTCTTACATCAGGGTCCCCAGAGTTCCTTCAACATAGATCAGGGACCCTCATTACACCAGGATCCATTCTCAACTAGAGGAAGCAGGGTGTAAGTTGGACATATACGTGTGTATATACAGTATCTCACAAAAGTAAGTACACCCCTCACATTTTTGTAAATCTTTTCTTCTATCTTTTCATGTGACAACACTGAAGAAATGACACTTTGCTACAATGTAAAGTAGTGAGTGTACAGCTTGTATAACAGTGTAAATTTGCTGTCCCCTCAAAATAACTCAACACACAGCCATTAATGTCTAAACCGCTGGCAACAAAAGTAAGTACACCCCTAATATATATATATATATATATATATATATATATATATATATATATATATATATATATATATATATATATATATATATATATATATATATATATGTATGTATGTATGTATATATATATATATATATATATATATATATATATATATATATATATATATATATATATAAATAATGTTTGGGGGTCCTAAGTAACTTTCTAGCAAAAAAATACTGATTTTTACTTGTGAGAAAAAGAGTGTCAGAAAAAGGCCCGGTCAGCAAGGGAAACCTCTTCTTTTTTGTTTGCATTGGTATATGTCCGCCCTGGCGGTGTCCAGCCACCCGCGCCATTTTTCAACAAAGTCTTGCAAATTAGCTTTGAAAATGGTCAGAGAAAAATTGACAAGACTTCAGTTGGGTTGATGGTTTATGTTGGGGGTTGGCGGACATCCCGTTGCGCTCGCCGTACCTGGAGCGTACCGAATTTTGCCCGATTCTCCCCCCCCCCCAAAGTCTACATGCGGTATGAAGTCACTCTTTATTGCACTGGCACGGGCAACCTTCTCCACTATCCTCCATAGGATACGTGTTGGTAAATACGGACGTCACCTGGGAGCGCGGGACTTATGTAAAGTCATCGGAAATCTTATTATATCTGCCCTGAAGTCTAGACACGACGGCCATCTCTGATCTTCCTGGGGGGGGGGGAGTTCAGCCAGGTCAGCAATTAAAAATATCCCGATAAGTCGGGTCAGTAGGTAAAGCTGGATTATATAACTCTGTGATGCAACTTTTCCATTGGCGTCACCCCCCCCACTCCTCTCCTCTCCCCCCCACTCCTCTCTTCCCCCCCCCCACTCCTCTCCTCTCCCCCCCACTCCTCTCCTCTCCCCCCCCACTCCTCTCCTCCCCCCCCCACTCCTTTCCTCTCCCCCCCCACTCCTTTCCTCTCCCCCCCCACTCCTTTCCTCTCCCCCCCACTCCTCTCCTCCCCCCCCCCACTCCTCTCCTCGATAGAGCTCACCAATCCTAATCTTAAGGAAGAACTCCGAGTAGAAAAGCACATTTTTAGCTTCTGTAAAGTGAAATGATCCTCCCACATCTGCTTTTCTTTTGGAAGGGGAAATAAAGGTCAGAATGGCGGCTGTGCCAACAAGGCCGGCGCCCAATAACATGCTGGGCACCAACCAGCCATCACACACAATGCAGTATCATCATCAGTGACACCCAACCCAGCTAACAATAACCTTCACCTACCCTGACTACACACAGGGAGATACATATTATATTTCATTTCAGATCCTTACAGAGGTTACAGAGCCCAACCCTGTTCAAGCCAATTAGAGCCTCAGGCTCTAATCACGTGCTTCCATAAAAAAAAAATGAATCTGGCGCCCCGCATTGAAATTAGGGGGGCAGCACCCCTGTGCCCCTTAGGGACCAGCTGCCGCTGGTCTCCATGATTGGAAAACCCGAAATCCATTTTGCCCTCTTACATCAGGGTCCCCCAGAGTCCCCCCTTTCTTCAGGGCCCCCAGAGTACCCTTCCATACATCATGGAGCAAGAGTCCCACACTCCCTTACATGAGAGTTCCCACTGCTCATATCAGGTCCCCCAGAACCCTCCCCTCTTACATCAGGGTCCCCAGAGTCCCCCCCTTACATCATGGTCCCCAAAGTTCCCCCTCTTACATCAGGGTCCCCAGAGTCCCCCCTCTTACATCATGGTCCCCAGAGTCCCCCCTCTTACATCAGGGTCCCCAGAGTCCCCCTCTTATATCAGGGTCCCCAGAGTCCCCCTCTTACATCAGGGTCCCCAGAGTCCCCCCCTCTTACATCAGGGTCCCCAGAGTCCCCCTCTTACATCAGGGTCCCCAGAGTCCCCCCTCTTACATCATGGTCCCCAGAGTCCCCCCTCTTACATCATGGTCCCCAGAGTCCCCCTCTTACATCATGGTCCCCAGAGTCCCCCTCTTACATCATGGTCCCCAGAGTCCCCCTCTTATATCATAGTTCCCAGAGTCCCCCTCTTACATCAGGGTCCCCAGAGTCCCCCTCTTACATCAGGGTCCCCAGAGTCCCCCTCTTACATCAGGGTCCCCAGAGTCCCCCTCTTACATCAGGGTCCCCAGAGTCCCCCTCTTACATCAGGGTCCCCAGAGTCCCCCCCTTACATCAGGGTCCCCAGAGTCCCCCCTCTTACATCAGGGTCCCCAGAGTCCCCCCTTTTACATCATGGTTCCCAGAGTCCCCCTCTTACATCAGGGTGCCCAGAGTCCCCCCTCTTACATCATGGTCCCCAGAGTCCCCCTCTTACATCATGGTCCCCAGAGTCCCCCTCTTATATCATAGTTCCCAGAGTCCCCCTCTTACATCAGGGTCCCCAGAGTCCCCCTCTTACATCAGGGTCCCCAGAGTCCCCCTCTTACATCATGGTCCCCAGAATCCCCCTCTTACATCATGGTCCCCAGAGTCCCCCTCTTAAATCAGGGTCCCCAGAGTCCGCCTCTTACATCATGGTCCCCAGAGTCCCCCTCTTACATCATGGTCCCCAGAGTCCCCCTCTTACATCATGGTCCCCAGAATCCCCCTCTTACATCATGGTCCCCAGAGTCCCCCCTTTTACATCATGGTTCCCAGAGTCCCCCTCTTACATCAGGGTGCCCAGAGTCCCCCCTCTTACATCATGGTCCCCAGAGTCCCCCTCTTACATCATGGTCCCCAGAGTCCCCCTCTTATATCATAGTTCCCAGAGTCCCCCTCTTACATCAGGGTCCCCAGAGTCCCCCTCTTACATCAGGGTCCCCAGAGTCCCCCTCTTACATCATGGTCCCCAGAATCCCCCTCTTACATCATGGTCCCCAGAGTCCCCCTCTTAAATCAGGGTCCCCAGAGTCCGCCTCTTACATCATGGTCCCCAGAGTCCCCCTCTTACATCATGGTCCCCAGAGTCCCCCTCTTACATCATGGTCCCCAGAATCCCCCTCTTACATCATGGTCCCCAGAGTCCCCCTCTTACATCATGGTCCCCAGAGTCCCCCTCTTAAATCAGGGTCCCCAGAGTCCGCCTCTTACATCATGGTCCCCAGAGTCCCCTTCTTACATCATGGTCCCCAGAGTCCCCCTCTTACATCATGGTCCCCAGAATCCCCCTCTTACATCAGGGTCCCCAGACTCCATTCTACTAAATCTTGGTCCTCTCTCCTTTCATCAAGGGTCTCAGAGTCCCCCCCCCCCCATGAATCAGTGTCTCCAGAGTCCCCCCCCCATACTTCAGTGCCCCCAGAGCACCCCCTTATATCAGGGTCCCCAGATTCCCCCCCCTCTGTTCCAGGAGAGAAGCCGCTAGAACTGTGCTAGACTGAAGGGGGAGGCGGGAGGTAGGATTTAGCGCTCCCCGAGTGTTCTGGTTGCAGAGACGCACGCTCTCCTATGGGATACGATGGACGCCACATAATAAATATACTTTGTAGCAAAAATTCCAACAAACAAAATGAGAAAAATGATAAACAATCGTCTTTGATGCGTCTGATGATTCCGCGCACAGCGCAGGAAATACAACAAATAACTTGGCGAGAAGCGACTTTGAACCAAAAAGTAAAATAAATAAGACGATTGGAAAATAAAGAAAGCTTCGTGTTGGTTCCATTCCTGCGCTGATGGATGTCCCTTCCCGGGGAGAACGGATCTCTCTTCAAATAATTTCATCTTTATAAGAGATCTTTTAGATCCTCAGGCATTAAATATGAACAAAGCACATCCCTATATAGCACATGTGTCAAACAAATCCGGCATTCCAGGCCTTTTCATGTGGCCCTCGCACTTCTACTACAACTGCGGCACCCCCCCTTGTCTTCACCCCCCACCTTGTCGTCTCAGCAATTGGCAGCAGAGAGGAGGACATAACTCCTCCTACAGATCCTGCACCTCTCTGTGCAGCAACAGCACCCCCTCGCCTCTCCCCCCCCCTGGTCTCAGCGTTCAGAAAACTCCTGCCCTCCTCTTAGTCCTTCTCCAGACCCTGCACTTTCTGCTTCCCAGCTCTGTCCTCAGCTTCTTCCCAGCAGCAGAAGGAGGGTTGCACTGTGATGTAAGCTGAGGGTGAGGGACTCTTGATTTCTGATGGTGGTGGTGGTGGTGGGGGGGGATCCTTGACATCTGATGTAAAGGGGGGGGGGGGGGGGGCTCTGGACATTTAGTCTCAGATACAACCAGACCTTTGAGGCAACCTTAAGGATGATGCGGCCCGCAATGAAATCGAGTTTGACACCCCCTCTTAATGTAACCCTGCAAAAATCTGTTCTAGATAAAAAATATTAAAAAAAATAAAAGATAAAAAAAGAGAGCTGCGAGCACAGGTCAGCAGATACCAACCCAATCAATACATTTCAACAAAAGCGCTTATCCCGATTCAACAAATAAATGTGATTACAAATGACGATACAAACAGTCTGCAATGCAATCTATACAAATATATAATAATGTGTGAAATAATAAAGAAAAAAAAAGTCCACAAATGTGCAAAAAAAAAAAGTGATGCTTCCCAAAAGTGACTCCAAGATAGACAAGCAGGAAGAGGCGCCCCAAATGTAGAGCGGAAATGAAGGTAAAGCTTTCCAATAGACAGCGGGCCGCTCTCTTGTTCTGGGGCGACGTCATTTGACGCCCGTGGGGCCCGCAGCACGTCGATCGCCGGTGAGCTGTGTCCCTGGGGCGCGGCGTGACCCCGATCTCGATAAAGAGCCGATGGCGCGACTCTTTACCCATGTGATCAGCTGTGTCCAATCAAAGCTGATCACCTGTAGCCAAGGAAATGCCAGTTGTTGGCTCTCCTCTCCTCACACTGACAGCGTGTGAGGAGAGGAGAGCCAATCAGCGGCATTTCCTCACAGGGGAGATCTGCTCGGATCATCAGTGCGGTCCCAACACTGCCCAGCAGTGATGCCAATCAGTGCCCACCAGTGATGCCAATCTGTGCCCATCAGTGATGCCTTTCAGTGCCCATCAGTGCCTGCTTGTCTGCGCCGCCAATCAGTGCTGTCTATCAGAGCCCATCAGTGCTGCATATTAGTACCTCCTCATCAGTGCCACCTATTAGTTCCCATCAGTGCTGCCTCATCAGAGCCGCCTATCATTGCCCATCAGTGCTGCCTATCAGTGCCACCCATCAGTGACCATCAGTACTGCCTCATCAGAGCCGCCTATCACTGTCCATCAATGCTACATATCAGTGCTCATCAGTGCTGCCTATCAGAGCCCATCAGTGCTACATATTAGTACCTGCCCATCAGTGCCACCTATCAGTACCCATCAGTGCTGCCTCATCAGAGCCGCCTATCAGTGCCCATCAGTGCCACCCATAAGTACCCATCAGTGCTGCCTCATCAGAGCCGCCTAAAGGTGCCCATCAGTGCCACCTATCATTGCCCATCAGTACTGCTTATCAGTGCCCAGTGCCTCCCATCAGTACCCATCAGTGCTGCCTCAGAGCTGCCTGTCATTGCCCATCAGTGCCTATCAGAGCCGCCTATCAGTACCCATCAGTGCTGCCTCATCAGAGCCGCTTATCATTGCCCATCAGTGCTGCCTATCAGTGCCACCCATCAGTGTCACCCATCAGTACTCATCAGAGCTGCCTATCAGTGCCACCTATCATTGTCCATCAGTACTGCCTATCAGTGCCCATTAGTGCCACCCATCAGTACCCATCAGTGCTGCCTCATCAGAGCTGCCTATTAGTGCCCATCAGAGCCACCTATCAGTGCCACTTATCAGCGCCCATCAGTGAAGGAGAAAAAATACTTATTTTCAAAATTTTGTAACAGAAACTAAGAAAAACTTTTTTTTCCACAATTTTCAGTCTTTTTTCATTTTTAGCAAAAAATATAAACCCCGGAGGTGATTAAATTGGCCAGGGCAGGGGGGGGTAAAAGTGCCCGGTATTGAAGTGGTTAAGGGATAAACCCCACACAGATCCACGCTGATTGGAACAGCCTCAAACAAACTTCCATGGCTCCTCAAATCCACTCTCAGTATAAGAGGGCATATATGACATAAAAACCCATAGAGTAGCATGTTGTAATAGTAAGAATTTATTTAAAAAAACAAACATATTGCACTCACATGTCTGAAGATAAAAGCAAGCAGATCAATGTTGTAAAATTTGCAGCCTAGCAAAAAAACTTGGCGACACAGTCCTTCTGGCTTGCAGCTGCTGTACGTGATGACGTCACATTGAGCACCATCCTGAATCTCTTATATGACCCCTAAATGAATGGATATGGTTATTGTTAGTAATTTATTTGTGGGCTTAACCATTTATTTTTTTGCGCATTCATTCTTCTTGCTGCATGTTCCGGGGGGGGGGGGGGGGGGGGCGGGGGGCGTGGCAGGGGGTGTGTCCCTTGCATACATGCTTTAGACTAAAGGTGTCCTTTCCCTTAGAAATTTGGAAGGTATGTTGCAATCTGATTGTACAAACTTCTTTAGATCTATCACTACAACTATGGTGCACAGTAACTAAAATTCTTTAGTTCGTTTTTAAAGTGGTGTTCCGGCCAAAATTATACTTTTTAAATAAAAATACCCCTATAATACACAAGCTTAATGTATTCTAGTAAAGTCAGTCTGTAAACTAAGGTCTGTTTTGTTAGTTTATAGCAGTAGTTTGTTATTTTATAAACTTACAGCAGGCCGTGGCCATCTTAAGTGTGGGTATCTGAAGCCAAACTGTATTTCTTCCTGGATCTCATCCTTGCAGATCTCGCACATGCTCAGTGCAGCACAAGCAGTGTAATAGGTTTCAGGTCAGGTTTCCATAGCAACGGCAGTTTCAGAGGAAGTTGCCGCCCTTTCCCAGAAGGCATTGCAAACAGGAAATGATGCGATGGGCCGCGGCCAGGGAGGAGGAAGTGAAAAATGAATACAGCAGATATACAGTAGGTGCTGAGAAAAAAAATATCCAATTTGTTTACAGTGCACAGTTTAGTGAGGAATGATGAAGAGTTGTAAAAGTGGGTGGAACTCCACTTTAAGCCACAGTTAAAGCCCCAGGACAGCTGCCCACATTCCAGCTTCCTTCTGGCACTCTTCAGTGAGTTCTCCAGACTAGATCCTTATGTGAAGTCACCTAATTAGCTCCAAAAGGTACTTGGGATTAGCTCCTCCCCCACACTAGCTCTGCTATAGCGGCGGTTGAACATCAGCCATCTCCAGTAGAACTGCCTCAGAGGGGCAACAGCCCCTGAGGCTGTAGAATTTCTCCAGCAAATCAAGAACATGCCTGCTCCTGACTCCAGGCTATTTGTTCTCCCCAGTCACCTACTGGGCACACCTCCCCAGGGATTGGCTGCAGCTAGTGCCGGGACAAGCATGCCAAACCACCAAAATCCTCTACCTCTAAGATTTCCCCTCCTAGTACACATCTTCTCTCCTCCCCCTCCACTTTATATCCCCCCAAAATTTCCACCAAATCTTCCCCCTAACCCCCCCTATCACAAATTCCATTAAATCACCACTCTTAGCACCCCCCCCCCAAATTTCCCGTTCTAGAACAATACATACTCCCTGCCGCCCCTCAAATTCCACCTTCCAACACGAACCGCCCCCCCCCCCCACCTCACATGATACCACAGTGCCCAGAGCAGCCAACTTTCCTTGTCCCAGCCCTCTGGATGCAGCACAATAAATATTCAAGCTGCCCGTTTGACTCTCCCAGCCCCCCCCCTATGTTCTAGAAACCTCTAGAAAGCAGGGGAAAACAATCAAACCCGCAACCTGTGAGATCCAGAACAGCCCAAAGGAATCAAAAGCTGCTCCAATGATTTAAAAAAGGAACCAAAAAGAACTACGTTTCCCTAGCAGCCTATACTAGGAGGGCACTACCTGTGTATGGCGACCCTTATACTTTAGGAGGACGGGTACGAGATGAAATCTGATTGGCTCCCTACAGGTGACTAAATAAATCCGGCAGCCTGTATTTTGGAATCCTGGTTTCTCGCGCAGTTGGTGGTGTGGATCGCGGCGATGGAATACTTCTCCTTTTTTATTTATCCTTCTTTAGAAGAGACATTTTCATCAGGAAGCTAAGAATAGATTAATTTATTCATTCTCCCAACTTGGCAGGACAAAAGAAAACTCCCGACGCTCCTTGTTTTTCTCCTTCCTTTTAGATCGGATCGCGGTCGCGGAAGGACGCAGCCAACATTTAATACCGCGGGAGAAAACACTGATACCCCTCCATGGGGGCTTCCTATGATCCCCTGGGGACAGTCACAGTGCAAAGGACCCACAATATTCCTCCAAGTGTGCTTAAAGGGCCACTCCGCCCAGAACTGCTAAGTCAGCGCTGGGCAGAAGATGAAATGTTAAATCCATCGACCTCTTTAGTTGAATTTCCAGCTATAGCAAGGGGCTCCCCACCCGCCGTCCCCCCACCAGCTGGGTTTTTGTTACAAAAATTTAAGATACAGAACTGAAATTCAAATGTAACCTTATGTAACAATATCCATACCGGGAATTCTTCAAACATTTGCCTGCCGGGAGCTTTCACCCCCCTTCCTGCCCAGGCCAATTTTCATCTTTCAGCGATGTTGCACTTTGAATGACAATTGCGCGGTCATGTAACACTGTACACATATGACATTTTTTCTTTTGGTGGTATTTAATCACCACTGGGGGGTTTTATTTTTGCTAAACAAATGCAAAAAGCCTAATAATTAAAAAGAAAAACATTTTTTTTTTCATAGTTTGTTCTAAAATTTAGCAAACAGGTATTTTTTCTCTTTCACTGATGGGCACTAATGAGGCTGCACTGATGGGTGGCAGTGGTACTGACGGGTGCTGATGTGGCGCTGATGGGCACTGAGAGGCTGCACTGATGGGCACTGATGGGTGGCACTGATGGGCGCTGATGAGGCGGCACTGGTGGGCACTGATAGGCTGCACTTATGGGCACTGATAGGTGGCACTGATGGACACTGATAGGTGGCAATGATTGGCTCTGATAGGCGGCGCTGAAGGGGTATGATAGGCAGCACTGATGGGCACTGATAGGCAGCACTGATGGGCACTGATAGGCAGTGGAAGGTTTTTTCATAGTTTGTTCTAAAATTTAGCAAACAGGTATTTTCTCTCTTTCACTGATGGACAATAATGAGGCTGCACTGATGCGTGGCAGTGGAACTGATGGGTGCTGATGAGGTGGCACTGATGGGCACAGATGAGGCTGCACTGATGAGGCTACACTGGTGGGCACTGAGAGGCTGCACTGATGGGCACTGATGGGCACTGATGAGGCTGCACTGGTGGGCACTGATGGGGCAGCACTGATGGGCACTGATGGGGCTGCACTGGTGGGCACTGAGAGGCTGCACTGGTGGGCACTGAGAGGCTGCACTGGTGGGCACTGAGAGGCTGCACTGATGGGCACTGAGAGGCTGCACTGATGGGCACTGATGGGACTGCCCTGATGGGCACTGATGAGGCTGCACTGATGGGGCTGCACTGATGGGCACTGATGAGGCTGCACTGATGGGCACTGATGAGGCTACACTGGTGGGCACTGAGAGGCTGCACTGATGGGCACTGATGAGGCTACACTGGTGGGCACTGACAGGCTGCACTTTTGGTCATTGATACGTGGCACTGATGGACACTGATAGGTGGCAATGATAGGCTCTGATAGGCGGCGCTGAAGGGCTATGATAGGCAGCACTGATGGGCAATGATAGGCAGCACTGATGGGCACTGATAGGTGACACTGATGAGGGGGCAATGAATGGCAGCACTGATGGGCACTGGTTGGCAGCACTGGTGGACAATGTTGGGACTGCACTGATAATCAGTGCTCTGCTGATCAGTGTAGATGTCCCTTTCACACAAGCCGGTTATCGGCTCTCCTCTCCTCATGCTGTCAGCGTGAGGAAAGGACCGCCGCTAACCGGCTTGCGTTTACATCGTGATCAGCTATGATTGGACACAGCTGATCAAGTGGTAAAGGGCCGCTGTGATTTGTGATTTGCCCTTTACGCCGAACTGTGGTCAGCTGAGTCCGTAGGATCCCATGATCGTGAGCAACACGATCACAGGAGGACCTCCATGGACACCCTCCCAGCAAAGTAAGCCCGTATTGTAGCTGTTTTTGGGATGTAGTGTGGGCGGGAAGGAGTTAACCCCTTCCCGCCGCCCTTTAAGAGGTTCCAAATACCAGGAGGCAGAGGCGGGCATTCCGATCACGTGACCGCTGTGATTGGCCGCCACAGTGGCTGCATGATTGGAAAGCTCCCGGTTGCAAGTATGGATCGGGAGCTTTTCGGTTACTGCGCCGATTCTTCCCGGAATCCCAAAACACGAGATGTGAACAGGGCATTAAAAGCGAGCGTTTCATGAGCATTTTTGAAGCTCCATGAACGCCTGTCAAAATTGTGTGCACTGCAGCGCCCAGTGTTGTTCACATGACGTTGCATTGTGTCAAAATTGACCCAACGTGTGTCGTTTGCCAGGCTGTGCCACTTCCCAAATGCCACTATTGATGTCCATTGATGGAGTTTTAAACTCAATGCAAAGCTTTAAAAGCGCACCAAAAAAACACGCCATTAATGCATCTTAAAGGCCTGAGGCAGACTGTGGGTGGAGCTAACTACATCTATGGGGAACAAGACTGAAATGTTGGCAAGTATAACCTTGTGACTTGCTACAGAGATACAATGTTGCAGTCTGATCACTGGAGATGGCTGCAGCAGACTGATAACATTGTCTCAACTTAGGTAAATAGACACATGCAATTCGTTTCGTTACCAATTTGTTTTTTTAACAAATTTCGACAAATTCATTAATTCGGAAATATCCGTAATTTTTAAAGGCGATTACTGCGATTGCCGCACGATCCTGTTGCCGCAGATTTTCTGGTGCCACTAAAGGGCACCCAAATGCGCACTGCCCGCTGTGCTGCAATTGCCATACTATTTGGAAGCGCAGCAATTCTGCCCATGATTCCAATTTGCAAAGTGTGAATGGAGCCTAAGGCCTCATGTATATTGCAGCTACCAAACTGATGTAGTAGTTGGGAAGAGAGAAGAAAAGGGCTCTGCTGAATAAATCTTCTTCATAAGTACAGTGACTATATAGGTTTAGAAACATTCAAGCAGTGGCGGCTGATGCTCAATTTTCTTGGCGGGGGGACAGCCACCCCCCCCAAGACAGCCAGTCCCCCAGAATTTGATCGCTAGATCGCCGCTTTTCCCCTCTGACGCTCACCCGTCGCCCACCAGGCCCCCTGCCAGCCCCTGCACTTACCCCATCCCGGTCACGGCTTCGGCAGCTGCCTCTTCCCAAGTCCCGCTGATTGCTTCTCCTGCCGGCCAATCAGGACTTTGGACCCGCGGCCAATCGGGTCTTAGGACTCATAGCCAATCAGGTCTCAGGACCCGCTTCCTGATTGGCCCGGGAGGAGAAACCGGAAGACATTAGCAAATATTATTTGCTATTGTCACACAACTGGGTGGGCTCAGGTTGAGGTGCTCTGCCTCAGGCTCTAACCATGTGCTTCTAAAAATAAATAAAACCCCCATTGGAATCCATGCGTTCGGCACCCTGCATGTAGATTAGGGGCTGGGCGCATGGATTAGGGGGGCGGCGCCCCTGTGCCCTGCATGAGCGGCCGCCACTGAATCAGGGATTTCTATAATTGCTCCTCAAACTTTGTTGTATGCCGTTTGATTTGCCCCTGTGGGTTGCTGTACATTGGCAGAACTATACGAGCTCTGTGAGCCAGATTTGGGGCGCATAGGAGTTTTATTGAGCAAGGGGACATGGAAAACAGGGTGCCCAACACCCCCCCCCCCCCGCACTGCAAAGAGAAACATTCCCAAAACACAGAAGGACTCAAACTACGGGTCATAGAGGCCATTTCTAATAAAGTGTCCAAGGCAGAACCTTTTAAAAAAAACTTTGCAAAAGAGAGTCTTTCTGGATCTACACGCTGAACACATTACTCCCCACTGGTCTGAATGAGGAACTTGACATGAATATTATCATTCAGTTTTTTCCCTATCTACAGCACTTCATTTAGACTTTTTTGTAACCTGTCAGCTCTGTACAACACTTGTGTTTTTTTATAGATTCGATACAAATTCCGCTATAATTTTCCAGTTGTTCTGATCAGATATAACTGCTTAGTATGTGGGGGTTTTTTACCATTTTTTTATACCATTTTTCTTTTGTGGTTGTACCATTACGTCGATGCTGATTTCCTGCAGACTTTCAGTAGCCACTTCTCATCTGTTTGCTTGTTGTTAAAAATATAAAAAATGTAAATATTTGTTCTTGACCATTTTTCTATTTGTTGTGCCATTATGGTATAGCTGATTTTCTGCAGCCTTTTTACATCCATTTACTATCTGCATACCTGTTAATAAAAATACTTGGGTTTTTTTTTTTTTCATTTTTCTTTATTTTTCATGTCATTGCGGTGATGTAGATCTTCGGCGGTCTTCATACAGCCACTTCCCATCTGCATACCCGACATTAAAAATATTTATTTTTTACCATTAATCTTTATTTTTCATGCCATTATGGAAATGCAGATCTTCTGCAGCCTTTTTTAGTGCCACTTCTCACCAGCATACCTGTCTACTTTTCCTAAAGATTTATTGATTTTTGTTTTTTGTCATTATGGTATAGCTGATCTCCTGCAGGCGGTTTACAGCCATTTCCCATCTGCATACCTGTCAATAAAAATATTTGTTTGTTACTCATTTTTATTTATTTTTTGTGCCATTGCGGTGGTGCTAATTTGGTGGTGATGCTACTTCCCACCTGTTTGCCTGTTGATTCAAACTTTTGTGTTACACCTTTTTATTCATTTGTGGCATCATGGTCATGCAGATCTCCGGCAGCCTTTTTACAGCCACTTCCAATCTGTCTACATGTATATATATCTATATATTTTATTACACACATACATATATCTATATCTATGTCTATATCTATATCTATATCTATATCTATATCTATATCTATATATATATGTAGGCAGATCGTATATAGGTAGGTGTGTGTATGTATATATATATATATATATATATATATATATATATATGTATATGTAGGCAGATGGTATATAGGTAGGTGTATATATAAGGTGTATACACACACACACACACACACACACACGGTTTTCATGTCTTATACAATTAGAGAGAGATTTTCTCTTTCACAGAATGGCTAAAATAGTTAACCAGTTCAGCCCCAGAAGGTTTTACCCCCCTTCATGACCAGGACATTTTTTGCGATAAGGCACTGCGTTACTTTAACTGACAATTGCGCGATCGTGCGACGTTGCACCCAAATAAAATGATGTCCTTTTTTCCCCACAGATAGAGCTTTCTTTTGGTGGTATTGGATCACCTCTGCTTATTTTTTGCGTTATAAACAAAAAAAGACAATTTTGAAAAAAAAAATATATATTTTTCACTTTCCGCTATGAAACACGTCCAATAAAAAAAATGTAAAGAAAACAAATGTCTTCATTAATTTAGGCCAATATGTATTCTGCTACATATTTTTGGTAAAAAAAAAATCTCAATAGGCGTATATTGATTGGTTTGCGCAAAAGTTATAGTGTCTACAAACTATGGGATAGATGTAGGGACTTTAATTTTTTTTTTTTTTTTACAAGTAATGGCGGCAGTCAGTGGTTTTTAGCGGGACTGCGACATTGTGGTGGACAAATTGGACACTAACTGACACTTTTTGGGGACCACTGACACCAATACAGTGATCCGTGCTAAAAAAAATTCACTGTCACTGTACTTAAGGCACTGGCAGGGAAGGGGTTAACATCAGGGGCGATCAAAGGGTGATCACTATGTGTGTTTTCTTACTGTGTGGGGGGATGCTGACACTAGACCAAGAGAGAGATCGGTGTTTCCGATTAGTAGGAATCACAGATCTCTCTCTTCCTCTGTGACAGAACGACGGCGCTTTGCTTTGTTGTCATAGGCAGACCGCCGTTCTCTCATTCCCCTGAATGATCGCGGGTGGCCCGCGGCCATTGCGGCCGCTGAATGGCTCCCGCTGTGTCAAGGGGAGCCAGTCAGCGGGTCCAGCGGCCGCAATGGCCCCCCGCCACCCTCGATCATGCCCTGTCCATCGCCGCCCCCCCCCATCCAGGCGTCTTTCAGGACAATCCAATGCGGGGGGTGTTTTTTTTTAAGCACCAATTAGAGCCAGAGGCTCTAATAGGCTTCAAAATAGAGTGGGCTCGGGTCGCAGAGAGAGCGCTCCCATCCCACCCAGGTGTGTTACAGCAGCGAATGAATATTCGCTGTTGTAACGCTGATCCTCCTCCCGGCCACACAGAGGGTTGCCACTTTTTCTTCAAGCCAAACCTGAACACTTTAGTGGCCTGGGGCACCTTTGGGTGCCCCAAGGAGAGTAGTATGGCACGCAGCAAACAGTGGGTGTGGCCAAATTGCTCTTGCTGACATCATCCCCTGTGCCGCCCTATTGATGCAGAACCTGCCCCCAGACAGCCGCCCGCTGCTCCCGGACGGCAACAGATTTGTGTGTGACTATCTTGGTTAATTGGGGGAGCCGCAGCCTGGTTTGAATAATGTGTCCCGGTTTCGGTCCACCTGAAACCCGGACACATGATTCAAAAGCCGGACTGTCTGGGTGAATCCCGGACAGGTGGCAACCCTAGCCATACAGGAAGCGGGTTCTTTCACACTGGCTACCCGATTGACTGAAAGGACAGGCGATCCTATTGGACGCCTAGGAGGAGGAGGGGAAAAGCTGAAAGCCACCATGGAGGAGAGGACGCTTGGAACCGAGCCGCTGCACCATGCTGCCTGCTACCTGCCACGATGGGGTAAGTGTCGGACCAAACAGCGAGGTGCTGCTCGGGTAGGGGATGGGTGGTTGTTTGACGCTCCCCCCTCCCCAAAAAAGAAAACACCAGCCGCCGCTGTTCAGAAGAGGCTTTCAAACGTCCTGTGTACACGGAGTCTTAAAAAGTTGCAGCGTTTTGGATCAATGATCCCGTTGCTGCATTATTGTGACGAATTAGGAATTCATTCTCTAAGAGCTGATTGGATAAAATGACAGGTAAAGCAGAATCCCCCCCCTCCATTTATCTCCCCCATCCATTTCCATCATCCCGGAGATGAAGCCCACCGTGGCCTCCATGTGCCGATGGGCGCCGCACTCCTCGCCTCGGCTTTTCTGTCTGGGGTTGTTTAAGGACAAGGGAAAAGCAAACAGCGACTTTCACTGAAGGATGTTCCCGTAAAGTCATTTATTTCGCCCCCTTTTCTTTGACTTGCGCTGGGATCGCCACAAAAGGGGGGGGGGGGAGTGGGGGGCGCTGGCTGGCGGTCAAATATTAACAGAGTGCGATTGTGATTGTACTGATACATAAGCGGCGATCCATAGGTTTAAGTTCCGCGTGCGAGGACAGGAAGGACGATGACCACACAGGCTTGTCCTCCTTTCACACCGACTATGAGGACTTGTGTGTTGCGTCCAGCTGACGCTCCCCTCTTGTAGGGTCCATTCCCAGCCCTCGGCCATTCACGGCTCGCAGCCTAATCCTCCGCTCATTAATTAAAGTGTCAATGACTTCTTCAGTTAAGACTCTTATTGTCCGCTGTCCTCCAACCAAATCTATTCTGTATTAACGAATTCTCCATCTCCCGTGTGAGAGCGAAAAAAAAAAAAAAAAGGTCCCGCGTTTTGTTCTGATGGTTATTCGGGGATTTTTCTTTTCTTTTACAATAGAAATCCCCCCCCCCCTTTTTTTTTTTTTTTGGAGAAGTCGGCGCTAATTGCCAAAAGGCGTCCTTTGTTTTAAAAGGGAGCTCTAGAAACGAGTGGCTGCTTTTCGATCACACGGTCCCCGAGGGTTAGGCCCGAGTTCACACGGGACGGCACAGGGGAGGTTAAAATAAAAGAAAATTTTAAAAAAAGGCGGCTGATCCCAGTTTTTTCCAACCAGCTATCTGCTTATTTTAAAAAATTCTGAAGAACGTTTAGATAGAGGTTCTGTAGGCTCATATTCTAAATATTGTATATAAAATGCCAACATAAACTATATTAGCAAAAGTATTGGGACGCCTGCCTTTACACGCACATAAATTTCAATGGCTTCCCAGTCTTAGTCCGTAGGGTTCAATATTGAGTTGGCTCCGCCCTTTGCAGCTATAACAGTTTCATCTCTTCTGGGAAGGCCGTCCACAAGGTTTAGGAGTGTGTCTATGGGAAGGTTTGACCATTCTTCCAGAAGAGCATTTGTGAGGTCAGGCACTGATGTTGGAAGAGAAGGCCTGGCTCACAGTCTCCGCTCTAGTTCATACCAAAGGTGTTCTATTGAGTTGAGGTCAGGACTGAGTAGGCCACTCAAGTTCCTCCACCCCACACTCGCTCATCCATGTCTTTATGGACCTTGCTGTGTGCACTGGTCCAAATCATTTGGTGGAGGGGGGATTATGGTGAGGGGTTGTTTTTCAGGGGTTGGGCTTGGCCTCTTAGTTTCAGTGAAGGGGACTTTTAAGGTGTCAACATACCAGGACATTTTGGACAATTTCATGCTCCCAACTTTGTGGGAACAGTTTGGGGACGGCCCCTTCCTGTTCCAACATGACTGCCCACCAGTGCACAAAGCAAGGTCCATAAAGACATGGATGAGCGAGTTTGGGGTGGAGGAAGTTGACTGTCCTGCACCTCAACCCGATAGAACACCTTTGGGATGAATTAGAGCGCAGACTGTTAGCCAGGCCTTCTCGTCCAACATCAGTGCCTGAACTCATAAATGCGCTTCTGGAAGAATGGTCAAACATTCTCATAGACACCCTCCTAAACCTTGTGGGCACCCAAAGGTGTTCTATCGGGTTGAGGTCAGGACCTTGCTTCGTGCGAGTTTGGGGTGGAGAAACTTGACTGACTGACCTCAACCCGTTAGAACACCTTTGGGATGAATTAAAGCGGAAGCTGCGAGCCAGGCCTTCTCGTCCAACATCAGTGCCTGACCTCACAAAATGCGGAAGAAGCCCCCCCCCCAAAGTAACCCCATGTTGATGGGGACAAGGGCTCTTCCCCACAATTCTGTCTGGTGGTTGTGGGGGTCTTCGGGCAGAGGGCTTATCGGAATCTGGATCCCGGTCCCCCCCTTCATGTGAATGAGTAGGGGTTACATAGTACCCCTACTCATTCACCTGGAAAAAAGTGTAGCAAGTTCAACATGTGCGTCCAACATCCCCAAACAAACTGGGGGAACTATTGGAGAGTTCCTTTTTTTTGAAGATTTAAAGGACACTCATGGCGTCTCTTGTGTGGGGATGGGGGATGATGCCTGAACAAAGGTGGCGCCGTCCTTTCGGAGAGAAAAGAAGGTGAAGGCATTGTCAGGGGGAGTACTGTTATCTCTGTGAGAGGTAATAAATAACTGAAAGGGTGACAATGACACGTTACTCGGCAAGCTGCACTTATCATAATGACAAGTCCACTTCATGGTCACATCAAAAACAACTTTCAGGTAAAGTTCTCACCAGCAGCTGCAGAAAATCTTTTTTTTTTTTTTAGAAGATGTTTATTGATTCCCTGTATGAGCGCCGCGCTCCCGGGGTGTATAGCGTTGCTCGGACAGCCTGCAGACCGCACTCCGCCGTCCCCTCTTCCCAGACCACCACAAAGCATCTATAAACCCCGCCATCCGCACATTATAAACCATGGCACCAGCGGCCTCTGCTCCTGTCACTGTCTGCCACAAAGCAGCCACTGTCTTTATACGAGGGGAACGTGTTAATGGCGCCTATAAAGCCGCGCTACATCATTAACTGGAGCCCTATTTTTCACACAAAAACCTATATAAGTCCTTTCATGGCCCCGGGATCAACAGCGCCTTCTGGGCTTTTCTCGGCTTCACACAAAGAACGGCAAACTTCGCTTTTTAGGTATTAAAAAAAAAACAAAAAACTTTTTTTTAGAAAAGAGGCTTAAAGCAGAGTTTGCTTTTAAACTTTCTTTAGTCGCACTCCAAAAAAAATGTAAATGTTACTTATCAATGAAAAACCTGAGCTTGGGACAATGCACACAATCACCTAGATGAAATTAAATTCAGTTTAGGAGGTCCCCCCATCACATCTGAGCTCTCTACCACCACATCAGAGATCCCCCCACCACATCTGAGCTCCCCCCACCACATCTGAGCTCCTCCCACCACATCAGAGATCCCCCCATCACATCAGAGATTCCCCCATCACATTAGAGATCCCCCCATCACATCTGAGCTCTCTCCCACCACATCAGAGATCCCCCCATCACATCTGAGCTCCCCCCATCACATCTGAACCCCCCCCACCACATCTGAGATCCCCCATCACATTAGAGATCCCCCCATCACATCTGAGCTCCCCCTCCATCACATCGGAGCTCCCCCCCATCACATCTGAGCTCCTCCCACCACATCAGAGATCCCCCATCACATCAGAGATCCCCCATCACATCAGAGATTCCCCCATCACATCTGAGCTCCCTCCCCATCACATCTGAGATCCCCCCATCACATCAGAGATCCCTCCATCACATCAGAGATCCCCCCCATCACATCAGAGCTCCCCCCATCACATCAGAGATCCCCCCATCACATCTGAACTCCCCCCATCACATCAGAGATCCCCCATCACATCATAGATCCCCCCCACCACATCAGAGATCCCCCATCACATCTGAGCTCCCCCCACCACATCAGAGATCCCCCATCACATCTGAACTCCCCCATCACATCAGAGATCCCCCATCACATCAGAGATCCCCCCCCATCACATCGGAGCTCCCCCCACCACATCAGAGATCCCCCCATCACATCAGAGATCCCAGATCACATCAGAGATTCCCCCATTATATCAGATTCCCCCCTTCACATCAGAGGTTGCCCCATCAGACCAGAGGTCCGTTTATTACATCAGAGGTCCTCCCATTATATCAGAGGTCCCTTTATTACATCAGGAGGTCCCCCATCACATCAGAGGTCCCCCCCATCACATCAGAGGCACCCGATTGTATCAGAGGTCCCCCCCATCACATCAGAGTCCCCCACCACATCAGAGGTCCCCCCATCACAATCAGAGGCTCCCCCATCACATCAGAGATGCCTTCATTACATCAGATGTCCTACCATTATAGCAGAGGTCTCCTCAACACATCAGAAGTTCTCCATCACATCAGAGGGGCCCCCATCACAACAGAGGTCCCTTCATTACATCAGAGTCTCCTATCTCAACAGAGGTCCCTTCATTACATTAGAGGTCCCTTCATTACATCAGAGGTCTCCTCATCACATCAGACATTCCCCATCCTATCAGAGGTTCTACCATCACATCAAAAGTTCCCCATCATACCAGAATTCTCCGCATCACATTAGAGTCTCCCCATCACATCACTGGTCCTCTCTTCACATCAGATGTCCCTCTTCAAATTAGAGGTTCCCGATGGGAAACCTGAGCCTGCGACAATGCACACAACCACCTTGATGAAATTAACTTCATATCAGAGGTCCATCCATCACATCAGAGCCCCCCACCCCATCACATCAGCACCCCCCTATCACATCAGAGTCCCCCCATCACATCAGCGTCTCCCCATCACATCAGAGGTCCCCAACATCACATCAGAGGTCCCTCCATCACATCAGAGGTCCCCCCATCACATCAGAGGTCCCCCCATCAAATCAGAGGTCCCCCCATCACATCAGAGGTTCCTTCATTACATCAGAGCCTCCCATCACAACAGAGGTCCCTTCATTACATCAAAGGCCCCATCATTACATTAGAGGTTTCTTCCATACATTAGAGGTCCCCTGTCACATCAGAGGTCCCCCATTACACCAGAGGCCCCTTCATTACATCAGAGTTCCCTCCATCACATCAGAGGTCCCCCCATCAGATCAGTGGTTCCTTCATTACATCAGAGGTCCCTTCATTACATCAGAGCTTCCCATCAAAACAGAGTTCCCTTCATTACATCAAAGGCCGCATCATCACATTAGAGGTTCCTTCCATACATCAGAGGTCCCCCTTCACCTCAGAGGTCCCTTCATTAAATCAGAGGTCCTCCCATCACATCAGAGGTCTCCTCATCACATCAGACATTCCCCAACCCTATCAGAGGTTCTACCATCTTATTAGAAGTTCCCCCATCAAATTAGAGTCCCGCCATCACATCCCTGGTCCTCTATTCACATCAGATGTTCCTCATCACATCAGAGGCCCCCTCTTCACATTAGAGGTTCCCAAGGGTAAACCTGAGCCTGGGACAATGCACACAACCACCTTGATGAAATGAACTTCATATCAGAGGTCCATCTATCACATCAAAGACCCCCCCAATAACATTAGAGTCCCCCCATCACATCAGAGATCCTCCTATCACATCAGCGATCGCTTCATTTCATCAGACTCCCCCATCACACCAGAGGCCCCATGATCACATTAGAGGTTCCTTCTTTACATCAGAGGTCCCACTTATCACATCAGAGGCTGTTATATCAGAGGTCCCCTCAACATATCAGAGGTTCCCCATCACATCAGAGGTCCCTTCAATACATCAGGAGGTCCCCCATCACATCAGAGGTCCCCCCCAGCACATTGCATTAGAGGTCCCTTCATTAAATCAGAGGTCCCCATCACTACAGAGGTCCCTCCATCACATCAGAGGTACCCCATTATATTGGATGTCCCCTCAACATATCAGAGGTTCTCCATCACATCAAAGGTTCTCCATCACATCAAAGATTCTCAATTGTATGAGGTCCCCCATAATTTCAGAGGTTCCTCTTCAAATCAGAGTCTGCCCATCACATCAGAAGTTTCCACTTCACATCAGCTTCACCCCCATCACATCAGACGTTCCTCATCATATCTGAGATCAGAAGCCCTCTATACATGAGAGTGCCTCATTACATTACAGTTGCTCTACTATACATCAGAGCCCCCCTATACATGAGAGCCCCTCATCACATCAGAGTCTCCCCTATACATCAGAGACCCCCTATACATGAGTCCCCCCATCACATCAGAGTTCCGCCATCAGCACAGAGACCCTGATCACACCATCCGCCAATCACAGAGTCCTCCATTCACACAAGCCCCCCAATTAAACAGTTCCCCATCACTGAGTCTCACAATCACACGGTTCCCTCTTCAAATCAGAGCCCTGGATTTTGGCTTCAGTTACAGAAGGTCTGGAGAGGGTATACCTCCATCCTGAATGCTGTTGGTGGCTCCACATGCCACCCACCCTGGAGCAGAGCTTCACGCTGCCTTGGTGTGGTCAAGCAAGCGGCCATCACATGGTTATTATAGGGCTGGTACCTGGGCCTGTCTGCGCCATGGCAATTTATGACACTGATCCAGGGCCAACTGGGTTCTATGCTCAAGGCCCCCCTGGGGGAAACAAGATGGCACTCCAGTTGAAAAACCCTGGCTTAAAGGGGAAATTAATTTGAAATGCTCTAGATCACAGGTGTTGCTAAGCCCATGATTGAAAGAACTGAAATCCAAGGAATGAAAGGGGCAGGCCAGGGATAATGGGGCTGGACGTCCTCCAGCCAGGAAATGAGGTGGGCCTTATTTACCTGGCTGCAGTTTCTAATGCCGCGTACACGCGATCGGACTTTACGGCATACTTGGTCCGGCGCACCGGATTTCGTCGGACAATTCAATCGTGTGTGGGCTCCAGCAGACTTTGTTTTCTCAAAAGTTTGATGGACTTAGATTTGAAACATGTTTCAAATCTATCCGACGGACTCGAGTCCGGTCGAAAAGTCCGCTCGTCGGTATACTAGTCCGACGCTGCGGCAGCTATTGGCTACTGGCTATGAACTTCCTTGTTTTAGTCCGGTCGTACGTCATCACATACAAATCCGTAGGACTTTGGTTGATCGTGTGTAGGCAAGTCCGTTCATTCGGAAAGTCTGTCGTAAAGTCCGTCGAAAAGTCCGCCGGGCAAAGTATGCCGTAAAGTCCGGTCGTGTGTGCGCGGCATAATGCAGCTCACAGTGTGCAGTGTTTGAGAAGCTCCCAGTGTGCAGTGAAATCAGAGGAAGCCATTTCTGTACAGGAGAGGAGCCGGTACAATTGTGCAAGACTGAAGGTAAGGCCGGAGGTCAGATTTAACTCTTCAGCATCCACCAAACACTAAAATATCAGTGAGCTTTTAAAAGATAAGATGCAAGCTGAGCAATCACTAACTTTGCCAGAAGCAAAATTTGTATGTGCCATCTTGTTTCTGACTTATGCGATATATCCACGACATTGGAAGTAGGCCCCTCTCTTCCGACACACAGCAGACCCGGCATCATTTGCAAAATTTGCCAGTACTGGGTGTAACGAATGAACAAAAAATGAACATTTGGAAGAAAAAGGTTCCTGTGGGAGAATTGTCTGAGTTTGCGACCTTGGCGACTGTTATAACATCGGGCACTGACAAATGCTAAGCCTTTGTGAGGCTGGCTGGAGCACGGGGTCAGGTGGGGCTTATTTGCACTATAGAGGAGAAGGCCCAAAACTTCGATTAATTTTGTCTTTCTCAGTTCCGCTCATGGGTCGCTCTTTTTAGAGTGCCGTTCAAGCCTCATCTTTTTTGATAATTTTGAAGAACAATCAGAAATTCTACACCTCTGTTGTCTAGGGGGACAAGAAGCAATGGCTGGGATTCACAGCTTACTTTTCTAAAGAACAAAAAAGGAGAAACCAAATGTCGTATGTGGCCTGAATGTCAATGTTCTCCTCGTGAGTAAAACTCCAGAAGGTGCACTTTTAGCACCCTTATAAAAGGGAATGTTTTGGTGTTGAAAACCAAAGAAAGGAGGATCATGAAATGCAACTAAAGAAAACAACAACCCTGTCAGGGATTGAGGATCCTTTACGACTGCAAACAAAGTCCAGCTGATGGGTTCTTTGGCCTCTAAGGCTCAGTAAGATAGAAATGATATGGACTTTGGTGGCAAAATGCTTCAAGGCTTGCTGACTAGTCATCATATTCATATTTGGTCCGACAGATACTAATCGACTACAATCCTTATTGACTACAAATAAAGTCCAGCTGGTGGAATTTTGGCCTCTGAGGCTCAACAAGATAGAAAATTATCTGGACTTTGGTGGCAAAATTCTTCTAGCTCATATTCTAGAACTTCATCATTGAGTTTGGTCCGACAGATACTAATCCTTAAGTTTGCGACCTTGACGACTGTTATAACATCGGGCACTGACAAATGATGAGCCTTTGTGAGGCTGGCTGTAGCATTGGGGTCAGGTGAAGCTTATTTGCACTATAGACGGGAGGCCCAAAACTTCGAATAATTTTGTCTTCGTCAGTTCCGCTCATGGCTTGCTATTTTCAAGGGCCATTCAAGCCTCATCTTTTTTTGATCATTTTAAATAACAATCAGAAATTCTACACCTCTGTTGTCTAGGGTGACAAGAAGTGGAGCTGCAATGGCTGGGATTCACAACTTACTTTTCAAAGGAACAAAAAAGGAGAAACCAAATGCCGTATGTGGTTTGAATGCCAATGTTCTCCTTGTGAGTAAAACTCCAGAAGGTGCACATTTACCAATCTTATAAATGGGAATGTTTTTGTGTCCAAAGCCAATGAAAGGAGGATCATGAAATGCAACTAAAGAAAACAACAACCCTGTCAGGGATTGAGGATCCTTTACGACTGCAAAAAAAGTCCAGCTGATGGGTTCTTTGGCCTCTAAGGCTCAGTAAGATAGAAATGATATGGACGTTGGTGGCAAAATGCTTCAAGGCTTGCTGACTAGTCATCATATTCTAGAACTTCATCATTGATGTTTGGTCCGACAGATAGGAATCGCAAAGTTTGTGACCTTGGCAACTGTTATAACATCCGGCACTGACAAATGCTAAGCCTTTGTGAGGAGCACAGGGTCAGGTGGGGCTTATTTGCACTATAGACGGGAGGCCCAAAACTATGAATAATTTTGTTCAAGCCTCATGTTTTTTGATAACTTTGAAGAACAATGAGAAATTCTACACCTCTGTTGTCTAGGGGGACAAGAAGTGGAGCTGCAATGGCTGGGATCCACAACTTACTTTTCAAAAGAAAAAAAAAGGAGAAACCAAATGCCGTATGTGGTCTGAATGCCAATGTTCTCCTTGTGAGTAAAACTCCAGAAGGTGCATATTTAGCACTCTTATAAATGGGAATGTTTTGGTGTCCAAAGCCAATGAAAGGAGCTCCATGAAAGCAACAACCCTGTCAGAAAAAATATTCAGCAGAGTTTTTTTACTTCTGAAACACAATAAGATAGAAAATTATGTGGACTTTGGTGGAAAAATTCCTTCAAGGATTGCTGACTATGCATCACATTTTAAATCTTCATCACTGAGTTTGGTCTGATGGATTCTAATCCCAAAGAGGAGTCTAAGCAGGTGCTTTCAAAATACCCTGAGTGCTAAAAGGCTTTTCTTCTACTTGGGTATACAGTATGCTCTGAGTTTGCTCATTTTAACTGTGCAGGTTTTTGTGTAAAGGCAATTTGTTACAATCTATGCTTATTACACTGTGTGCTTGGTTGACCTGTGAGTTGGTGGTTCCTGAGATAGAAGGGTTAATGCTGCTGGCCAGGTTTTTGTGCCCTTTCAGGAAGGTAACTGCCCTCTACAGGTCATTTCATATAAAAAGGGTCTCATTAGTGGACTTAACTGTACCACCACTTGAGGGGAGCCCAGTTGGGGTTCCCAATGGAGTAGGAAGCCTATGGACTTCCATGGACTTGTGCTACCTGTTGCTTGTAGAACCTTGCTACATCATCTGGAATTACTGACAGTTATGGATTCTTGCATTGGAAAGGACTCTTGTATGGACTTTACTACCTAAACAAGGTATGACTACCTCATGGGGCACTATATTCAAAGGCACTTGGGAAACTTTTTCAGGGATGTGTTGAAGATGTGATCAAGTACTGCTCAGTTGTCTCACTTAATGACCTCAGTAAAAAGATCTTTATTGTTCATCTAAATTGCCTGGTGTGAAGTCTTTTCAGGGGCGCATGTAAGGTGTATCAAAAGAACAGGGCTTACAACAGGGGACTGAAGGGAAGTTAGAGAGGATACAGTACATGGGTCTAACTAGCAGAGAAGCTGTCTTAAGGAGGCTATATTGCCGTTGCTAATGACTAACGTGTTTGTGTCACTTGCTAAGGCAACCAACCAGTCAGAAAATGGGTGACATGGCAGAGGTGACAGATATTCTGGTAGCAAAGGGGTGGTGTGCTTCGCCCCTTCACTAGAGACTGGCACCCCATATACTGGGCTTGATCTGATGGCACACAGTACTGTTGAAGGGGCCACGGGAGGAGAACAAGTGAAGCTATGAAATAAGTGTTTCCTGTATCCAATAGTAATATACAGACATTACGTATTAAAAAGTGTTAACTGTGCAAGAGTGCCTGGTTTGCTTCTAAGTCTGGAGCTCCACCTTAATGTTGAACTCACATGACCGCGGCTCCGGCCTGTAATACAGGCATTAGCAAGCACTGTGTCCCCACTAGGGCGCTTTAAGCCCCGCCCACAACCGAAGAATGCCACCAATAGTATTCTCAAGATGTTCAGCCCATTGCAGGCTCCTAGGTGGGACCCTTCTTCGGGGATGAGCAGAGTGAATTCTAACAAATTGATTTCACCATTAGAGTCTCGCTCACAGAGCTGCTTAGGTGAAACTTGCTTGTAAATTGAGAACAATCTATTTGTGTGGTTGTGTTTTTATTATTTTTACCATTGGCGATGTCTTTTTTTTTTTCTTTTCTCTTTAAAAAAGCGTAAAGCTCTTGGCACAAGAGCAAGTCCAAGATAGTTGAGAGAAGCTTCTGTAATGCTCAGGAGCAAATTAAAGCCAAAGAGGCACTGGAGACAAAGGGTGCACTTGGAGTCAAGGGGATACACATGGTACTAAAAACATGGGGCTGGACTTGAAACACAGGGCATGGGCGGGGGGCACATGTGAAAACAGGGGCACACAGAGTGCTCACAGAAGGCACTAGGTAGGTACACCGAGGACTGGAAACAGGCACACAGGTGTTAAAAGAAAACAGGCAAGGTAGACATGTGCGGACGAATTTTAGGTTTTCGGAAACTCGAATTTAAACGAATCCGAAATAACGGGGAAAAAAAAGTTTGGACAAAATTCAAATAGTTTTCGAATAGTTTTCGAATTCAAATCATTTTCCAATTTACAAAGAGAATAAAACAGAAAATAAAAGAATAGAATTTAACAGAGTAAAACAGAACAAAATAGAACAGAAAATAAAAGAACAGAATAGACTAGAATATAACAGAAACAAATAGAATAGAATAACATAGAAAGAATATAACCATCTTCTGAAATTCAAATTTCAAATAGAATAAATTTGAATACATAAGAAAATAATAGAATAGAAAAGAATAGAATAGAAAAAAAAACAATAGAATAATACAGACTATAATAGAAAAGAATAGAATTAAAAAACAATAGAATAGAAAGAAGATAACCATTTCCCAAAATTCAAATAGAATCAATTAGAATGTGAATAGAACAGAAAAGAATAGTATAGAATAGAAAATAACAGAATAGTATAGAAAAAAGTAAGAGGACGGAATAGAATAGAAAGAATATAACCATCTTCTGAAATTCGAATTTCAAATAGAATAAATGTGAATTTGAATATAAAAGAATAGAATAGAAAAGACTAGAATAGAAAACAATAACATAGAAAAAAATAGAACAAACAAAATAAGAATATAATTAAAAAAAACAATAGAATAGAAAGAATATAACCATTTCCCCAAATTCAAATAGAATCAAATCGAATTTGAATAGAATAGAAAAGAATAGATTAGAAAAGGAAGATGGTTATATTGATTATATTCTTTTGTTTTTTCCTTTACTATAGTGTTATTTTCTAATCTACTCTTTTATTTTCTGTTATATTATTTTCTATTTTATTTTTTTTCTATTCTATTCCTTTACTTTCTATTGTATTTTATTCTCTTTGGAAATGGGAAAACGATTTGAATTCGAAAACTTTTCGAAATTGATTTGAAAATGTTTCAAATCGTTCCGAATTAGAAAGATTTGAATCGATACGAATCAGAAAGAAATGCAAATCTGAAAACGAATTTAACTAAACGAATCGAAAATGGGCTGCAAATAGTTACCCGGGTACTCTGATGGGCTGGAGACAGGTACTCGGGTAACTTGATGAGCTGCAGACAGGTACTCGGGTACTCTGATGGGCTGGTGACAGGTACTCGGGTACTCTGATGGGCTGGTGACAGGTACTCGGGTACTCTGATGGGCTGGAGACAGGTACTCGGGTAACTTGATGAGCTGCAGACAGGTACTCGGGTACTCTGATGGGCTGGTGACAGGTACTCGGGTACTCTGATGGGCTGGTGACAGGTACTCGGGTACTCAGATGGACTGTGACAGGTACTCGGGTACTCTGATGGGCTGGTGACAGGTACTCGGGTACTCTGATGGACTGTGACAAGTACTCAGGTACTCAGATGAACTGTGACAGGTACTCGGGTACTCAGACGAGCTGTGACAGGTACTCGGGTACTCATATGGACTGTGACAGGTACTCGAGTACTCATATGGACTGTGACAGGTACTCGAGTACTCATATGGACTGTGACAGGTACTCGGGTACTCATATGGACTGTGACAGGTACTCGGGTACTCATATGGACTGTGACAGGTACTCAGGTACTCGGGTACTCAGGTCCTCTTTATGGGGGGGGGGGCAATCAGTGTGATTGGTGTACACTGTAAGCGGTAATGAGATGTTACCGCAATCTCCTTCTCACACACGATCGGTGTGTGAGGAGGAGAACCCGGTAACATCTCATTACCGCTCTATGTTTACATTTAGTGATCGGCTGTGAAAGGATCACAGCCGATAACGTGGTAAACAGCCGCTGGCCAATGGCTGTTTACCAGCGTCGGTAATGAGCAGTGTTCCCGGGAACACGCCGCACACCGACGAGCACAAGCAGCGCGCTCCAGATTGCGCGCATGCGCTGTGCAAAGTGGGGCGGTACCACCTGTGATCGGCCGTGACTTCATCACGGCCAATCACGTGGTAAACAGCCATGCCCAATAGTTGTTCACCCCCCTCGGTGGCAAACTGTGTCTCCGTGACACGCCGCCACCGAAGGAACAGGGATGCGCACACATGATCGCGCGCATTTCCTGTTTAAATGGAGGGACGTCATATGGCGCCCTCCCAGAACGAGAGCCGCGCTGCCTGGCCGACTGCTGGCGGGGGGCAATCGGTTAAAGAAGTTTGTCGCAGTGACCAAGTTGTTTGTCGTTGCCCTCAAAGACCACCAAGGTAAAGAGAAGTTTTGGTTGATGGTTATTTTAAATGTTATTTATTTAAGTTACGTTATTTGTTAAATGAAAGGCTGTAAGGCCATTTTACTCCAAAACCTTGTCACGTCATTTATCGGGTAATTGGGGGGTTTGGAGGTTATGGGCTCATAGGTTGGGTAAAACTGGAGGTATCCGTCCTTCACATGTCATGGAGATTGAGTTGATATGCCTGAAATAAACCTAAATCTGGCCCAAGAAGATCACCAGAAAAAAAAAAAAAAAACTCCATGTCACTCCTTCCACAAAATGAATGAGACTTCAGGCCACCCCTTGGTTAAAAGGCAGGTGGCACAACGGAATGAAAAGGGTAATTAACCGCATAGTGCCATCACTTTATGATCTCATCTAAAACGTGACAGGTCCTGCGTGGAGCAATAAGCGGGCGTCGTGTCCCCGCACTGCCTCTGACTGCGCACGTCAGCTGCATTGTGAGTTGCCGCTGACCCCCAGTGCCACCGAAACGCCTGATGTAAATAATAACTGTTTGCAAACTGACATGGAAAAATGGCTGCTGGCAGGCGTCCAGGCATCCGTCAAACTGCTGGAAATGAGAAGGACTCGACACAATGAGGGGAATGCGAGGCTTCCAGTGGAGCACGGAGTTATTGACTGAAGGTTGGAAGTGCCCCGTGATGGAGGTGTGCGTCCGCCTGAGTGATGTACTTTGAGGATAATAGAGCATGAAGAGGTGCGCATTCCGTAACCTGCGCTGTACAAACCGGCTCTGCCTCACCGGGGGGGAAACTGCGGCGTACAGAGATAGGGAGGCCGGCTCCTCGGTTTTGTTGTGTGTTTAACTCTATTCAGTATTATTAATCCTCTTCCCTTCCTGTCATTAGAGCTCGTGTTAATGTTTTTATTAAATCGGCACCATTGTAGGAGTTTTTTTTTTGTCCAAGCACACCTGGAAGGACAAAACAAGGCTCGGAAAATGTACTCGGGGACTCCAGATCCTTCTCTTATGGACTAAACTCATTCTATTTGTTACAACAAAGCAGCCATCCTCAACCAGGGTCTCATGGAAGCATAGGGGTTCCTCCAGAGGGCGATAAGGTTCCCTTGTGCTGTGGTTGGCTGACCTCCCAGTTACTGGTGCCTACATAGTTCTAGGACCAATGCCACATGACAGAGTTAGTATGGGTGTCATTATGGCCACCACTGCAAGGAGCCTTCTTCCCACTGACCATCAATGTAGGGAGCATTCTTCCCACTGATCACCAATGTAGGGAGCATTCTTCTCACTGATCACCAATGTAAGGGAAATTCTTCCTACTGATCACTAGGGATGAGCTTCGTGTTCGAGTCGAACCCATGTTCGACTCGAACATCGGCTGTTCGACCGTCCGTCGAATTGCGAACGATATGGGCCGTTCGCGCCAAATTCGTGTGGCGCGTCACGGCCCATAATTCACTGCGGCATCGCAGTGCATTGCTGGCTGATGATTGGCCAAGCATGCACTATGACCCGCATGCTTGGCCAATCACAGCGCCGCCTGAACAGAGAGCCGTAATTGGCCAAAGCCAAGGAGGCTTTGGCCAATTATGGCTCAGGGGATTTAGTACACGCCCCACACTATATAAGGCCGCCTGCACGGCGGCCCTGTGTAGTGTGTGTTCCGGCGTTGAAAGAGATAGACAGAGAGACAGTGTTTGATTTGAGTTAGATAGATTAGGCAGAACAGTCAGTCAGTTAGCTGCACTTACAGTGTATTGTGTATATATATGCATCCCAGGTGTTGCATATATATATATACACTGTATTCAGTTTAGCTAGATCCGTTCCTGTTATCTTCTATCTAGACTATTTACATTCAGTGCAGTGTGTCCTGCTCACAGTGTTCAGCTAGATCCGTTCCTGCTATTTACATTCAGTACAGTGCTTCCTGCTCACAGTGTTCAGCTAGATCCGTTCCTGCTATTTACATTCAGTGCAGTGCGTGCTGCTCACAGTGTTCAGCTAGATCCGTTCCTGCTATTTACATTCAGTGCAGTGCGTGCTGCTCACAGTGTTCAGCTAGATCCGTTCCTGCTATTTACATTCAGTGCAGTGCGTCCTGCTCACAGTGTTCAGCTAGATCCGTTCCTGCTATTTACATTCAGTGCAGTGCGTCCTGCTCACAGTGTTCAGCTAGATCCGTTCCTGCTATTTACATTCAGTGCAGTGCGTGCTGCTCACAGTGTTCAGCTAGATCCGTTCCTGCTATTTACATTCAGTGCAGTGCGTCCTGCTCACAGTGTTCAGCTAGATCCGTTCCTGTTATCTTCCTACTGACAGGCAGGCTTGTCTGGTTACAGTATATAAAGCTACCTGAAGAAAATTACAGGTGTTCTTTTTGATCCTATTAGTACCACGGTCAGGCAGCTAGACTATTTACATTTAGTACAGTGTGTCCTGCTCACAGTGTTCAGCTAGATCCGTTCCTGTTATTTACATTCAGTGCAGTGTGTCCTGCTCACAGTGTTCAGCTAGATCCGTTCCTGCTATTTACATTCAGTACAGTGCGTGCTGCTCACAGTGTTCAGCTAGATCCGTTCCTGCTATATACATTTAGTGCAGTACGTCCTGCTCACAGTGTTCAGCTAGATCCGTTCCTGTTATCTTCCTACTGACAGGCAGGCTTGTCTGGTTACAGTATATAAAGCTACCTGAAGAAAATTACAGGTGTTCTTTTTGATCCTATTAGTACCACGGTCAGGCAGCTAGACTATTTACATTTAGTACAGTGTGTCCTGCTCACAGTGTTCAGCTAGATCCGTTCCTGTTATTTACATTCAGTGCAGTGTGTCCTGCTCACAGTGTTCAGCTAGATCCGTTCCTGCTATTTACATTCAGTACAGTGCGTCCTGCTCACAGTGTTCAGCTAGATCCGTTCCTGCTATTTACATTCAGTGCAGTGCGTGCTGCTCACAGTGTTCAGCTAGATCCGTTCCTGCTATATACATTTAGTGCAGTACGTCCTGCTCACAGTGTTCAGCTAGATCCGTTCCTGTTATCTTCCTACTGACAGGCAGGCTTGTCTGGTTACAGTATATAAAGCTACCTGAAGAAAATTACAGGTGTTCTATCCCAGCTTAGTGCAGCTACAGGCCATTAGTATGTCTGGAAGGCCAAGAAGGAGAGGCAGACAGTCACAAGCCAATAAGAGAGGGCAAGCAGGCTCTGTGTCTAGTGCTGGTCGTGGAGACGGTGCATCCTCATCAGCACGTGGCCATGGGACACGCTTGGCCTTTTTTTCGGCAGCTGGCCGTGTTGAGCCGCAACATGCGGAAGACTTGGTCGAGTGGATGACCAAGCCGTCCTCATCCTCCTCATCCTCTCTCACCCATGCCCAGGGTGCTTTGTCTGGCAAAGCAGCGGCCTCTTCCCTCAGCTCAATGTCATCAGTGACTCCTTCCCTAGCCCCACCATGTCCTCCTGAGGATTCCCTCGAACTGTTTGACCACAGTGTTGGGTACATGCTCCAGGAGGATGCCCAGCGTTTGGAAGGCTCTGATGATGATACTGAGCTCAATGAAGGCAGTAACATGAGCACGGACAGAGGGGGTGCCCAAGAAGGACAGCAATCTGGCAGTCATGCTCCCCCTGCTGCAGCATACTGCCAGGTTTGCTCCAGTGATGAGGAGGGAGGGGATGATGAGGTCACTGACTCAACGTGGGTGCCTGATAGGAGAGAGGAGGAGGAGGAGGAGGAGGAGGAGGAGGAGGAGGTGGCACATCACCAACTAGGCAGGATGCCCTCCAGGGGCCAGCCTAAGGGCAGCACATTGACTGCATCACACCCCAAAGCTCCACATGTGCAGGGCGCTGCAGTCTCTGCGCGTTATTCAAAAAGTTCTTTGGTGTGGGCCTTTTTTGAGACGAGTGCATCAGATCGCACCGCTGCTATTTGCAATATATGTCTCAAGCGTATCTCGCGTGGCCAAAACATCTCCCGCTTGGGTACCACATGCTTGACCAGACATATGTTGACCTGCCATGCAGTTCGTTGGCAAGCGTATCTAAAAGACCCACACCAAAGAACAAAGACGATCTCTCCTTGCTCCTCATCAGCTGAGATTTCCAACCCCACTAGACCTTCAGTCCTCTCTGCGACCTGCAGTGAGAGGAATGAAGGTGTAGAATTAGGTGTGTCACAGCCAAGTACTTATGGGCAATCTGCTTTTGGTACACCGACGTCAGATTGTACCAGGCAAATTTCCCTGCCCCAGCTGCTGCACCGCCGAAAGAAGTTTGCTCCCAGCCATCCACATGCCCAGCGGTTGAATGCTAGCTTGGCAAAATTGCTAGCACTTCAACTGCTGCCTTTTCAGTTGGTAGACTCTGCCCCCTTCCGTGAGTTTGTGGAATGTGCGGTTCCTCAGTGGCAGGTACCCAAACGCCACTTTTTCTCACGGAAGGCGATTCCGGCTCTCTACCGGCATGTGGAAGGCAATGTCCATGCCTCGCTGGACAGGGCGGTCAGCGGTAAGGTGCATATTACCGCTGACTCATGGTCCAGCAGGCATGGACAGGGACGTTACTTAAGTTTCACGGCGCATTGGGTGACTCTGCTGGCAGCTGGGAAGGATGCAGGACAAGGTGCAGTAGTGTTGGAGGTTGTTCCGCCACCACGCCTCCAAAATGCTGATTGTGACACACCTCTCTCCTCCACCCCCTCCTCTTCTTCTTCCTCCATGGCCTCTTCCTCGGAACCAGCGGTGCTCCGTAGGCGTTCAAGGGGCTACGCAAGTACGCAGGCCAAAAGATGCCATGCGGTGCTTGAGCTGGTGTGCTTGGGGGACAGGAGCCACACTGGGGCAGAGGTTCTGTCAGCTCTGCAGGGGCAGGTTCAGAGGTGGTTGACGCCACGCCAACTTAAGGCAGGAATGGTGGTTTGCGACAATGGCACCAACCTCCTCTCTGCCCTCCGACAGGGACAACTGACCCATGTGCCCTGTTTGGCTCACGTCCTTAACTTGGTGGTGCAGCGGTTCTTGGGCAGGTACCCGGGCTTACAGGATGTCCTGAGGCAGGCCAGGAAAGTCTGTGTGCATTTCCGCCGGTCATATAATGCCAGTGCTCGGCTGACGGACCTCCAAAAGGAGTTTAACCTGCCCAAGAACCGCCTAATCTGTGACATGCCCACCAGGTGGAACTCGACGTTGGCCATGCTGCAGCGGCTGCACACGCAGCAGAGGGCCATCAATGAGTACCTGTGCGACTATGGCACCAGGACAGGGTCAGGGGACCTTGGTTTTTTTTCCCCACGCCAGTGGGCCATGATCAGGGATGCATGCACTGTCCTGTCACCATTCGAGGAGGCCACGAGGATGGTGAGCACTGACAGTGCATGCATCAGTGACACTGTCCCCCTTGTCCACCTGTTGGAGCACACGCTGCGTGGGATAATGGACAGGGCACTTGAGGCAGAACAGAGGCAGGAAGAGGAGGACTTCCTTAGCTCTCAAGGCCCCCTTTATCCAGACAGTGTTCCTGCGTGCCCGCCGATCACACAGGAAGAGGACGAGGAGGAGGAGGAGGAGGAGGAGGAAGATTGTGTCAGTATGGAGGTGGAGCCTGGCACTCAGCATCAGCAGTCTTTAAGGGATCAGTCCCAAGGAACACATGGACTTGTACGTGGCTGGGAGGAGGTGGCTGCGGACGTTGTTGTCCTTAGTGACCCAGAGGACTCCGGACCGAATGCCTCAGCAAACCTACGCTGCATGGCCTCCCTGATCCTGCAAAGCCTGCGTAAGGATCCTCGTATTCGTGGTATCAAGGAGAAGGACCAATACTGGCTGGCAACCCTCCTTGATCCACGTTACAAGGGTAAGGTTGCGGACCTTATCTTGCCATCGCAGAGGGAGCAGAGGATGAAACATCTTCGGGAGGCCTTGCAGAAAGGTCTGTGCAACGCGTTCCCAGAGACTGGGAGGTTACAAACTCCTGTTTCTGGACAACGTGTTGCTGAGGCTTCGGTCAGTCAAAGAAGGAGCGGTGGAGAAGGTGGCCGTCTGACCGATGCGTTCAGACAATTTTTTGGTCCGCAGCCCCAAGGTATGATCGGTTCCAGCAACCATCGCCAGCGTCTGTTTTACATGGTGCAGGAATACCTAGGGGCAAGATCAGACTTGGACACCTTTCCCACCGAAAATCCTCTGGGTTACTGGGTCTTGAGGATGGATCACTGGCCAGAGCTTGCACAGTATGCAATTGAGCTACTGGCCTGTCCTGCATCCAGCGTTCTTTCGGAACGCACATTCAGTGCTGCTGGAGGCGTGGTAACCGATCACAGGGTGCGTCTGTCCACCGACTCGGTCGATCGGCTGACCTTCATAAAAATGAATCAGTCTTGGATCACCACCAGCTACCAAGCACCTGATGCAGATGTAACCGAATAATTTTTTTTGAAATCTCAGATCCCTTCAAAGACTGCCTATGCTGATGCTGAGTGACTATCCCTGAGTAATTATCCTCTTCCTCCTCAATCATCACGCTGATAGCTTGTAAGAACATTTTTGGTTCTGGGCGCCACCACCAGTGCCTAAGGCACAATTTTTCAGCCCCTGTTTAACAGGGGCGTGTAATTACAATTTTTGATGTAATACTTTGCAGCAGGGCTCGTTCCTGCATTCCAACTAGAGTGTCTGTGAGGGGTTGCAGTGTTGTGGCACCAGCACCAGTGCCTAAGACCCAATTTTTCTGCCCCTGTCTAACAGGGGCGTGTAATTACAATTTTTGATGCAATACTTTGCAGCAGGGCTTGTTCCTGCATTCCAACTAGAGTGTCTGTGAGGGGTTGCAGTGTTGTGGCACCAGCACCAGTGCCTAAGACCCAATTTTTCAGCCCCTGTCTAACAGGGGCGTGTAATTACAATTTTTGATGCAATACTTTGCAGCAGGGCTTGTTCCTGCGTTTCAACTAGAGTGTCTGTGAGGGGTTGCAGTGTTGTGGCACCAGCACCAGTGCCTAAGACCCAATTTTTCAGCCCCTGTCTAACAGGGGCGTGTAATTACAATTTTTGATGCAATACTTTGCAGCTGGGCTTGTTCCTGCGTTTCAACTAGAGTGTCTGTGAGGGGTTGCAGTGTTGTGGCACCAGCACCAGTGCCTAAGGCCTAATTTTTCAGCTCCTGTTCAACAGGGGCATGTAATTACAATTCTTGATCTAATATTTCACAGCAGGGCCCTGTGAGGGCTTACAGTGTTTTGGCCACAGCAACACCTAAGGCCCAAATTTCTGCTGAGTATATAGGGCAGGACCCTACTTTCAAACATCTAACTTACAAACGACTCCTACTTGCAAACGGAAGGAGACAACAGGAAGTGAGATGAAATCTACCCCTAAGGAAGGGAAATTCTCTCCTGTAAGAGTTAATATGGGAAAACAATTTTTCCTTTCCACTGATGCTTTCCAATCCTTGTTCCACAAAAAAACCCAAATTTTCAAAAAACATTTTTCATTGGGACAAAAAAGTGAGGTGAAATCTTCTGAAGAGGAGGAAAGACGCAAAACAAATGTCACAGGGGTGATAACCCTTCCCTATGTTTTCCAAAAAGCTTAGAAAAGATTTTTTGGCTGGAGCTAAACACATTAAAAATGTTCAAAATTACAAACAGATTCTACTTAACAACAAACCTACAGTCCCTGTCTTGTTTGCACCGCCTGTATACTGCTGTTCAGAGTATATAGGGACCTTTCCTTATTTTAATTTGGGTGCGGGGTTCCCCTTAATATCCATACAAGACCCAAAGGGCCTGGTAATGGACTGGGGGGTACCCATGCCGTTTGTCTCACTGATTTTCATCCATATTGCCATGACCCGACATGACATTAAACCCGCAAGCAGTTTTAAATGAGATTTTTTCCTTTAAAAATGACATTTGGTGCAGGGACTGTTCTAAACATGGGAAACACGCGTCACTTTACAGGCATACTATAGACACCCCCCAGGTACGATATTTAAAGGAATATTTCACTTTTTTTTTTTTACTTTAAGCATCATTAAAATCACTGCTCCCGAAAAAACGGCCGTTTTTAAAAGTTTTTTTTGCATTGATACATGTCCCCTGGGGTAGGACCCGGGTCCCCAAACCCTTTTTAGGACAATACCATGCAAATTAGCCTTTAAAATGAGCACTTTTGATTTCGAACGTTCGAGTCCCATAGACGTCAATGGGGTTCTAACGTTCGTGCGAACTTGCGGTCCGTTCGCGGGTTCTGGTGCGAACCGAACCGGGGGGTGTTCGGCTCATCCCTACTGATCACCAATGTAAGGAACATTCTTCTCACTGATCACCAATGTAAGGAACATTCTTCCCACTGATCACCAATGTAAGGAACATTCTTCCCACTGATCACCAATGTAAGGAATATTCTTCCCACTGATCACCAACTTAAGGAACATTCTTCTCACTGATCACCAATGTAAGGAACATTCTTCCCACTGACCACCAATGTAAGGGACATTCTTCTCACTGATCACCAATGTAAGGGACATTCTTCTCACTGATCACCAATGTAAGGAACATTCTTCCCACTGACCACCAATGTAAGGGACATTCTTCTCACTGATCACCAATGTAAGGGACATTCTTCTCACTGATCACCAATGTAAGGGACATTCTTCTCACTGATCACCAATGTAAGGGACATTCTTCTCACTGACCACCAATGTAAGGAATATTCTTCCCACTGATCACCAATGTAAGGAACATTCTTCTCACTGATCACCAATGTAAGGAACATTCTTCTCACTGATCACCAATGTAAGGGACATTCTTCTCACTGATCACCAATGTAAGGAACATTCTTCCCACTGATCACCAATGTAAGGAACATTCTTCCCACTGATCACCAATGTAAGGGGCATTCTTCTCACTGATCACCAATGTAAGAGTCCAAGAGTCCAAAGAAGTTTTTTTTTTTTAATTCCGCAAATAAACCAGATATCTGTTGAACCCTGATGAGGGCCCCAAAAATGTGCTGGCCGCATACACATACACTTTCCACTTTGTGGAAAAGCTGGAACTCAGTCAGACCCTCAGATAAGAATGAAGAGGATAATTTATGGCAAGAGATATTGAGAACAGTGTTGTGATCACCCGATAACGGGACGGACTATATATGAACTCCAATGTACATTCAGTACTTTCTCCATATTTCTGGAAAAAAGGTTATGGATGTAATCAACTGTTAATGTGATTAGCTCTGCAGAAAAAGGTAGTTATATATAAGCCCCTGTGATGTGTTTGGTGGGGACTATCAGCACTGATAAGAAAAGCTTGGTGTGATGAGAAACTTGCAGCTATAAGGTAAAGGTCCAATGAATGGTTTGGCTTCTCATGTCCCTTGGTCCCATCTAGACCCCACCTCTACCTATTTGGGGGCCTCACATCAGGCCCATTTTATGGCTTTGACTCACCCAGACCCACCTCTAGCTGAACTTGCTGCCCTAATCCTCACAATTAATGCCTTTTTAGAGTTACTACGCTTGTGCAGTAACTCAGATAGGGTTGATGTTGTGATTCGGGGACATGGCCCAGGACACAGTTTCAATGGGACAGAGGGCCAAAATGGGGCACAGTTGGCCTCTAGGGTCTTTATATATATGTCTAGTGATTGAGGGTCCCAGCAGGGGTGTACATATAGGGGCTGCCATTGCGACCTGGACTCATGTTCCCCTGTATGCCTGGATAGGAGGACAATCCCTCCGTGTAACCGCTAAATGCCCGCTTCTCCTCTTCTCCCTCCCGCAGATATTCAGCGGCTGCAGGAGGGAAATGGAGGGCATCAGTCCCTCTATATTCTGCTCCCACCGCCTCCCTATCCCTGTCCTGCTGCCCCGGGCCCCCGTGTCCTTCCCTGCCCCCCCCCCCTTGAAGCACTGCCGGGTTCCCTCCTCTCTCGTTGGCTGCCTTAGAAAAAAAAAAGGTAAAATATAATAAAAAAAGAAAAAAAAAAGAAAAAAAAAAAAACTACCGACAACAGTGGATTTCACCAAAGCCCCTTAATGGGGGTGCTAAAAAATATGTAAAAATTAAAATTGTAAAAACAAAATAAATAAATAAATAAAAGGGTAAAAAATAATACAAAAACAAACGACAAAGATAAAAAAAACTACTGACACCAGTGGATTTCACCAAACCCCCTTAATGGGGGTCCTAAAAAATATGTAAAAAATAATAAAAAATATAATTGCAAAAAAAATAAAAATTAAATTAAATGGTAAAAAAATAATTAAAAATAAAAACAACAAAAATAAAAAAACTACTGACACCAGTGGATTGCACCAAAGCCACCCCAACGAGGGTCCGAGAAAATATGTAAAAAATAATAAAAAAATAATATAATATATAATAACTAAAAATTAAAATTGTAAAAAAAAATAAAATGGTAAAAAAATTATAACAAATTAAACAACAAAAAAAAAATTACACCAGTGGCGGAACTACCAAGGGTCGCAAAGGTCAACTTGTGACTGGGCTCTGACGTTCCACTACCGTGGGAAGAGTTCAAGATGGCAGGAAGGTGGCCCGCTGTGGGACCATAATAAAGGGTCCCACGATGGGAGTAAAGGTCCACGGGATCAGTGGGAAGGGAACCGGTCAGGGACCAGGGGGGCCCTTTTTGGTTTCTTGCATGGGAGCCCTGAAGGTTCTAGTTACGCCTCTGGGCCCCAGAAAGTAGACTGTACAGGGTACAAGCTGTTGAGCACAGGTGGAGACAAAGCAACATTCAGCCAATGTCCATTGGCCCCACCCATGCAGTGGATCATTGTAGGTGGACATGGAGTGATGGGTCATTGTAGGTGGACATGGAGTGGTGGATCATTGTGGGTGGACATGGAGTGGTGGATCATTGTAGGTAGACATGGAGTGATGGATCATTGTAGGTGGACATGGAGTGATGGATCATTGTAGGTGGACATGGAGTGGTGGATCACTGAAGGAGAACAAAGAGTGGTGGATCATTGAAGGCAAACATGGAGTGGTGGATCATTGTTTGCAGGCATGGAGTGGTGGATCATTGTAGGTGGACATGGAGTGGTGGATCATTGTAGGCAAACATGGAGTGGTGGATCATTGTAGGCAGGCATGGAGTGGTGGATCATTGTAGGTGGACATGCAGTGGTGGATCATTGTAGGCAAACATGAAGTGGTGGATCATTGTAGGTGGACATGGAGTAGTGGATCATTCTAGGTGGACATTAAGTGGTGGACTTGTACCTGCCATTGTTTGTTCCTCTAGCCTCACGTGTCTCAGCCAAAGAGCTCTGCTCCTTCCGTACACAAACAAGAGCCACCGTGGCTGACATTTTGCACGTTTGGCTCTCGGTTCCAGCCTTGTATGTGTCTTTCCTGGAATTTACAACCTGATTTCTTCATAAATAAAAGATTACAAACACGCTGGGTGCTTGCCTGGGTAAATACCACGCCATTATTGCATGCAGTTCCCGGCTTTGTAAACTTCTTACATTTTGCAGCTTGTCAGTCCTGAAAGAACTGCTTGTTAATTTAAAGTGAACCTGTTGTCAGATATATATTTTCATGATAGCTGCAGCATAATAAGTAGGGTGTCAGTGTAACCCTTCCAGGTATTTATTACTTCTCACATTACATCACAGTCCTCCCCTGACAATGCCTTCATCTACTTTTCTCTCCAGAGGGAAGGCGCCATTTTTGTTCTGACATCACCCAGGGTCACCATCATCTTCCTGGACTGAGACACCGGCTCAGAGATGACTCAGTCATGTAAATCCTGGTGTCTGTGCAGTTCCTGATTGTGTTCACAAATGTCTGACACAGATTAGCCCCAGGTAATCAAAATGAACCCTGCAGTGCCGCTCTAAGCTGAGGCAGAGATCTCCTCGCTAGTTGCAGTGAAGGGAGCTGGAGCCAAGTTCCACTCATTTAAAAGTCAGCAGCTAAAAAAATGTATCTGCCACAAATGGCTTGTGTGACACGGGCAGAAGATTGCGCCATGCGGCTTCCCTTAGTTGTCTCCAGTTCTCGTGCGCAGGAGCCCCCCCCTCATGAAATGTAAGTCTACTCAGCTAATATTTCAGATTGAATATTTCTGGAATCAGATACCGTCAGCTGATCTCCAGCTATTTCTGAAGAAGGAGGTTTTATAGCCAGTGATGATAGTGATCTCTTCTTACAGGAGCGCGGATTTCTGGCCTCAGGCACGGCAGGGTGACACCGAAGCGTTGCCCGGTTCCCCTGAGATAAGCTCCGGCGGCTTTCTTAAGCCCTCGGCAAACATTGTTAACGTTTTTTCTACATTCGAAAGGTCACATCGCACATTCCATCATCTCACCTGATACAATTGCACCTGTGTTATGAAATAACGGGAGCCTGCGGCAGCAAGCCACGTGAAACCGCGTACCCACGAAGAGCGCTAGGCCTGGAATAACGCCAGCTGGTTTCCTTGGTAAAGGGGCAGCTGGAGGCATTTGTGTGGAATATTATTTTCATGTGAAATGAGGTGATATAAACCCCGCTGCACAATTTCAGAAAAATAAGAACCTTCTCGTGAAGTAGAAGGAACCGCCATGGGTTCACCAACTAGCTCCAGTGCTTGATGGGGTATCGGCATGAGGTTTGAAGTCTGGTGGTGGTTCCCAGAGGTACAAATGAAGTTGTGCCCAAGGCCCACATTAAAGTGATATCAAAGTTATAGGTGGAGTATGGTGGCTTCATGAGGACTTCTGGCACTTTCCCTACCGATCCTGGAGTCTCTATTTTTTTTTTTAAAGATTTTTTCTAAGTCTTTCCACTGCTCCTGTCCCGTTAACCATAGCAATAAAATAAACTTTTCTAGTCAAATCTTTTTTTAGTTTTGGATGGCGTAGGGAACGTTTAGAGCCACTGTTGGTTCTTCTTCCATTGATTGTGTCCCATTAGGTAGACTTCCCTTCACTTCCTGTCCAGTAGACACAGCAGAATTACTCCCTCTTAGACACTTGTCACTGGAACAGGTGTCCCCACTGGAGGATTACCCCTCAATTCATGTTTTGGTACATTTTGATAAAATTTTGGATACCCCCCATGACACCATCTTTCCCTGTTCTGCCCCACTTTTATGTAAATTTTATGTCTTGTATTAAACCGCGTGCTGTTATAATTTTTTTGTAGTATGCTGAAATCTAGTGGTGGTTTTGGGCCACTACAACTTGTTTACTAATGTGATTTTGGTATCTTCCCTTGTCCTCCCCTCCTGTCCAGGCCTAGTTAGTTTATTCTCACCTAGACCCTCCCCACTCCTTCCATGTTCCCTCAGTCAGTGTTAGTTGGAGATAGGGCCTTAAAAAGTCATTGTGGTCGATTTACTAAAACTGGAGAGTGAAAAATTTAGTGCAGTTGTTCAAGGTAGCCAATCAGCTTCCAACTTCAGCTTGTTCAATTAAAGGGGAAGTCCACCCTAACACTAAAATTGCTACATCTACAGGCATCCACGATCTAAGACTAGCCTATCTAACCCTGTAAAGAAGAAATTGTCATATATACCTTTTTTTTTAAGCCGATCCGGTCCGGTCTCCAGCGGCGTATTGTTACTATGGGGCTTCCGTTGTCGGCTGTGTCCTCCGCACCCGCCTCCACAGCGAAGCTGCCGCTGACAGCTCAGCGTGGGACCGGTCCGAACTGGTTGGAAAAAAAGGCTGGAAGCTGATTGGTTTCTATGCAGAGCTGCACCAGATTGTGCCCTCTCAAGTTTTAGTAAATCAACCTCATTGTGTTGTTCTACTTCAAAAGACCGGAAAAACTTCCTCTGTACTGCAATTAGCTGAAGTAAAATCACATTGGATTCAACATCTGTGTCTTGTTGAGGAGTGAAGCTGTCTGTGGATGGGGCCAAGTCAGCAGGTGACCATTCTGTCTGGACAGACTGGGTGTAAGGAGGTACAGTACCCACCTATACTTCACTACATGTGTATGAAGTAATAGTGGCTGCACCCCCTACTTCGACTCAACATATACAACAGATATTCATACATACGTTGTCTATTTGTCGGGTGTATGCTTTTACTTTATGGCAAGCTCCCTTATTTGGCTGACATACGCTTGATGCCCTCTCGCTCTGGGGGCTATCTCTGTTCTGCTTTCCCGTCTCTCCTCGTGGCATTGGGCTGGACATCCCACGTTTTCCAATTGTAATCTAGGTAAGTATTCATGAGCACTCAATATATATCATAAATATAAATATTGTTTTGTTTCCTAATCCTATTGTCCCAAATGGAACACATATAATATTCCCTGCTTTTGATGTTGATGTATAATTTATCTTTGGATATTTATACACCTATTTGCATATTGCAATGCATACTGTATTTCTCTATACCAATAGGATCCCCTGAGGAAGCTGTAAGGCGAAACGCGTAGCGATCCCTCAGTATTTTGATTTCCTGTGGGGCCCTGATATGAAAGACCTTCTCTAATAACAGCTACAAGTCCACCATATCTATGGGCATACCTACAGGTTATTTTGTGTTCACACATGTTTGGGACAACATCACACCGTATGTAGATTTATGAAATTATCCTTTTTTAATCCATTTTCTGAATTTAAATGTTTTTTTTTTACAATGATCTTACAATAAATTTGGATTTTTATTTACTTTCTTTCATTTGGGTCTACTGGTGGATACCAATTTAAAGTCCATGATCATTCTTTGTTTTTCTTTTGTATCTACGGACTGGTGAGTGTGCATTTTTTTTATTATTTACATACAGGAACAATTTCCAGGATATTAAAATAAAAAAGAGCTGGGTATGGTTCCCCTTTAAATATCCCCTTGTTCATTCTAAGTTGGTTGCCGACGGGAGGCAGGCTCTATAGATGACAACGCTGGACTCTGTGGACTGGTGAGCATGTATTTTTTTATTTACAGTGCAATCGGAAAGTTTTTTAGGTATAACCTTATTTCAAACTGGGTTAAATTCATTATTTTCCTCAAAATTCTACAAACAACCCCCCCATAATGACAACATGAAAGAAGTTTGTTTACAATTGCCGCCCGCGCTATATCGCGAAAGACGGCTACAGGACGAGCCTTAGTTGCCGGGAGGGCATCCATGGACGTCCTCCCGAGCAGGCGCTGTCTGCACGTCCCTGTGAGTCTATGAGACTCGGCAGATCACAGGTCCAAGTAAGGGGTCGATCCCGGCCCCTTACCATGTGATCAGCTGTCAGCCAATGACGGCTGATCACGTGATGTAAACAGAAGCTCGGTAATCAGTATTTTTTTTTCCCTCATGTTGTAGTGCGAGGGGAAAAAAAAGCCGATCACCGGCTTCTGTCAGAGGGACATCGGTCCCTCACACAGAAAGCCGCAGCTGCATTTTCTGTGCCCACCAGTGTCAGCTGCCAGTGCCCACTGTGCCACCTACCAGTGCCCACATTGCCACCCATCAATGCCCACCAGTGCTGCCAATCAATGCCCATCAGTGTCTCATCAGTGCCACAGATCAGTGCTGCCTATCAGTGTCACCTACCAGTGCCCATCAGTGCCACCCATCAATGATCATCAGTGCCCATCAGTGCCACCTATCAGTGCCGCTTATCAGTGCCACCTATCAGTGCACTTCAGTGCCACCTATCAGTGCCCTTCAGTGCCACCCATCAGTGCCAACCATCAGTGCCACCTATCAGTGCCGCCTCATCCGTGCTTTTTAGTGCCACCTATCAGTGCCCATCAGAGCCGCCTATCAGTGCCCATCAGTGCCTCCTATTAGTGCCCATCAATGCAGCCTATCAGCGCACATCAGTGAAGGAGAACAATTACCTGTTTTCCTTATATAGTCACGAGAGTAATTTAGTGGGATTTTGTGGGTGCCAGGCAAATAGATTTAGATGAACATCAAAGTAAAAAGTATAAATCACATTTTATTAAACATAGACAAAGTTTTAAAATTATGCTGGCTGTACATAATATAGAACAAAAGGCAGTACATATCAGATTAGATCATGAATAAGGGGTCACTCAGCACTAAAATCTCAACATGTTTCACCCATTGGGGCTTCCTCAGGGGATGTATGTTGAGGGACCAAAATAGATATATCACTGCATGAGATAAAGTACAATTAAGAGCCATCAAAATACAACAAGGAAAGTATGTTTAAAGAAAAGATAGAAATGTCAACGACTGTCCAAAGCTAAATAGTGCAACTATTGGAGAGTTACCTGCTATAAAAGTATAGCAGGACGTCGGAGAACGGACATTGCGCTGTGCTGAAGAGAGTTGGCGTGGATGGGCCCAAGTGAGGGCCGCGGGACCAGTGTCTGTCACATGAAAGAGACGTATGAGTGAGATGATAGTGGGGAAATAGAGAATGGGATGGGGGGGGGAAGAAGAAGCATTTGCAAGGTTCAATTAATTTTTTCGAATTAACCTTACTATGGCAGTGCGTTTTCACTTTATATATTTTCCTATATCCAGTACCAATCAAAGTAGATATTTATTATGGTCCTTATTTTTCCAATCAGATAAAACATCTCTATTTGTCAGCCCTTGCTTTTTCTTAGACCTAGCCGGGTCATTTGTAGGTACCTCTCCCCGTGGCCCATTTAATCTAGTTATCACCTTTCACCTCATAGTCACTGTATGTTTTCACATTACTTACCACCCTTGGGTGATTTTCATACTCCAGAACATTTCCCTCTCACATTTTTACTCCTGGTCCCCCCCTTTTTTCCTGTGCCCCTTCCTTCCCTCTCCCTCCCCATGTCCCACACCTCACCCCCTCCCTCTCTTCTCCCCCCTTTCCTTCCCCGCCCCCCTCCCCTCTCCTTTTCCCCCCGTCCCCCCCCCCCTTTTTTTTTTTCCTTCCCCCCTTCTCCCCCGTTTCTCCCCCCCTTCTTCTTCCCCCCCTTCCCCCTTCCCTTCATCCCACTCTCTATTTCCCCACTATCATCTCACTCATACGTCTCTTTCATGTGACATACACTGGTCCCGCGGCCCTCACTTGGGCCCATCCAGGCCAACTCTCTTCAGCACAGCGCAATGTCCGTTCTCCGACGTCCGGCTCTACTTTTATAGCAGGTAACTCTCCAATAGTCGGCAGTTGAACTATTCAGCTTTGGACAGTCGTTGACATCTCTCTCTTTTCTTTAAACATACTTTCCTTGTTATATTTTGATGGCTCTTAATTGTACTTTATCTCATGCAGTGATATATCCATTTTGGACCCTCAACATACATCCCCTGAGGAAGCCCCAATGGGCGAAACATGTTGAGATTTTAGTGCTGAGTGACCCCTTATTCATGATCTAATCTGATATGTACTGCCTTTTGCTCTATACTATGTACAGCCAGCATAATTTTTAAACTTTGTGTATGTTTAATAAAATGTGATTTATACTTTTTATTTTGATGTTCCTCTAAATCTATTTGCCTGGCACCCACAAAATCCCACTAAATTACTCTCCTGACTATATATGTTACTCAGGGATGGTGGTGCCTTCTCTTTGACACTGTCACCTATCCATACCAACCAGATACCAGTTTTCCTTAGCAGGAAAGTGACACAGCAAGAGACAAAACGCAACGTGTGGCAGGCGACGTGGCAAGTGACAATCCGTAACGAGTGGCAAGTGACAATCCATAACGTGTGGCAGGCGACGTGGCAAGTGACAATCCGTAACGAGTGGCAAGTGACAATCTATAACCTGTGGCAGGCGACGTGGCAAGTGACAATCCGTAACGAGTGGCAGGCGACGTGGCAAGTGACAATCCGCATCTGGTGTCAGGCGACGGTGGCAAGTGACACACTCGGGGCTCCCACTGATTCTGCATTATGGTGATTTGAACTATTTCATTTTATATAACAATGTAATAATAGAAATAATGCACTTTAATCATCCTGACACCATAACAACCATGGTGCTGGGATGATTGAAGCACCAACACCAGCCATTTCCCCAATTAAATTGCCCCCAAAAAATTTTCTGGCAGTGCCCCTCCTGAGACTAGACTCTGGATCCCCCCCTGATTGGAGTCCACCTGTGGTAAATTCAGTTGATTGGACATGATTTGGAAAGGCACACACCTATCTATATAAGGTCCCACAGGTAACAGTGCCTGTCAGAGCACAAACCAAGCCATGAAGTCCAAGGAATTGTCTGTAGACCTCCGAGACAGGATTGTATGGAGGCACAGATCTGGGGAAGGGAACAGAAACATTTCTGCAGCATTGAAGGTCCCAATGAGCACAGTGTCCTCCATCATCTGTAAATGAAAGAAGTTTGGAACCACCAGAACTCTTCCTAGAGAGGGCCGCCCGGCCAAACTGAGCGATCGGGGGAGAAGAGCCTTAGTCAGGGAGGTGACCAAGACCCCGATGGTCACTCTGACAGAGCTCCAGTGTTTCTCTGCGGAGAGAGGAGAACCTTCCAGAAGAACAACCATCTCTGCAGGCCTGTATGGCAGAGTGGCTAGAAGGAAGCCACTCCTCAGTAAAAGGCACATGACAGCCCACCTGGAGTTTACCAAAAGGCACATGAAGGACTCTCAGACCATTAGAAACAAAATTCTCTGGTCTGATGAAACAAAGATTGAACTCTTTGGTCTTAATGGCAAGTGTCATGTCTGGAGGAAACCAGGCACCGCTCATCACCTGGCCAATACCATCCCTACTGTGAAGCATGGTGGTGGCAGCATCATGCTGTGGGGATGTTTTTCAGCGGCAGGAACTGGGTGACTAATCAGGATTGATGGAAAGATGAATGCAGCAATGTACAGCGACATCCTTTATGAAAACCTATTCCAGAGTGCTCTGGACCTCAAACTGGGGTAAAGGTTCATCTTCCAACAGGACAACCACCCTAAGCACACAGCCAAGATAACAAAGGAGTGACTACAGGACAACTCTGTGAATGTCCTTGAACATCTCTGGAGAGATCTGAAAATGTCTGTGCACCGATGCTCCCCATCCAACCTGATGGAGATTGAGAGGTCCTGTAAAGAGGAATGGGAGAAACTGCCCAAAAATAGGTGTGCCAAGCTTGTAGCATCATACTCAAAAAGATTTGAGGCTGTAATTGGTGCCAAAGGAGCCTCACCAAAGTATTGAGCAAAGACTGTGATACTTATGTACATGGGATGAGCCTGTAATACTTATGTACATGGGAGGAGCCTGTGATACTTATGTACATGGGAGGAGCCTGTGATACTTATGTACATGGGAGGAGCCTATGATACTTATGTACATGGGAGGAGCCTGTGATACTTATGTACATGGGAGGAGCCTGTGATACTTATGTACATGGGAGGAGTCTGTGATACTTATGTACATGGGAGGAGTCTGTGATACTTATGTACATGGGAGGAGTCTGTGATACTTATGGACATGGGAGGAGTCTGTGATACTTATGAACATGGGAGGAGTCTGTGATACTTGTGGACATGGGAGGAGCCTGTGATACTTCTGTACATGGGAGGAGCCTGTGATACTTATGTACATGGGAGGAGCCTGTGATACTTATGTACATTGGATTTTTATTGTTTTTTATTTTTAATAAATTTGCAAAGATTTCAAACAAACTTCTTTCATGTTGTCATTATGGGGGATTGTTTGTAGAATTTCTAGGAAAATGATGAATTTAATCCATTTTGGAATAAAGCTGTAACATAACAAAATGTAGAAAATGTGAAGCGATGTGAATACTTTCCGAATGCACGGTGTATACAGGAACAATTTTCAGGGAATAAAAATATAAATGAGCCGGGTCGGGGTGAAGTTGCCCTTTAAACATCCACCTGTTCATTCTGAGGTGGTTGTCGACTGGAGGCAGGCTCTATAGATGACAACGCCCGGACTCTATGGACTAGTACATTTTCTTTTATTTACATACAGGAACAATTTTCCAGCCAATACAAATAAAAAGAACTGGTTAGGGGGTGACGTTCCTCTTTATTTATTTTTTTTCTTGGCACCCAATCCCACTTCGGCAATTCTTACCTAGGATATTTTCTACAGCATTTGTAGCTGCTGATTTAAAAACAAAAAAAAACAAAAACAAAACAAAAAAAAACAAAAACAAATGGAAGTTCCCCTTTAAAAAGCCCCTTGTTCATTCTAAGTTGGTTGCCGACTGGAGGCAGGTTCTATAGATGACCCTATAGGACCCTCTCCCCTCTGTTTTGGGTAAATCGTTACATTGTAGACACTTCCGACAACAAACTCATTAAAGCGGAGTATTTTGGGGAGGGGGGCGTGTTGTGGACACATTAAAAAACAACATGTATTTACTCGCGGACTGTCTATTGACGTTGCTAATCAGAGTGTGAAACTGCAGTGTTTGTTTGGTTGGCTTTGCTGGGCACCGGACACAGCGTTCTCATTCACAGCATGAAATTGTCCTCCCGGAGGCTGTGGCAACCTTGTGTGACTCCACTCTGACCTCTGACCCCGCCGGTGAATAGCGCAAAAGGAAAGAAAAAAAAAAATCTGTGCCACTTTGCTTCATCTTGCCCGGCCCTCCTTCGCCTAACAAACAGGCAGCGCCGTGCCCGCGGAGCGCAGGAAGTCCTCACCCCCCCATTTCCCATGCTTTCAACCCCCCCCCCACCCCCCCGTTCCTTGACTCGGGCTAAGTGAGTCATTGTGCAGCTCCAATCCACCGCTGATTAAATGTGGCAGGGGGAGGGGCCTGGGATCCGGGATTTGCCACGTCTCCCAGGGTAATCGAAAACCGCGTTGTGCGGAAATTTTTTTTTTTTTTCATCGTGAGAAAAGGTTCCACTCTATTACCTTTTTTTTTTTTTTTTTTTAACCGGTAGTAAATCATTGGAAGTCATTCGGAATCCGTTTCCGCTCCTTGCGCGTCCAGAGAAAGACGAGTGTATTCCTCGCCGTTTTTTAATCTTTTTTGGAGAGGGCGGAGCCATGCAAATCTTGGGGGCTCCCTGGACCAGCCCGTACGTTCAGAAACTCTAATTTAAAGCACACACACGGGCGTTTTGCGTGTTCGCCCCCCCCCCCCCCCATTGCTTCGGGCTTGTTAGATCTCATCAGCGCAAGAGACGAACACCGCGGGGCTTGTGCGACCCACGAGGCAGAGAGGAGGGAGGTTCCAGGGGCCGCCGTCCTAATCCTTTCTTCACGCGTGTGCGACTGGTCATGCGACTTTGGACCCTAAAGTCGCAAGACAAGTCGCACCCCTAGAGCCCCGGGTTCACACTGCCCGCGACTTCAAAGCCGCGCGACTTCCACTACGGGAAGCTACAGGGGAGGGCGCTCCGACTTTGAAGTCGGAACCCAACGCGACTTCGGCACGACTTGCCTGCGACTTCTTTAACAGAAGTCCATGCGAGTCTGGTCCAAAGCCGGTCCAAAAGTAGTGAAGGAACCTTTTTCTTAGTCGGAGCGACTCAAGTCGCACCAATTAGAATGGTTTTCATTGCACTGAATAGGGGACCGACTTCTGATGCTTCAAAGTCGGAAAAAAAGTGTGAACCGGGCCTTAAAGTAGTTCCTGCACTACTTTGGTCAGACTTTCATGCGACATGAGGGCCATAGAGTTCAAGGTAAGCCGTCAAAAGTTGCATGAAAGTCACACCTGAATGATATGCATGCGACTTGTGTGCGACTTTGTAGAGAATGCACAGTCACATGGTCAAAGCCAAAGTCGCCACAAAGTCACACTCATCCAAAGTTGCATTAAAATCAAACCGCACAATTCCCAATGCACATATTCCTGTAAAAGTGGGTGCTGAAGCGACCTTTGGGAGGGGCCCAGGAGGCTCCACCCACTACAGAAAACTACAGGAGGGGGTGGAGACAAGATCAGTCACCCTGCACAAGGAGAGAGAGCAGAGCTGTGGGAGGGGCCCAGCAGGCTCCACCCACTACAGAAAACTACAGGAGGGGGTGGAGACAAGATCAGTCTCCCTGCATAAAGAGAGAGAGCAGAGCTGTGGGAGGGACCCAGCAGGCTCCACCCACTACAGAAAACTACAGGAGGGGGCGGAGACAAGATCAGTCTCCCTGCATAAGGAGAGAGAGCAGAGCTGTGGGAGGGGCCCAGCAGGCTCCACCCACTACAGAAAACTACAGGAGGGGGCGGAGACAAAACCACACCCTGCACAAAGAGAGAGAGCAGAGCTGTGGGAGGGGCCCAGCAGGCTCCACCCACTACAGGAGTGGGCGGAGACAAGACCAGTCACCCTGCACAAGGAGAGAGAGCAGAGCTGTGGGAGGGACCCAGCAGGCTCCACCCAGTACAGGAGAGGGCGGAAACAAGACCAATCACCCTGCACAAGGAGAGAGAGAGCAGAGCTGTGGGTGGAGCCCAGCAGGCTCCACCCACTACAGAGAACTACAGGAGGGGGCGGAGACAAGACCAGTCACCCTGCTCAAGGGGAGAGAGCAGAGCTGTGGGAGGGCCCAGCAGGCTCCACCCACTACAGGAGTGGGCGGAGACAAGACCAGCCACCCTGCACAAGGAGAGAGAGCAGAGCTGTGGGAGGGACCCAGCAGGCTCCACCCAATACAGAAAACTACAGGAGGGGGTGGAGACAAGACCAGTCACCCTGCACAAGGGGAGAGAGCAGAGCTGTGGGAGGGCCCAGCAGGCTCCACCCACTACAGGAGTGGGCGGAGACAAGACCAGCCACCCTGCACAAGGAGAGAGAGCAGAGCTGTGGGCGGAGCCCAGCAGGCTCCACCCACTACAGAGAACTTCAGGAGGGGGCGGAGACAAGACCAGTCACCCTACACAAGAAGAGAGCAGAGCTGTGGGAGGGGCCCAGCAGGCTCCACGCACTACAGAAAACTACAGGAGGGGGCGGAGACAAGACCAGTCACCCTACACAAGGAGAGAGCAGAGCTGTGGGAGGGGCCCAGCAGGCTCCACCCACTACAGAAAACTACAGGAGGGGGCGGAGACAAGACCAGTCACCCTACACAAGGAGAAAGGGCAGAGCTGTGGGAGGGACCCAGCAGGCTCCACCCACTACAGACTGCCTCCAGTCATGAGGGCCATAGAGTTCAAGGAAAGCTCTCAAAAGTTGCATGAAAGTTGCACCTGCATGATATGCATGCGACTTGCGTGCGAGTTTGTCGTGCATCCACAGTCACATGGTCAAAGCCAGAGTCGCAACAAAGTTTCACTCATCCAAAGATGCATTAAAATCGCATCAAAACACACCATTCCTGTAAAAATGGGTGCTGCAGCGACCACCGGCTGGAACCGCGAGTAATCAGAGGGAGAAATGTCACCAGCACCCCATGGGTCTCCAAAATGGGTCCAAAGCTTTATTCAGCGATCACATCGTTACAGCAAACGTTTCGGAGCCTCGCAGGTATGCCTGATGGAGGGGTCCTGCGAGGCTCCGAAACGTTGCTGTTTGCTGTATCAATAAAATCCCATCAAAACGGCAATAGAAATCTCACAATTTTGAAGTCTCACAAGTTTGAATGGAACCTTATTAAAGCCAAACCGTTTTTGGGGCCCCTTTACGGTGCGGTGCAGGAGGACTGCGGTGGGCGCCTATTCCAGTGCAGTCGAGGCAAAACGCTTTGTCTCCTACCTGGTCGGTTCGCACAGCTGCATTGCAGTGGTGTGTGTGCAAAAAAAAAAAAGTACGGCAGGTGCAATTTTTTTTCAGTGCAGCATTGCGGCCAATAAACCTTAATGAAATGACATTTCAATAAAGTTTGTTTAAAAAAAAAGAAAGAAAAGGAAACAGTACATTGCGCCGTGATCAGTGGGCTGCTTTCATGCCATTGCATACCAGCGGCTGCATTCAAACGCAGTGCTTAAAGTTTTGATTAGAGTGTTGGAACCTCTGTCAGGTTTTTATCACTGTCTGGGGGAATCCATCCTCTCATTCCCATCATCCCCCCCGGTGACCATTGTGACCAGTACTGAATTGAATGAGAAAATCCAACATTTTGTGTAGCCCCCAGAACAGGAAGGGAGGGCAAATTGCTCAATGGGGACACAGGCTCTGATGACTAAGAGGGGGTTTTCCCTTACAAAATGTCACCAAATGTCTTTGCAAACCCAGATATTACCTTGTAAAAGTAGCAGTGACATCACTTGTAAATGGCCTGTGCAGAGAGCAGAACTTGGGGGGCAGAAGTCTCCATCCCACTACAAAAAACTACCAGAGATGGTGGATACAAGACCAGTCACCCTGCACAAAGAGAGAGCAGAGCTGTGGGAGGGGCCCAGTAGGCTCCTCCTACTACAGAAAACTACAGGGGGCGGAGACAAGACCAGTCACTAATCCTCTACCCCTCAAATTTGCCCTCTGAGCACAGACCCTACCCCCTCACTTCAAATACTTCCCTTCTAGCACAAATCCCCCCAATCATCCCTACCAGCATCAATTCCAACCCCCCCCCCCCCACACCATATAACCTTTTCTAACATAAACCCCCCAAATCCCCCTCCTAGTACAAATCCTCTTCAGCCATTCCCCCTCCCAACACAAATCCCCCCAAATCTCCACTCCTAGATGTACCCTACTAGAACAATTCTTACCCTCTAACACCCCCCCCCAAATTCCCCCTCCCAACACAAATTACCCTCCCCCAATCTCCTCTAGGTCCCTCTCCCCCACCTCACATGATACCACCGGGCCCAGGGCAGCTGCCCTTCCTGCCCACCCCTTGTCCTGGCCCTGATTGGGGGGTATTTGTGCTAGGATGGGGGAAGGATCTGTGCTGGGAGGTGAAATTTGAGGGGTAGAGGATTTGTTCTAGATGGGGGAGGTGTTTCACTGGGGGGGGGGATTTCTGCTGGGGTATATGGAGAGAGAGAGGAGTTGAGCTGGGAGGGGGCAAAGATTTGTGCATCTATAAGACACATAGAGCTGCGACTTGGCTCCGCCCCCCCCACTCTCTACTCATTGGTTCACTGGCTGTGATTGACTGTAGTGGGAGCCAATGGCTTCAGCTGCTGGGTTTCAGCCAATGAAGAGAAGGAGTCCCAGGACAGCTGAGGATCCTGTGCACAGTTCTGGATTGAAAGGGGGTTTGGGCGAGTATTGGGGGGGGGGGGTGGGGGGGTGGGGGGGGAGCACACAGAAAGTTTTTTACCTTCATGCATAGAATACAACCTTCAGCCTTAACAATCACTTTAAGACTCTATTCGTACGCATGCACAATGACACACATTTTGGAGCGTCTTCCGTAACGCGTTCCACCTTGTGGTGCCATTCACTGTTAATGGCACCCTAAATGCGTCCAGAAGACACATCAAAAAAAGGCGTGACAAGCACACCAAAACGCGCAAACCTCAACGCCCAGAGCGTTCAATTCAATGGGCTGCCCTATGCATGTAGCGTGAAAATGCGCAAAAAAATGTGCGTTCACGTGACGCGGAGAGCCTAAGTTTATCTCTTGTAGAAGTCCCATTAACATCAACAAATGATGTTGCAGGGCGCTCAAGCTTTCGCATCTCTAAGAAGAGGAGGAATAAGAGACTGGAGGTGACGGAGGGACTGCGGACCAGAAAAGGGACATTTTGGAAGTTTCGCCATCGTGCCCCCCCCCCCAGAAGAATAGCACGGTGGGGATATTTATAAAGACGTAGCCCCGTCAGATCGCCATACGGAAAGCGTTATTGGTGTCAGTAACCTGAACAAATACTGGAGCAGCTGCTCAATGCACATGGCGGGGGTTCAAATATTGTCCTTAGCGTGTCCCGAGAAAGGCGCTTTCATACGCTCATCCTCTGCCGAAAAACTAATATTGACTCAGTGAGATCAGCCGTACAGCACGGAGGGGGGGGGGGGGTCTCGGGATTCCAGCACCCCAGCATGTGATGAGTTAATTAACGAAGCCTGCGGGCCCCGATGGCTGACGACTGCGGCTGCTTTGGCCAAAGGCAATCAAGCAAGCGTGTTTGGCTGTTTGCCACCTCGACTTAATCTTAAAGAACAAAGAGAACCTACTGTAGATGGATTAAAAAAAAAAAAAAAAAAAAGATTTGATGGAGCGATTCCACCCACCTCTCTCTCCATCCATTATTAAAAGGTACGAACTCCCCTGTGGGGACACAGAGAAGAGTGACTCCGAGGGGCTGATGTCATTTTGTGGAGGAACAGCAAAATCAACATCATGTATGCAAGGAGGATATCCATGTGCCGATGTAGGAGCCAAACTATGCAGAGGGACCATCTGAGGTCCCCAGATCTATGGAATTCTTATTTTTTACAATTTGGCTTAACCCATTCATGACCAGAGGTCATCAATACCTAGACCCCCAGGTCAAATTTATCAGATTTAATTTATGGTAACAAGATAGATAGATAGATAGATAGATAGATAGATAGATAGATAGATAGATAGATAGATAGATAGATAGATAGATAGATAGATAGATAGATAGATAGATAGATAGATAGATAAACAGTATCTCACAAAAGTGAGTATTATCTTTTCATGTGACAACACTGAAGAAATGACACTTGTCTACAATGTAAAGTAGTGAGTGTACAGCTTGTATAACAGTGTAAATTTGCTGTCCCCTCAAAATAACTCAACACACAGAAATTAATGTCTAAACCGCTGGCAACAAAAGTGAGTACACCCCTAAGGGAAAATGTCCAAATTGGGCCCCAAAGTGTCAATATTTTGTGTGGCCACCATTATTTTCCAGCACTGCCTTAACCCTCTTGGGCATGGAGGTCACCAGAGCTTCACAGGTTGTCACTGGAGTCCTCTTTCACTCCTCCATGAGAACATCACAGAGCTGGTGGATGTTAGAGACCTTGCACTCCTCCACCTTCCGTTTGAGGATGTCCCACAGATGATCAATAGAGTTTAGGTCTGGAGACATGCTTGGCCAGTCCATCACCTTTACCCTCAGCTTCTTTAGCAAGGCAGTGGTGGTCTTGGAGGTGTGTTTGGGGTGGTTATCATGTTGGAATACTGCCCTGCGGCCCAGTCTCTGAAGGGAGGGGATCATGCTCTGCTTCAGTATGTCACAGTACATGTTGGCATTCATGGTTCCCTCAATGATCTGTAGCCCCCCAGTGTCGGCAGCACTCATGCAGCCCCAGACCATGACACTCCCACCACCATGCTTGACTGTAGACAAGACACACTTGTCTTTGTCCTCCTCACCTGGTTGCCACCACACACGCTTGTCACCATCTGAACCAAATACGTTTATCTTGGTCTCATCAGACCACAGGACATGGTTCCAGTAATCCATGTCCTTAGTCTGCTTGTCTTCAGCAAACTGTTTGCAGGCTTTCTTGTTCATCATCTTTAGAGGAGGCTTCCTTCTGGGACGACAGCCATGTAGACCAATTTGATGCAGTGTGCGGCGTATGGTCTGACAGGCTGACCCCCCACCCCTTCAACCTCTGCAGCAATGTTGGCAGCACTCATACGTCTATTTCCCAAAGACAACCTCTGGATATGACGCTGAGCACGTGCACTCAACTTCTTTGGTGGACCATGGCGAGGCCTGTTCTGAGTGGAACCTGACCTGTTATACCGCTGTATGGTCTTGGCCACCGTGCTGCAGCTCAGTTTCAGGGTCTTGGCAATCTTCTTATAGCCTAGGCCATCTTTATGTAGAGCAACAATTCTTTTTTTCAGATCCTCAGAGAGTTCTTTGCCATGAGGTGCCATGTTGAACTTCCAGTGACCAGTATGAGAGAGTGAGAGCGATAACATCAAATTTAACACACCTGCTCCCCATTCACACCTGAGACCTTGTAACATTACTGAGTCACATGACACCGGGGGAGGGAAAATGGCTAATAGGGCTCAATATGGACATTTTCACTTAGGGGTTTACTCACTTTTTTTTGCCAGCGGTTTAGTCATTAATGGCTGTGTGTTGAGTTATTTTGAGGGGACAGCAAATTTACATTGTTATACAAGCTGTACACTCACTACTTTACATTGTAGCAAAGTGTCATTTCTTCTATGTTGTCACATGAAAAGATAGAATAAAAGATTTACAAAAATGTGAGGGGTGTACTTACTTTTGTGAGATACTGTATATACATATATCTATACAGCAGGTAAAATAAATATTGAACACGTCACCATTTTTTAGGTAAATATATTGGTAAAGGTGATATTGACATGAAATTTTCCCCACATGTCGGTAACAAGCCAAGCAATCCATACCTACAAAGACACCAAAACAAATAAGTTCAGAAATGAAGTTCTGTGTAATAAAATGGAAGGACACAGGGAAACATCATTGAACCCGCTAACTGAAATGTATTTAATACTTTGTAACAAATCCTTTGTTGGTAATGACGGCTTCAAGACGCAGGCTCCTGTATGGAGGAACGAGTGGTATGATTTGCTCAGGTGTGATTTTGGACCATTCTTCCACACAAACAGTCTTTGTATCTTGAAGGTTCTGTGGGCCTCTTCTATGATCTCTGAGCTTTAGTTCTTTTCATAGATTTTCTATTGGATTCAGGTCAGGTGATTGGCTGGGCCATGCTAGCAGCTTTATTTTCCTTCTTTGAAACCACTTCTTTGGCTTTGTGTTCATCACAATGGGACAATGGGACCATTGTCTATGAAAGGTCCTCCCTCATTTCATCTTCTTCCTCCTGGTAGATGGCAGCAGATTTTTATCACCATTCATCTTTCCTTCAATGATATGAAGTTTGCCAGTACCGTATGCTGAAAAACAGTCCCGCCCACACCATGATGTTCCCACCCCTAAACCTCACTGTTGGTATGGGAGGTGTTTTTGGGGTGATGTGCCATGTGACCTCCAAACATGGTGTGTATTATGGCATCCAAAGAGTTCAATGTTGGTCTCCTCTGACCAGACTATATTCTCCCCGTATTTCACAGGGTTGTCTAAATGTTGTGCAGCAAACTTTTAACAATTCTCAACATTCTTTTTCTTCAGCAGTGGAGTCTTGCGTGGTGAGCGTGCATACAGGCCATGGCGGGTGAGTGCATTACTTATTGTTCTACCTGCTAATTCCAGGTCTTTCTGAAGCTCTCCACAAGTGGTCCTTGTCTCTTAGACAACTCTTCTGATAATTCTTTTCACTGTCAGAAATCTTGCGAGGAGCACCTGTCCGGTTTATGGTGAAATGATGTTCTTTCCACTTCTGGATTGTGGCCCCAACAGTGCTCACCGGAACATTCAGAAGTTTAGAAATCTTTCTGTGAACCAATGCCATCAGTATGTTTTGCAACAATAAGGTCGTGAAGGTCTTGAGAGGGGTCTTTGCTTTTACTCATCATGAGATGTTCCTTGTGTGACACCTTGGTAATGAGACACCTTTTTATAGGCCATCAGTTGAGACTGAACCAGCTGATATTAATTTGCACCGACAAGGGGCAGGATTGCTTTCTAATTACTGATAGTTTTTAGCTGGTGTCTTGGCTTTCCATGCCTTTTTACACCTCCCTTTCGTCATGTGTTCAATACTTTTTCCCTGTGTCATTCCATTTTATTACACGGAACTTCAATTCTGAACTTATTTGTTTTGGTGTCTTTGTATGTTTGGATTGGATGGCTTGTTACCGACATGTGGGAAAAATTTCATGTCAATATCACCTTTACCAATATATTTACCTAAAAAATGGTGAACGTATTAGTTTTGGCGTCTTTGTATGTATGGATTGGATGGGTTGTTCCCAACATGTGGTGAAAATTTCACGTCAATATCACCTTTACCAATATATTTACCTAGAAAAATGGTGACGTGTCCAATACTTATTATACTTACCCGCTGTATAGTTCCGAGGGTAGCCATGTTTGAAGTAAATGCCCAGGTGCTCACCCACAAAGAAATCCATATAAATCTAAAACTGGTTTAGAGGCACTCACGGGTCTTGCAGAGGAGGAAGATCAAAAACAGCATTATTTTTATGGTGACAAGACCCGTGAGTTCCTCTGAACCAGTTTTGGATTTTTACTTACAGTGGGGGGGAAATAATGATTTGCTCCCCTGCAGCTTGTGTAAGTTTGCCCACTTACAAAAAAATGAAGGGTCTATCATTTTTATCATAGGTGTGTTTTAAATGGTAGAGACAGAATATCAACCAAAAATCCAGAAAAAAAACACGATACAAATTTTATAAATTGAGTTGCAGTTCAGTAAAATAAAATAAGTATTTGATCGCCTATCAACCAACAATAATTCTGCCCCCCCACAGACTGGCTACAGGAGGGGCTCATGTGGTACACAGTTTAGTCCTGTCAATGTAAGAAGGTTCTCCTAACGACAACTCGTTATGTGTATAAAAGACACCTGTCCACAGAATCTCTTTCTTCCAATCAAACCTCACCATCATGGGGAAGACCAAAGATCTGTCAGAGGACATCAGGGAGAAGACTGTAGACCTGCACAAGGCTGGAATGGGCTACAAGACCATCAACAAGAAGCTTGGTGGGAAGGAGACAACTGTTGGAGCGATTATTCACAAATGGAAGAAATACAAGGTAACCATCAATCTCCTTCAGTCTGGAGTAGAGTTGCCACCTCAACCCTTTAAAACCAAACACATATTAATTACACAGGTTCTGTGGCTAATTAAGGTGGTAATTAAACCCACTTGGTGCTTTATCTGTATTAAATTGGCCTCATAACCTGTGTAATTCATATGTGTTTAAAGGGTTGAGGTGGCAACCCTAGTCTGGAGCTGCATGCAACATTTTGGCTCATGGGGTGAGGATGACCATGAGAAAAGTGAGGGATCAGCCCAGAACTACACGGGAGGAGCTTGTGAAGGATCTCAAGGCAGTTGTGGGACCACAGTCACCAAACAAACCATTGGTAACACAATACGTTGCCGTGGATTGAAATCCTGCAGCACCCACAAGGTCCCCCTCCTCAGGGAGACACATGTACAGCCATGGCGATGAACATCTAAATGATTCAGAGAAGGATTGGGAGAAAGTGCTGAGGTCAGATGAGACCAAAATTGAGCTCTTTGGCAATAACTCGACTCGCTGTGTTTGGAGGAAGAAAAATGCTGACTATGACCCCAAGAACACCATCCCTACAGTCAAGCATGGAGGGGGAAACATGATGCTTTGGGGCTCTTTTCTCTGATAAAGGTACAGGCCGACTTTGCCGCATTGAGGGGCCAATGGACAGGGCCATGGATTGTAAAATCTTGGATGAGAACCTTCTTCCCTTAGCCAGAACACTAAAAATGGGTCGTGGATGGGTCTTCCAGCATCACAATGACCCAAAACATACCGCCAAGGCAACGAAGGAGTGGCTTAAGAAGAAGCACATTAAGGTCATGGAGTGGCCTAGCCAGTCTCCAGACCTTAATCCTATAGAAAATGTATGGAGGGAGCTGAATCTTCAAGTTGTTAAGCGACAGCTAAGAAACCTTAATGCCCCGTACACACGGTCGGACTTTTCATCTACAAAAGTCCGACAGCCTGTCCGACAGACTTCCGGCGGACTTCCGGCGGACTTTCGGCGGACTTGCGGCGGACTTGCGGCAGACTTTCTAATGAACAGACTTGCCTACACACGACCACACAAAAGTGTGACGGATTCGTACGTGATGACGTACACCGGACTAAAATAAGGAAGTTGATAGCCAGTAGCCAATATCTGCCCTAGCGTGGGTTTTTGTCCGTCGGACTAGCATACAGACGAGTGGATTTCGGGGTCCGTCGTAGTTACGACGTAAAGATTTGAAGCATGTTCCAAATCTAAAGTCCGTCGGATTTGAGGCTGAAAAAGTCCGCTGAAAGTCCGGGGAAGCCCACACACGATCGGATTACCAGCCAGCTTTAGTCCGTCGGCGTCCGTTGGACTTTTGTAGACAAAAAGTCCGACCGTGTGTACGCCCCATAAGGATTTAGAGAAGATCTGTAAAGAATAGAGACGAGCTGTACACCCCCCGGTTCGGTTCGCAGCAGAACATTCGAACAGGCAAAATGTTTGAGCGAACATGCGAAGTCTATTAAAGTCTATGGGACACGAACATAAAAATCAAAAGTGGTCATTTTAAAGGCTTATATGCGAGTTATTGCCATAAAAAGTGTTTGGGGACCCGGGTCCTGCCCAAGGGGACATGTATCAATTGAAAAAAAAGTTTTTAAAACTGCCGTTTTTTCAGAAGAAGTGATTTTAATAATGTATAAAGTGAAACAATAAAAATGAAATTTGCATGTAAAAGGACACAGTGGTCATGGGACTTTAAATGAGGTCTGTCACTACCCAGAGTCAAAATAACATGAAGTAAATGGTATAGAAAGTTTATTACAATCCAAGAATAAATCTACATAATCGCAGAAAAAAAACAGTGCATGGAAATAAATCGGAAAAAAAGTCATAAAACCAGCTGACATATAAAAGGCACATATCAGAACACATAAATAAATATTGTATTGATGCATGATGGTATATGCACAATAATGACACAATCAACAATAAGTATAAATTGCAAGAACCAGACTGTCCTGGCCACCTTAAAAAATCGCAATGGAACTTGACGCGTTTCGAGGAACATGTCCACTCATCAGGAGTACAGTATAAGGAATGTCTATAATAGTGAAAAAGTAAAATATATATAATATAATAGTATACAGTCAACATTATTGAACACTTTCCTATAACAGGAATGAATGACATGATCTAGGAGAGACAAGCAGTCTGGTACTTACTAGTCAACTGGAGATTAGCCCAGTTCCCAAAGGGATGGAGAGAAAGGGGGTGACAGCAATGTCAGCTGTTATATAGGCAAGGGCAGGGCCATCCGGTGACGTAACCGAGGACATGAAGTATATATACGGCACCAATGATGGGGCACTATTCCTCCCATTGACACCAACGACGGGGCACTATTTCTCCCACTGAAACCAACGATGGGGCACTATTCCTCCCACTGACACCAATGATGGGGTACTATTCCTCCCACTAACACTAATGATGGGGCACTATTCCTCCCACTGATACCAATGATGGGGCACTATTCCTCCCTCTGATACCAATGATGGAGCACTATTCCTCCTACTAACACCAATGATGGGGCACTATTCCTCCCGCTGATACCAATGATGGGGCACTATTCCTCCCACTGACACCAACAATGAGGCACTATTTCTCCCATTGACACCAATGATGGGGCACTATTCCTCTCACTGATACCAATGATGGGGCACTATTCCTCCCACTGATACCAATGATGAGGCACTATTCCTCCCACTGATACCAATGATGGGGCACTATTTCTCCCACTGATACCAATGATGGGGCACTATTCCTCCCACTGATACCAATGATGGGGCACTATTTCTCCCACTGATACCAATGATGGGACACTATTCCTCCAGCTCCCACTGACACCAATGATGGGTCACTATTCCTCTCAATGATACCAAGGGTGAGGCACTATTCCTCCCACTGATATTAATAATGGGGCACTATTCCTATCACTGACAGCAATGATGGGGCACTATTTTCCCCACTGACACTAACAATGGGACACTAGTCCTCCCACTGACACCAATGATGGATTGCTATTCCTTCCACTGACCCAATAATGGGGCACTAATCCTCCCACTGACACCAACAATAGGCACTGCTCCTCCTCTTGATAACTACCAACTTTGGGCATTCTCTAAAAGTGATTGCAAATTCTGTGAAAATCTAAGAATCCTGGAAAGACCTGATGAAAAACACAATTGCCAATACTAACATCTTCTCCAAGCCACCAATCAGATTCAAACTTGTCCTGAAACTGAATGTGACTTGTGAAAGCAGAGAGGAGGTCACATCGGCCTCACGAGGAGGAGTGTGTGCTGTGGATGCTACGGAGCTTAGGTTCATTGTCTGAGCTCTCTGATTTGAGACCAGCCATAGTAAGATGAAGAGCATTATGGTAGCGGTCAGGTCAGGATTCTAGAATTATAGTGTGAGGGGGAACAGAGTAAGCAACCTGAGTATTTTTGAGTCTCCAGCCAATCCCTGGGGAGGTGTCCCAGAAGGTGGTACGAGAGCTCATAAATAGACTGGGGCCTGAGGCAGAGGAGCAGCTGAGTCCACTCCTGCTGGAGAAGATCCTCTGTGCAGGATTTTCGAAGGTGTCATCTAGAAGACATTGAGGTCCCAGCTGAGGCTTCAGCTGAGGGGTTTATTCACAAAAGCTTAGTCCTGGAGTTTGCTTGGGTCTGGAGAAGCTCACTGGAGAGAGAGAGAGACCAGGAGGAAGCTGGAGGAGAAGCGTCCAGCTGTCCTATGATGAAAAGAAAGAATGAAGAAAATGCTATGCGCCTGCCTGTGTGTGTCCTAACTGGGGGAAGAAGGCCAAGTTCACCAGCGGCTCTTCAGGGGCTACGCTACAACCACATTCATTGCTATTTACAATAGACAAGGGACTTTTTTAGTGATTTTTTATTTTTTTAATAATGCAATTGTCAAATATTTGAGTGCCTTTATTTCAAGGTTACATTTTTTTGGGGGGGGAAGGAGTAGGGTGCATTGGTACACGTACCCAATGTTATTTTTGACACCCCCTTTCCTATTAGCTCAGAAAGTAGGCAATTTTTAATTTGACAGATTCAACTCCCATCAATTTCAATGAGTTTTGGGTTCAGAGTCCAAACTTTTTCGGTGAACTCTGCTTCAATCAAACCCTGGGTAGTTAAGGTCAACCCTACTGATAAAGTTGGCCATTGTTGAGAGTCAAAAGAAAAAAAAAACACAAGGATAGAGCACTTCCAAGGCCACTGATTGCAGTATAGTTTTTGAAAATCTAAAATATTTGTCAAAACATCATAAAAGTATGGGTCCCCCAACCCATCCTCCCACTTATATCCCCCCCTGGGTCCAAGTACCCCCAACAACCCATGGTTGGAAGCTCTCTTTAAAATAATGAGAAGAAATGAGGAAGGGGGAAGGGCCCGGTATCCAAATGAAATGCGAGTTTGGAAATTGGTTCAAGAATTTTTAATTGAGTGTAGCATGAAGTACATCAAGCCAACCTGTTTCGGGAGAAAGGATTCTCCTGAAACTCGTTGGCTTGATGAACTTGTTGTTACTCTCAATAAAAGTTCTTGAATTGACTTTCAAACTTGCAGTTCTTTTGGATCCCGGGCGCTCCTCCTTTCCTCCTTTCTTCTCAATCTTACATGCAGAAGCGACCTTAAGGCCGTACCAAAAAGGCAGCAGCCCAAGATTTACGACCACTTTCCACCATCTGGCACATTCCTACCAGAAGGAATCCTTCCCACCCACCCATGCCAGCCACCCAGGACCAGCGACCGATTTACTCAATCTAGCGTGGTCTCCAACACATATGAGGTCCTTAAAATTATGGCGGAGAAGTGAGTCACAGTCTGGTCCCCCCTAAAGTCTGAAGGATAGTAAACTGGCCCTTTGTTTAGAAAGCTTGGAGACCTTGGTTCTAGAGGATTCTAGATTTATAGTGGGAGGAAGAACAGAGTAAGCAGCCTGAGTATTTATAGGTCTCCAGCCAATCCCTGGGGAGGTGTGCCCAGAGGGTGGTAGAAGAGCTCATAAATAGATTGAGGAGCAGCTGGGTCAAGTCCTGCTGGATTCTCCCAAAAAGCGTTGGATTGATGTACTTGTTGCTACTCTCAATAAAAATTCTTGAATCGACTTCCAAACTAGCAATTCTTTTGGATACCGGGCACTTCTCCTTTCCTCATTTCTTCTCAGCCTTACAACCTTAAGGCCGTACCAAAAAGGCAGCAGCCCGATACTCAAGAGGGTCTATGACTGCTCTACACCAACCCGGCACATTCCTACTGAAAGAAATCCTTCCAAGCCGCCCACATAACCACCCACCCAGGACCAGTCAATCCAGCGTGGTCTCCAACACATACAAGAGCCTTAAAACTAAGGCAGAGAAGTGAGACTGCAAGGGGGGGCAGGAGATAAAATGTCAGTTATTTGTTCAATCCTGCAGCATGGATGAAACCCAGAAATGTCAGTTTTAGGTGGATTTTGCTATTTGAAATAACTTCCCTTAAAGTCTAAAGTATTCCTGGCCGTCCCCAGTGGGAGAAACTTGTTTGTGTACGGGGGGGGGGGTGTTGTTTTCCAGTTAGGGGCCACAAATAATGCAGATGGTGACCCCGGGGCTGCCTGTCTTATGATTTAAACCAGAAAATCTGTTTATTATTTTTCCCCCCCCCCCGTTTAGGATGGTGGAGCCCCCTCTGAATGGCGGTTTAACACATTCACTTCCAAAGAGCCACGGCCCGGCAAGCCTTTCCCTTTGTCTCTCAAATTCTAGTAAAGTTAATCCTTTTTCATGCTGGCAGGTGTGACAATGAGAATCTTTGTGCCTGTACGGCCCGCGTGGAGACTTTCTCTAATAGCCGCTTGGAACTCGCACAGACACAGTTGTACAAGCAGCGAACAATATAGAATTTCCATCTCACCGTTTTGTAACGTGTCCTATTTTAAGGCGGCGGATAATATTGTATAACAGGATTTGCGCAGCGCCTTTGTTTCCAGCCTGGCAGTAAGTAAGTTGTCACATACAAATGTAGATGTAAACGAGAGCGAGATTGTGCTGCAACCAGGATTTACTTCTGGACCAGGAACAAACAAGAGATCACGTTCCACTCATATGTATATTGCAAAACTGCATCCGAGCAGGAAAAAAAAGAGAGAAAGAAAGAAAGAAAGAAAGAAAGAAAGAAAGAAAGAAAGAAAGAAAGAAAGAAAGAAAGAAAGAGAGAAAGAGAGAAAGAGAGAAAGAGAGAAAGAGAGAAAGAAAGAAAGAAAGAAAGATAAAGAGAGAGGGGAAGAGGGGAAAAGGAAAAAAGAAAGACAGAGGGAGAGAGAGAGAAACAAAGAAAGAAGATAGAGAGAGAGAGAAAGAGTGAGAGAGACAGAGAGATAGAAAGAAGAAAAAAGAATAAGAGAGATAAAAAGAAAAGCGGGACATAGAATGAAAGCGAAGGAAAGAAAGAAAGAAGAAAGATAAAGAGAGAGAGAGGAAGAGGGAGAAAGAAAGAAAGATAAAGAGAGAGGAAGAGGGAAAAAAGAAAGAATGAAAAATAGTGAAGGAGAGAGAAGCAAAGAAAGAAGATAGAGAGAGAGAGAGAAAAAGAAAGTAATAGAACAAGAGAGATAAAAATTAAAAAAAGGGAAAAGAAAGATAGAGAAAGAGAGAGTGTAAGCAGGAAAAAGAATGAGAGAGAAGGAAAGAAATGAAGAAGAAAGATAAAGAGAGAGAGGAAGAGGGAGAAAGAAAGAAACATAAAGAGAGAGAGAAAGAAGGAAAGAAAGAAAGATAAAGAGAGAGGAAGAAGTAAAGATAGAGGGAGAGAGAGAGAAGGAAATAGAATGAGAGAGATGGAAAGAAAGATAGAGAGGGAGAGAGAGGGGAAAAAGAGAAAAAGAAAGAAAGAAAGAAAGAAAGAAAGAAAGAAAGAAAGAAAGAAAGAAAGAAAGAAAGAAAGAAAGAAAGAAAGAAAGAAGGAATAGAATGAGAAAGAGGGAAATTAGGAATGGGGGAAATAAAGAGAGAAAGCAAGTAAGCAGGAAATAGAATGAGAGAGAAGTAAGAAAGAAAACTAAAGAGAGAGAAGAAAATAAAAAAAAGATAGAGGGAGAGAATAAGAGAAACAGAAAAAGAAGATAAATAGAGAAGAAAGAAAGAAAGAAAGAAAGAAAGAAAGAAAGAAAGTGGTGCACACTTCAAAGATTATAGTGATTTTGTACATATTTCCTTTTCTTTTCATAATCAGGACAGAAAAATAACACTTTATTTAAAAATAAATCATGTTAATATGAAATATTGCATAATAATATTTAGCATTCTTGTTTTGAGTCAACAGGTGGAGCTTTAGTCTCCTTTTTACATATTTCCAGGCTCACATCAGCTGTTCTGTTGATTAAAAAAAAGCATGTTGTTTACTGACCTCAATATCCTAAGCTGAGTGTATACAAAGAATTGAATGACTCACACGAATGTCTCTCGCTGGGCTCAGTCTGAAGCTCTTTTCAGAAATGGAATTTTGAGGCTGGAAGCTCCTGCTGTGCCGTCTCCTTAGAAGATCCTTTAGTCATGTGCTTAATGATATATATATATATATATATATATATATATATATATATATACACACACCAATAAGCCATAACTTTATGATCACTGACAGGTGAAGTAAATAACATTGATTATCTCATTACAATGGCATCTGAAAGTGGGTGGGATATGCTAGGCAGCAAGTAAACATGTTGTCCCTGAAATTGATGTGTTGATGGGGCTGTGTAATTGCAGACCAGTCAGGGTGCCCATGTTGACCCGTATCTATAGCCAAAAGTGTCCACAATGGGCACATGAGCATCAAATCCTTACCCTGGAGCAGAAGAAGGTGGCCTGGTCTGATAAATGACGTTTTCTTTTCCATCATGTGGATGGTCGGGTGGCTCTCTTACCTGGGAAAGAGATGACACCAGGATGCAGTATGGGAAGAAGACAAGCCGGTGGAGGTAATATCATGGTTTGGGCAATGTTCTGCTGGGAAACCTTGGCTCCTCCCATTCATGTGGCTGTTACTTTAACACGTACCATCTACCTAAACATTGTCGGTAACCAAGTACACCCCTTCATGGAAATGCTATTCCAAAATGACAGTGGCCTCTTCCAGAAGAATAAAGTGCCCTGTCACACTGCAAAAATGGTTCAAGAATGATTTGAGTGACACAACAACCAGTTCAAGGTGTTAACTTGGCCTCCAAATTCTCCAGATCTCAATCCATCAAGCATCTGTGGGAACCATGGAGGCCCCACCTTCCAACTTACAGGATTTAAGGGATCTACTACTGATGGCTTGGTGCGCACACAGCGTACCTTCAAAGGTCTAGTGGCATCCATGCCGCAACCTGTGTGACTTGTGTGAACTGGTCCCATGCAAGCCTCTTAGGCACCGGTCAGGTGAGGACAATGTAAAGGGCAGGTATGGCCTGGAATCTTCTTAAAGCTGGCCATACCCTAGTAGATTTCTGAAAGAACGTTCGTACGAAAATTCTCAGTACATTCGATGACTTGATGAACGTTGTCCAGAGTCTTTCAAAACTTTGTTTGCTTTTAACATTTGATTTTGGAACTAATGTAATTTCCCCCCGAATGAAAACCACCTTCACTGTTAGAAATTTGTTCGTTCAAGAAAAATTTCCCTTCCTGCTCCTTCGAATTTTCTCATCACTGCTGTTGAAAACGAAAGCCGATTTGACCTCACCAACAATTAGAAAATCGAATGGACGTTCTTAACCACTTCATTACTGCGTCATAGCTGAAAGACGGCTACAGCGCGGCATTGTTGTTCTGGGAGGGTGTCTATGGACGCCCTCTCAGTACCCGGCTCCCGTGCGCCCGCTGGGCTCAGCTAATCACAGATCAAGGTAAAGGGCAAATCACAGCAGCCCTTTACCATGTAATCAGCTGTGTCCAATCAAAACTAATCACATGTAAACAAACTTGCTGATTATCAGTGCAGCCCCAACAGTGCAAATCAGTTCACATTCAGTGCAGCCTATTAGTGGCCATCAGTGCAGCTTATCAGTGCTGCCTCATCAGTGCCCATCAGTGAACATCAATGCAGGTTCTTTAGTGCCCATCAGTGCAGCCTCATCAGTGCCCATCAGTGCAGCCTCATCAGTGCCCATCAGTGCAGCCTCATCAGTACCCATTAATGCAGGATCTTCAGTGCAGCCTCATCAGTACCCATCAATGCAGGATCATCAGTGCAGTCTAATCAGTGCCCATCAGTGCAGCCTCATCAGTACCCATCAATGCAGGATCATCAGTGCAGTCTAATCAGTGCCCATCAGTGCAGCCTCATCAGTACCCATCAATGCAGGATCATCAGTGCAGCCTCATCAGTACCTATCAATGCAGGATCATCAGTGCCCATCAGTGCAGCCTCATCAGTGCAGCCCCATCAGTGCCCATCAGTGCAGCCCCATCAGTACCCATCAGTGCAGCCTCATCAGAGCCCATCAGTGCAGTCACATCATTGAAAAATAAAATAACTTATTTGCTAAATTTTATAACAGAAACTAATAAAAAACGTTTTTATTTTTGCAAAATTTTCAGTCTTTTTTCATTTTTTGGAAAAAATTGTCATTCAAAGTGCTAAAATCTGACTTGGGCAGAACGGGGGTTAAAGTGCCCTGGTATTGAAAAGGTTAAAGCGAAATTCTACTGGCCAGCTGAAGCGTGTGCCTGTGTTCTCCTGTAATGGTCGGGTAATTTAGGAATAAGTCGCCCCGTTTCTACTGCAAGCTTTTCATCCCCGCCGCTGTTTTATTAGCAGCGTTTGCACTATGCAGGTGCGTAGTGCCCTCTCCAGCTGTGCCCGCGGGTCCTCACGCCCCCCTCCTAAGGTGAGGCCGCATGCAGCCCTTTACCATGTGATCAGCTGTGTCCAATCACAGTAAACAAACCTGCCAGTTATGGGCATTTCTTTGCTCACGCACTGTCATAGCACGAGGAAAGGAGAGCTGGTAAACGACAAGTGTGATGGGACATTTACACTAATAATCAGGGCACTGATCATCAGTGCAGCCCCATCAGTGCCCATCAGTACAGCTTTTCAGTGGCAATCAGTACCGCCTCTTCTGTGCCCATCAGCGCAGCTTATCAGTTCCCATCAGTACCCCCTCATCAGTGCCCATCAGTGCAGCCTATCAGTCACCATCATGCAGCTTATCAGTGTCCATCAGTGGTGACTATCAGTGCCCATCAGTGCAGCCTCATCTGTGCCCATCAGTGCAGCTTATCAGTGGCAATCAGTGCAGCCTCATCTGTGCCCATCAGTGCAGCTTATCAGTGCCCATCAGTACCGCCTCATCAGTGCCCATCAGTGCAGCCTATCAGTCACCATCATGCAGCTTATCAGTGTCCATCAGTGGTGACTATCAGTGCCCATAAGTGCAGCTTATCAGTGCCCATCAGCACTGCCTATCAATGCAGCCTCATCAGTGCAGCCTCATCTGTGCCCATCAGTGCAGCTTATCAGTGCCCATCAGTACCGCCTCATCAGTGCCCATCAGTACCGCCTCATCAGTGTCCATCAGTACCGCCTCATCAGTGTCCATCAGTGCAGCCTATCAGTCATCATCAGTGCAGCTTATAAGTGCCCATCAGTGGTGACTATCAGTGCCCATCAGTGCCACCTATCAATGCAGCCTCATCAGTGTTCATCAGTGCCCGTTAGTGCTCCTCAGTGCCCATCAGTACAGCCTCAACAGTGCACATCAGTGCAGAATAAATGTTACTTATTTTTTACATAGTTACATAGTTAGTCAGGTTCAAAAAAAGACACAAGTCCATCTAGTTCAACATTTTATAACAGAAACTAAGAAAAACGTTTTTTATTTTCAAACTTTTCAGTCTTTTTTCGTTTGTTTAGCAAAAAATAAAAAACCCCAGTGGTGATTAAATACCCCAGAAGAAAGCTCTATTTGTGTGAAAGAAATTCTAAAAATGTCATATGGTTACAGTGTTGCATGACCGCGCAATTGTCATTCAAACGTGCGACAGTGCTGAAATCTGAACCGGGCAGGGAGGAGGTGAATGTGCCCCGGCATTGAAGTGGTTAAAGCGAAGTTTTACCAGCGTATGTTCAGCTGAAGCGTGTGCCTGTTTTCTCCCGTAACGGTCGGGTAGTTTAGGAATAAGTCGCCCCGTTTCTACCGCAAGCTTTTAATCCCCGCCGCTGTTTTATTAGCAGCGTTTGCACTTTGCAGGGCGTAGTGCGCGCTCCAGCTGTGTCCGCGGGTCCCCCCACCACCCCCCTCCTAAGGTGAGGCCGCATGCATGTCCCTGAATGCTATTGTAAGTCCCGATGGAAGTGAAAAGCTCCTCTATGGAAGCACAATATCATTTTGTAATCATGTTGCATGATAGGACGTGAATGGCGAAGGGGTCGTTTAAGAAAAAAAAAAAAAAAAAACAACAAGCGTGCACAGTTCAAAGCCGCCTCGGAGGGGGAATGAAAGGGGCCTATTTAACTCAGGCCTAATCACCCGCGAGCTCCTTCCTTGTGGGATTCTCGGGCTCCGACCAGGCAGGGGCACAGCCTCAGAAGCCCGAGGAACTCTTCATTGTATCCATCAAAGCTTTGAAGTTCCTCGGAGACAAAGGCCATCGCTCCATACCGGTGTGCTGGTGACATTAGCACCTGCCGCAGCCTTTCTCTGCTTTCTCGCCGGCGCACCGTGAGCTCTGGGCTTTGACTGGGATGTTTATCTCCGTTGCGGAGGTATCATTACAATGGGGGGGACCTTCGTGCTCCCATGACACATGGTTTTGTGTGCAGGTAATTGGTGGCGGCCTTTGGAGGCGCGCCGAAAAACATCTCCTCTCCATTCTTTTAGGTTTTCCTCGAGATCAGATACATTTCATGGCATCCCAGAGCCTTTTACCTACAGCCGCGACTCTGAACATCACTGAGCTATGTATCCCTCCATGGCTCAGCTCAGGGGCATTGCTAGGTCTACAAAAGATCTGGGGCTAAAGCCCATAGCAGCGTATTGAAGAAAGTCATACACTTGGGCGGGCATACACATGTCTATACATTAATATACGTGTGTGTGTGTATATATCCCCAGAGAGCCCCCCACTTACATCAGGGTCCCCAGAGAGCCCCCTACTTACATCAGAATCCCTAGAGAGCCTCCCTCCTTAAATCAGGGTCCGCAGAGAGCCTCCCCCTTGCATCAGGGTCCCCAGAGAGCCCCCCACTTACATCAGGGTCCCCAGAGAGCCCCTGCTTACATCAGAGTCCCTAGAGAGCCCCCTTACATCAGGGTACCCAGAGAGCCTCCCCCTTGCATCATGGTCCCCAGAGAGCCCCCCACTTACATCAGGGTCCCCAGAGAGCCCCCCACTTACATCAGGGTCCCCAGAGAGCCCCTGCTTACATCAGAGTCCCTAGAGAGCCTCCCTCTTTAAATCAGGGTCCGCAGAGAGCCTCCCCCTTGCATCAGGGTACCCAGAGAGCCTCCCCCTCGCATCAGGGTCCCCAGAGAGCCCCCCACTTACATCAGGGTCCCCAGAGAACCTCCCCTCCCCTTGGGGACCCCTGCAGAGACTCGGGGCTATGGGCTCCAGATTCGGGACTGTAGCCCCAAAAGCCACCCCCTAGCGACGCCACTGGCTCAGCTCATCTCTACTACATCTACACTTTATTTATTTTTTGGGGAATCAATGTTTTTGATTGGGTAAAGATATCTAGAAATATTGTGATGTTTGAGGTAATTAACTCAATGGCGTAGAGCAGGGGTCTTCAAACTACGGCCCTCCAGTTGTTCAGGAACTACAATTCCCATCATGCCCAGTCATGTCTGTGAATGTCAGAGTTTTACCACGCCTCATGGGATGTGTAGTTCCGCAACAGCTGGAGGGCCGTAGTTTGAGGATCCCTGGCGTAGAGCTTTCCAGTCAATTCACAGCAACCAGGAAATACAGTTTCAGGGCTTATTGGGCCACTTTTATGAACAACGAAAGTAAAGTTCAAACAGGACAGTTGCCCTCTCAGAGAATTTCCCTAAACCTCCTGGGGTCCTCCTGCAGCACCACCGCTTGGGCCTTCAGCCTAGGCCTTTTCGTCTTGGTGCTCCAGACCAACCTACAGCAATCCTGTTCTCATCGACAACAATTGTACCTCTCTCAACTTGCAGTTCTCTTCTGCACAGGCTCACGGGCCTCTGGGCAGGTGGCCCCACTGTCTCCTGGATAGAGCCTTGATGTCATGACCGGGGTCTACACCCAAAACCTCTGCTGCACCCGGCAGCCGCTCTTCTTGCTGAGCCACCTGAGATGCTGGACAGCTCCCTGGCTGATGGGCCACATACATGTGGCCATATATTGTACCTATAAAAAGAAAACTCCACTTTCATTGTAAAATTTGTATGATGATCAGTAGGAATGGTGATACCTACACACTTTTTAATGTATCCGTTTTATGTTTTTATTACCTTGTTTCCCCAAAAATAAGACCTAGCGTGATTGTCAGTGATGGCTGCAATATAAGCCCTACCCCCCAAATAAGCCCTACCCTGTTTCCCCAAAAATAAGCCCTATCCTGAAAATAAGACCTACAAGGACTTTAACTAGGGCTTCTTTGGGGGGTAGGGCTTATATTGCAGCTATCACAGACAATCACGCTAGGTCTTATTTTCAGGGAAACAGGGTACTATGTAGAATTGTGATTAGTAGAGACTGAAATGCCTCGTACACACGATCTGATTGTTGGCCAAAAAAACCCTGGATGTTTGTCCAAAGGGCATTGGCCCAAACTTGTCTTGCATACAAACGGCAAGGAATTGTTGGTCAACAAATAGGAACATAGTGACGTACTACGTGGTTTTTCAGCTCTTTTGCCCCACCCTTTGGGCTTCTTCTTCTAATTATGTTAGTAGAAGTTTGGTGAGTGTTGATTCGCGCTTTTCATTTCACGCTTTTTATTTAGCGCTTTCCAGTTCGTTTCTGAACGCCCGTTCGTCAACCAGACATGTTGCGGAATCGGAATTATTTATTATTGGCCTTGGAGTTATTTGCTTTGACATAATTTTTTTGGTTGAATAATAATGATGATTTGGTATATTTTCTATATTTTTGGATGCATAGAATGTACTTTTTGGTGAAGTTCTATTGGCAGATTTCATGTCTAATTTTATTGGTTTTCTTTTTTTAATGCACAATAGAAACAATTGTGTAGAATAATACTTGGCTTTGTGTTTTACTTCAAATGACAGTTTGGGAGTCGGCAGTTACATTTAAAAAAATACAATGTAACATTGACAAGCGACACCAACATAGTTGTATCTTTGATCTTAAAAACTCCGGGATAATGGTGTTGTGGTAACTTGCACCAAAAAAAACAAAACAAAAAAACATAATAATATTATTCTTGACATCACTAAAAAAAAAACGCCTATGAAAATTCGTTTGCAAAAAAACTTCATCAGTATCACCAGCAAAGCAGCTTCATTATTATCCCATTGAAGAAGAAGAGAATTGTGCGCTGCATTTCCAGATTTCATAATTTGCCGCGTCACAAATCTTAATTCTCCATTACGAACGCTAGTTTACAAGACAGACCGCTTCTGATTCCCAGCATGCGTGTTTGTACTTTGGACTTTTGTCCGACGGACTTGTGTACACACGCTCGGAAAGTCCGACAACAGACATTTGTTGGCGGAAAATTTTGAGAACATGCTAGCCAACATTTGTTGGCGCAAAGTCCGACAACAATTGTCCGATGGAGCGCACACACGGTCCGACTTACCGCCAACAACCTCACATTCAACATTTCCCATCAGAAAATCAGATCGTGTGTATGGGGCATAACACTTATAGGGCGTACACACGGTCGGACTTTGTTCGGACATTCCAACAACAAAATCCTAGGATTTTTTCCGACGGATGTTTGCTCAAACTTGTTTTGTCTACACACGGTCGCACAAAGTTGTCGGAAAATCCGATCGTTGTAAACGCGGTGACGTAAAACACGTACGTCAGGACTATAAACGGGGCAGTGGCCAATAGCTTTCATCTCTTTATTTATTCTGAGCATGCGTGGCACTTTGTCCGTCGGATTTGTGTACACACGATCGGAATTTCCGACAACGGATTTTGTTGTCGGAAAATTTTATCTCCTGCTCTCCAACTTTGTGTGTCGGAAAATCCGATGGAAAATGTCCGATGGAGCCCACACACGGTCGGAATTTCCGACAACACGCTCCGATCGGACATTTTCCATCGGAAAATCCGACCGTGTGTATGGGGCATTACACACCTATTATGCATTCTTACACATTTTTGTATACATACAGTAAAAACTTGGTTTGAGAGCAACTTGATTTGAGAGCGTTTTGCAAGACAAGCAAAATTTTTAAATAATTTTTGACTTGATATACAAGTAGCGTCACATCACAACGAGTATAAAAGAGAAGAGAGGCGCCTCTAAGTGTAGCAATAAGTTAACATTTAATGAAGGTACAACATTTAGCAACATATTGCTACACTTAGAGGCTCCTCTCTTCTCTTTTATACTCTGGAGCTCCTGCTGGATTTTGCTTCTAATCCCCTTGTAGAGGCTTCTATTTGTGGATGGACATTTTATGGTTACACAACCTGGTCACATTGCTATAATATTTTTCTATAGACTATAAACTGAAGGACTTATGAATAAATGGTTGTGGAACGAATCATCTGAGTTTCCATTATTTCTTATGGGGAAATTTGCTTTGATATACAAGTGCTTTGGATTACAGGCATATTTCCGGAACGAATTATGCTCGCAATCCAAGGTTTTACTGTATTTGTATATGATGAATCTTTTCAGCCATAGGAGCCATGAATCTTATACACTTGCCATGAATCTAATGAATTCCACATTCTAGTCATGTAATCACCTACAACATATTTTACTTTTGGGTTATCACCGGTAGTCCTAGACAATTTCTGGATATCGGCTACACAAAAGTTTTATTATTTATATCGTTTTCTTATTTTTGGTTTATGAATTGTCAGCGCTATATAAATATCTGTAATAGATAATAAAGAAATAAGTGAACCTTTTTAGGTTTATACACCATACATCAAGAACTCTACATAAATGGAGGTATATTCTCCTGTATAAACAACACTGAAATATACTCGAGTTTTCATGTATTGTCTTTTTATATGTTTTTTATTTATATAACAAATAAAAAGATAACATTTTTTTTTTGAGTTACAGAAGAGAAAAAAGAGGAGTTACATATGACATATTATATAGTGCAAGGTACAAGAAAATATACATTTAATTTTTTGTCATCATGAAATACAGCAATATGTGTTACATACAGTAGGTGTTATGACATTACTTACATTACCTTACGATGACATTAAGAGTTACTATAGATCAGAGGTCTCTAAACTTCTTAAACAAAGGGCTGGTTTACTGTCCTTTAGACTGCCCCGGCATCAATCGGAGTAAATAGTGCCCCATCATTGGTGTCGCTGGAAGAAATAGTGCCCCATCAGTGGTATCAGTGGGAGGAATAGTGTCCCAATTATTGGTATCAGTGGGAGAAATAGTGTCCCATCATTGGTATCAGTGGGAGGAATAGTGCCCAATCATTGGTATCAGTGGGAGGAATAGTGCCCCATCATTGGTATCAGTTGGAGGAATAGTGCCCCATCATTGGTGTCAGTGGGAGGAATAGTGCCCCATCATTGGTATCAGTGGGAGGAATAGTGTCCCATCATTGGTATCAGTGGGAGGAATAGTGCCCCATCATTGGTATCAGTGGGAGGAATAGTGCCCCATCATTGGTATCAGTTGGAGGAATAGTGCCCCATCATTGGTATCAGTGGGAGGAATAGTGCCCCATCATTGATATCAGTGGGAGGAATAGTGCCCCATCATTGGTTTCAGAGGGAGGAATAGTGTCCCATCATTGGTTTCAGAGGGAGGAATAGTGGACCAAGGGCCAGATAAAGGCAAATAAAGGGCCATATCCGGCAGTTTGGAGACCACTGATAGAAATAGTAATTTCTCATACTTCTATCATCATGGTTCAATACATTAAACACTTGAAATAGTCCCCCATTGTTGTAATGATATATATTAGGTGGTATTTCGGCTATTGTTGCCTCTTATAGATTTCTGCTAAGCTCCAGAAGTCTCTGTGGATCTTCACTTTGTTTTTAGCCCAGATGAAGAGGAAGGCTTGAGCCTGCAAAACCTGTTGGCTTTTTTTGAGTAATAATAGGGGGGCTGTACAAATTATTGTAGCGCTCTCCTCTTTCTAATACTCTTATTTATCACTGTTGCTCACCGGAGTTGCCACCTGACCGTTGGGGAGAACTCCACTGTTGTTGACTGGTGTCACTGCCTGATCATTGGGAGAACACCACTGTTGTTGACTGATGTCACCGCCTGATCATTGGGGAGAATGCCACTTTTGTTGACTGGTGTCATGGCCTAATCATTGAGGAGAACCCCTCAGTTGTTGACTGGTATCACCACCTGATCATTGGGGAGAACACCACTGGTGTTGACTGGTGTCTCCACCTTATCATTGGGAGAACTCAACTGTTGTTGATTGGTGTTACCACCTTATAATTGGGGAGAATGCCACTGTTGTTGACTGGTGTCACCGCCTTATCATTGGGGAGAATGCCACTGATGTTGACTGGTGTCACCACCTGATCATTGGGGGAAAGCCCCTGTTGTTGACTGGCGTCACTGCCTGATCATTGGGGGGAACGCCACTGTTGACTGGTGTCACCCCCTGATTCTTGGGGAGGATGCCACTGTTGTTGACTGGTGTCACAACCTGATCGTTGGGGGGAAAGCCCCTGTTGTTGGCTGGTGTCACCACCTGATTGTTGGTGAGAACGCCACTGTTGTTGACTGATGTTACCACCTGATCAGTGGGGGAGAACACCACTGGTGTCAACACCTGATCATTGGGGAGAACGCCACTGTTGACTGGTGTCACCCCCTGATTGTTGGGAAGAACGCCCCTGTTGTTGACTGGTGTCACCACCTCATCATTGGGGAGAACACCACTGTTGTTGACTGATGTCACCGCCTGATCGTTGGGGAGAACACCACTGTTGTTTACTGGTGCCACCACCTAATCGTTGGGGGGAATGCTATTGTTGGTGACTGGTGTCACCACCTGATCGTTGGGGAGAACACCACTGTTGTTGACTGATGTCACTGCCTGATCATTGGGGAGAACGCCACTGTCGTTGACTGATCTCTTTGCCTGATCGTTGGGGAGAACACCACTGTTGTAGACTGGTGCCACCACCCGATCAATGGGGAGAATGCCACTGTTGACTGGTGTCATGCCTAAATGTTAAGGAGCATGCCACTGTTGTTGACTGGTGTCACTACCTCATCATTGGGGAGAACATCGTTGTTGTTGACTGATGTCACTGCCTGATCATTAGGGGGGAAGCCTACTGTTGGTGACTTGTGTCACCGTCTCATTGTTGGGTTGGCTGGTGTCACCACCTGATCTTTGGGGAGAACACCTTTGTTGTTGACTGGTGTCATCCACCACTTGATTGTTGGGAGAACACCGCTGTTGTTGACTGGTGTCACTGCCTGATCAGTGGGGAGAACAACCATTTTGTTGACCACCTGGGAAGAACACCACTGCCACTGATGTATGCTGAACTGCCAACAACGAAAGGAAGGCACAAGTCATCACAAGTTGGCGAGAGGCCACTGGCTAAACCCTACTGCTTGCAAGTGCTGGCTCCTATACCTGGGTTCGGAGGAACTTTATCTGAGCTCTCCAACGCTAGATTTGGGCCCCAATGAACTAACCAGAAGGTAAAGAGTTTGCAAAGACTGCCAAGCTATTATCTTAGCATTGCCCTTAGACAGAACCTCCCTAAGTATTGGGTTTAGGGGTCATTCTCTGGTGCATTTGCTTATTACCAGCTGTATACTTTATTAAATAATAGCAATAGCAATGTTTATTTGCTACTGTTTTGCATATTTGTTTGAGAAGTTATTGCTATTTCCATATATCTGGTATAGTATTGTATATATATTGTTGCAATAAATAGTTGGAGATCCGGGTGCTGCTTACAGAGCTCTAGGAACAGCTGATCCGAGAAAACATCAGCTCCTGCGGGGGTGTGTGCCACATACTCAACAAAAGTGGAATTAATATGTCTTAGGGTGCAGGTCAGACTACATTTTATGTATATTTTTATTCATATAGTATACAGTGCCTTGAAAAAGTATTCATACCCCTTGAAATTTACCACATTTTGTCATGTTACAACCAAAAACATAAATGTATTTTATTGGGATTTTATGTGATAGACCAACACAAAGTGGCTCATAATTGTGAAGTGGAAGGAAAATTATAAATGGTTTTCCACATTTTTTACAAATAAATATGTGAAAAGTGTGGGGGGCATTTGTATAGCGCCCCCCGGAGTCAATACTGTGTAGAACCTCCTTTCTCTGCAATTACAGCTGCAAGTCTTTTTGGGGATGTCTCTACCAGCTTTGCACATCTAGAGAGGGACATTTCTGCCCATTCTTCTTCTTTGCAAAATATCTCAAGCTCTGTCAGATTGGATGGAGAGCGTCTGTGAACAGCAATTTTCAAGTCTTGCCACAGATTGTCAATGGGATTTATGTCTGTACTGTGACTGGGCCATTCTAACACATGAATATGCTTTGATGTAAACCATTCCATTGTAGCTCTGGCTGTATGTTTTGGGTCGTTGTCCTGCTGGAAGGTGAACCTCCGCCCCGGTCTCAAGTGTTCTGCAGACTCTAATGCCGGTTTACACAGTCGGAATTTCCGACAACAAAACCGTGGATTTTTTTCTGAAGAATGTTGACTCAAACTTGTCTTGCATACACACGGTCACACAAATGTCTTCGGAAATTCGGAACGTGAGAACCTGGTGACGTACAAGACGTATGACGAGCCGAGAAAAAGGAAGTTCAATAGCCAGTGCGGCTCCTGCTGCATGATTCCGAGCATGCGTGAGCTTTTGTGCGACGGACTTGTGTACACACGATCTGACTTTCCGACAACAAGTGAAGTTGGCGGAAAGTTTGAGAACCTGCTCTCAAACATTTGTAGCCAGAAATTCTGACAGCAAATGTTCGATGGAGCATACACACAAGCTCACATCGAACATTTCCCATCGGAAAGTCCGACCGTGTGTACACGGCATAAGAGGTTTTCTTCTAAGATTGTCCTGTATTTGGCTCCATCCATCTTCCCATCAACTCTGACCAGCTTCCCTGTCCCTGCTGAAGAAAAGCATCCCCACCACATGATGCTGCCACCACCATGTTTCACGGTAGGGATGGTGTGTTCAGGGTGATGTGCGGTGTTAGTTTTCCGCCACACATAGCGTTTTGCTTTTAGGCCAAAAAGTTGAATTTTGGTCTCATCTGACCAGATCACCTTCTTCCACATGTTTGCTGTGTCCTCCACATGGCTTCTCACAAACTACAAACAGGACTTCTTATGACTTTCTTTCACCAATGTCTTTCTTCTTGTCACTCTTCCATAAAGGACAGATTTGTGGAGAACACGACTAATAGTTGTCCTGTGGACAGATTCTCCCACCTGAGCTGTGGATCTCTGCAGCTCCTCCAGAGTTACCATGGACCTCTTGGCTCTTCTCTGATGAATGTTCTCCTTGCCCGGCCGGTCAGTTTAGGTGGACGGCCATGACTTGGTAGGTTTGCAGTTGTGCCATACTCTTTCCATTTTCCGATGATGAACAGAGCTCTGTGAGATGTTCAAAGCTTGGGAGATTTTTTATAACCTGACCCTGCTTTATACATCTCCACAACTTTATCCCTGACCTGTCTGGTGTGTTCCTTGGCCTACATGATGCTGTTTGTTCACTAAGGTTCTCTAACAAGCCTCTGAGGGCTTCACAGAACAGCTGTATTTATACTGAGATTAAATGACACACAGGTGGGTTCTATTTACTAATTAGGTGACTTCTGAAGGCAATTGGTTCCACTAGATTTTAGTTAGGGGTATCAGAGTAAAGGGGGCTGAATACAAATGCCCCCCACACTTTTCACATATTTATTAATAAAAAAAACTGAAAACCATTTATAATTTTCCTTCCACTTCAATAATCCACAATTATGTGACACTTTGTGTTGGTCTATCACATAAAACCCCAATAAAATACATTTACGTTTTTGGTTGTAACATGACAAAATGTGGGAAATTTTAAGGGGTATGAATACTTTTTTAAGGCGCTGTATGTATATATTTTATTAACATATATTCTATGTTGATTTTCAACACTGAGGGCACCATGCCAAAGACAAGCGGGCCAGCACCGAGAACCTTCACCCCCATCCTGCAGGATATTTTCAGGTCACTGGATGATTTTGATGTGTTGCTCGGGGCGAGCTCTTGGAGATGAGGCCTTAGTTCATTGTTCAGTCCATGATGTAGATCCATGGAAACCGAGCTTTGTCTCCTCCCGGCTGGCACGGTGACACCGGCTCTGTCCCCTCAGTGGGGTCCGCCAGTGAAGAAGACGCAGGATGGAGCTAGCGGCTCCATCTTGAATGAGGCTCCATGGCAGCCAGTCTGTGGCACCTACCGGGGCACGCTTGATTGACACAAGGTGCTCGGCATCACCCCGGTTTGACTGGCAGCTGGCAGGTGGCGGAGCGGCACAGCTAATTGGCGCCATGCAAGGTTCCCATCGCCTCTATCTGGAGACATTGTCCCGGCAGTGTGATGGAAACATTGTAGCAACGCAGGAATGTTTTGTTCTGCTGGGTCAACACGTCACGTCCACATGGAGCAAGAATATACACATATGTTACCATGGCGCCCAATCGTTAACCCTTTCATGGTTGGGCATTCGGAGCGCCTTTACTTTCTCCTCCAGTGAAAATAAAGAGAAATAATTTATGACTTTAATGGACTTTACAGTGAAAAAGGATTTGGTTGTTTCCCTGAGTGTAGCATATACAGTATATACATTGTTGCAGAATTTAAAGTGCAATGTGAAGCAGCAAGTAAATCCAATCAGAAAATGACTTATACTACTCAATACACAAAACGACTACGCTACAGACCAGCCAATTTAAGGCCGAACTCCGACTAAATCTGAAAAGAGAAGCACCCCTTAATAGAACTAGCCCTGGAGAATCTGTACTAAAAAGTGGGCAAAGGCAACTTCCATATCTACAGTAATACCTTGGTTTGCGAGCATAATTCCTTCCAGAAACATGCTTGTAATCCAAAGCACTCGTATATCAAAGCATTATTTTTACAGGGTATAAAAGTGAAGAGAGGCGCCTCTAAGTGCAGCAATAAGTTGCTAAATGTTGTACCTTCATTAAATGTAACCATATCGCTACACTTAGAGGCTCCTCTCTTTTTTTTTATACTCCAGTTGTGACATAACGCTACTTGTATATCAAGACATCGCTTGTATATCAAGGCAAAACTTATTAAAACATTTTGCTTGTCTTGCAAACAGGGGTGGACTGATAACTCATGGAGCCCCCGGGCAATAGGAGATTATGGGGCCCCCAGGCAATCAGAGATTATGCGGCCACACAGTATACAATCACACAGCATACACATACATGTACACACAGTATACACAGACAGATGTAAAACAAACACAGATTTAAACATACTGTCCCTGGTTTTACTGAGGCTGGCAACCCTGATGGGGCCCCCTAGTGGCCCAGGGCCCTCGGGCAGTGCCCGAGTGGCTCAATGGTCAGTCAGCCCCTGCTTGCAAAACGCTCTCAGACCAAGTTACTCTCAAACCAAGGTTTTACTGTATAAGGACTAGACATGTGCACAGCCGAAAAATGTGTTTGTTTTTCGTTTCATTCATTTTTTAATTTTTTTTGTTTTGTTTTTCGGGTCATTCGTTATGATCGCAATTCGTATATTCAAAAATCCGTAAATTCGTAAACTCGAAAATCCGAATGTCCGAAAAAAAGAAAGAAAATCTGAAAAATTCGAAAAAGAACGAAAATCCGAAAATTCTAATTAATAACTTGCTAACTAATTATAACTAAATATTAAATTATGGATTAAAGATTAGAGGAACTGAATTTATTCTCTCTTGAGAAGAGGAGATTAAGGGGGGGATATGATCTCCATGTACAAATATATAAGGGGTCCATATAGTGAACTTGGTGTTGAGTTATTCACTTTACGGTCATCACAGAGGACAAGGGGGCACTCTTTACATCGAGAGGAAAAGAGATTTCATCTCCAAATACGGAAAGGTTTCTTCACAGTAAGAGCTGTGAACATGTGGAATAGACTCCCTCCAGAGGTGGTTCTGGCCGGCTCAGTAGATTGCTTTAAGAAAGGCCTGGATTATTTCCTAAATGTACAGAATATAACTGGGTACTGACATTTATAGGTAAAGTTGATCCAGGAAACATCCGATTGCCTCTCCGGGGATCAGGAAGGAATTTTTTCCCCTGCTGTAGCAAATTGGATCATACTTTGCTGGAGTTTTTTGCCTTCCTCTGGATCAACTGAGGGTATAAAATTGGGTATATTGGATTGTAGGATATTTTTTATTTTATTTTTTTTTTTGGTTGAACTAGATGAACTATGTAACTATGTAACCATAGGCGTGCGCACAGGGTGTGCCAGGTGTGCCTGGGCACACCCTAATCATGCTGTGCTGCACAGATTCCCCCTGCTGTTTGGCTGCAGAAGAAGGGACTGGGGAATTTCTGTCTTAAAAGTGAGATATCAGGGGTCTGTTTAGACCTCTGATATCAAACCAAAGCCCCCCAATGGAGCTCCTAAAAAATGGTATAATAATGATAATAATATATTATTAAATAAAATTGTAAAAAATACAAAAATTGTAAAAAAATTTATGATAAAAAAAATAATATAAAAATAATATAAATAAAAAATATAAATAATAAAAAAAATGAATAAAATATTTTTTTATAAAAATAATAACAATATATACAAATATATACATACATACACACGTTTGAGCTTTGGGTGCCATGGTCTGCGCACGCCTATGTATGTAACTATGTAACTATAGGCATAAATTATAGGCATTTTGACAAATTCGTTAATTCGAAAACATCAGAATTAACGAAAACTGGTTTAACAAATTTTTCCCGAATATTCGAAAATTCGTGATCTCCTAAATTCCTAAATTCAGAAATCTGAAATAACAGCTATTAAATTATAGGCATTGGAATTTCCTTTCAAATTTGGCTGTTAGTGAACGTAACGAATACAAATTTTTCCAAAGTTACGAATTATCCAAAGTAACGAATGCCGCATCTAAACGAATGAAACAAATTAATAATAAATAATAATTAAAAAAAAGTATTATTATTATTATTGTTATTTATTATTATTAATTAGTTACATTCCATTCGTTTAGATACGCCATTCTTTATTTCGGATCATTCGTAACTTCGGATAAATTCGTATTCGTTACGTTCACTAACAGCCAAATTTAAAAGGAAATTCCAATACCTATCATTTAATAGCTGTTATTAAAGCTGTGAGTAAAGGGGGCATAATACAAATGCCCCCCCACACACACACACACACTTTTCACATATTTATTTGTAAAACATTTTGAAAACTATTTATCATTTTCCTTCCACTTCACAATTATGTGCCACTTTGTGTTGGTCTATCACATAAAATCCCAATAAAATACATTTTCATCTTTGGTTGTAACATGACCAAATGTGGAAAATTTCAAGGGGTATGAATACTTTATCTGTACACAGAGTTCTGCGTTTTTGTGTAACTCTGTGTGTGATTGGACACAGCTGATCAGCAGGTTTCAGCCAAAATAATTGGCTGAAATCTGCTGCCAAACCTGCTCTTTACTGTTATCACCAAAAGTGAAAGAAAATCTCAAATCACCAGGATAGGAATACAGGAGAAATTTTCCAATGGAAACACTAGTTCTGGTGACAACCAGGGATTCCCTCACTTTAGAGGGATTTCCTCTCACTTCCTGTTTTGGTTATGGAACAGGAAGTGGGGGGTAAATTTCCCCAATGGGACATGGATGGCAAAAAAAATAACCTGACAGGGGTTAAAATGCACCCTTAACCTATCCAAAATGAAAAAAAAAAAATTAAAAATGAAAGTTTAGCTTCTAGTTCTACTTTAAGATTGCTTTCATGAGAAAAATCCGTTTGGAAAACTATCATATTTCTTTATTGTGCCTTAAAAAACATCAAAAATAAGTTCTCAGAACTTTGCGGGGATGTATACAGGAGAATAGAAATATTATTCAGTTCCACATTGTTGGCTGCTGAGGAAACCTGCCTGTTTATCAGAAGGACCTTTCATCTGCCATGAGTCCCGCTCTGATGGGTGGTTTGTCTTCCCGATGGCGACAACTTAAAGAAGAACTCTGGGGGATAAATACTAAAAGTGGTGCACACAGAATCTGGTCCAGGAATATTATCAAATCCTTGGATGGGATGATGTAAAGGGTGGTGGGTCCAGAAATAGTATCAGATTTTATTATCAGGTTATTGGACGATATAAAGGGGGTGGGGTGAGTCCAGGAATAATATCAGATTATTGGATGATATAAAGGGGGGTGGGGTGAGTCCAGGAATAATATCAGATTATTGGATGATATAAAGGGGGGCGGGGTGAGTCCAGGAATAATATCAGGTTATTGGATGATATAAATGGGGGTGGGGTGAGTCCAGGAATATTATCAGGTTATTGGATGATATAAAGGGGGGTGGGGGGAGTCCAGGAAAATTATCAGATTATTGGATCATATAAAGGGGGAGGGGTGAGTCCAGGAATAATATCAGGTTATTGGATGATATAAAGGGGGTGGGGTGAGTCCAGGAATATTATCAGATTATTGGATGATATAAAGGGGGGTGGGGGGAGTCCAGGAAAATTATCCGATTATTGGATGATATAAAGGGGGTGGGGTGTGTCCAGGAATATTATCAGATTATTGGATGATATAAAGGGGGATGTGGTGTGTCCAGGAATATTATCAGATTATTGGATCATATAAAAGCAGGTGGGGTGAGACCAGGAATATTATCAGGTCATTGGATGATATAAAAGGGGTGGGGTTGAGTACAGGAATATTATCAGATTATTGGATGATATAAAGGGCGGTGGGGGTGAGTTGAGGAATATTATTAGGTTATTGGATGATATAAAGAGGGGGGGGTTTATAAGTCATATGTGACTTACGTAACATATTGTGTGGCTATGTTCACCATTGGTCCCTCTTATCCCCACAGAATGTGAAGTTTTTTCTTCTCTACTATAGCTGAACTGAATGTGAATTATGGAATGAGAGATGGGTATCTCTGGAAGTGAGTGTCTCTTTCTACTGAGTACTTGGGGCCCCATTGCGGGAAGTGGGCCCCATCCTCCAGGACCCCCTGGTCACATCACTAGCACAGTCTTCTATCTCTGGAATTTTAGGTCTGTCTGTGCCATCCGGATTCGGTTAATATTCTCAGGTCTGTCTTTGGGATCTCTGTAGGACCTTCAGGTATGGGGCCAGTTTGTAGTCTGTCTGTAGTAACTGGTAAGTAGTTAGTTTCTGGGAGTTTGTTATTTTAATTCTCCATTCTCTGACATATTTTTATTTGGAATTGTTCATTATCTCCTTTATTTGAGATGTTGTCAGACCGTATTGTTGGCAGTTCTGGATAGACAAGGTGCTGGCGAGTTGTTTTGACTGGCCCATGTTGGTCAGTAAGGCTCTTTGATGATATGGGTTGGGGCTGCTGTTTTGCAAGTGGACCCTCTGACATTGCTATCTTCTGTGCTGTGAGTAGTAAAGGGAATATGCCCAGCCCAGCCCGGCAAGCATTGATGAAGGTTCTCCAATGGACTTGGAGAAGATGTTTGCAGATTGAGCTGGAGCCCCATTTTGGTTGGTCTGGGTAGGTGATAGGGTCCCATAGTTCACTGCTACAAAGAAGGATTGGGGTGATGATAACCCTGTCAAGGATTGTTAGCCAGATTTTTACCAGTGGTTTTAGGTGGTCCTGGTGGTGTAGAAGGTTCTGCATGCCTTGTCTTTCAGGATCTTATACTCTGAAAGTAAGAGGAGCATCATAGTGTTTAAGGCTGATTACTTTATAGCCCCTCATTATCCGGGAGATCGTAGAATATAAAAAATATAGACTTTAGGAATGGTCTGGTAGAAACTGGCTAGCATCAGGAAAGTGTGCAAGTAATTGAATAGGCGACAAATAAAAGGTAGGCTTTATCTTGCAATAAAAATGAATGTGTATTTTCTGAGAGACATTATCCAAAAATATTGTTCAGTGGCTGGGCAGTATGTAAGCAGCTTGGATAAGCTGAAATATATGAGGGAGAGATAAAGCAGGTTTTATTAAAAGCATGGGGGATGGAAGGGTTAGGATGAGGACAAATACAAAAAAAGTCCTGACCCTGCTCCTGTCTACGTGGGAGTTTTTGACGTCCCCAACAAACTTTTTGTTTTCTGGCTCCTCCTGTTACAGTCTCCATAATAAAAAAATTAAGTTGGTAGTCCCTGAAAAAGGACACAGGAAGGTGTTTAGACCCTGGAATTTATTGAAGGAGGGTGGGAACACTGGGAAAATGAAGTCTCTACTCTCAGGATATGGTTTCATTTTCCAACATAACTGCCTAAAGCTGCAGCTGCTAGCTTTTAACAATAGGACACTTACCTGTCCTGGAGTCATTCGATGTCGGCACCGCAGCTGATGTTTCCATCAGCTGTCAAGTGCTGCCGCCGCCATTGCAGGTAGGAGTACCCGGCAGTGTAGCCTTACGGCTTCAAGCCGGGAACCTTACTGCGCATGCGTGAGGCCCCGCTCCTCTCTCCAACTGGCCCGCTGACAGGGAGAGTAGTAGGAGGGAGGAGGAGGAAGAGGGAGCCCAGGGTGATGTTAGGGCTGCGGCCCGGACTCTCGGAAGTGGGAACAGGATACCTGTCAAAGGTATCCTGTCCCCACGAAAGGTGCCAATTGTGGCACCGGAGGGGGAGAGAAGACAAATGAGCGGAAGTTCCACTTTTGGGTGGAACTCCGCTTTAAAAGAGGTTTGAACCACATGAGCAGAAGCTTGTGGACCCCAGGACCCTAACCATCTCATCTTTATGAGCTTGATAGACATATCATTCTAAAGCCATGGCCACTAGAACAGAATCCCACCCCCCCCTATGGCCAGTAACATAAAGCCCCCACCCCAATGGCCAATATTTAAGAGTCACCCCCCCCCCATTGGCCAGTAATACTTACTGTAATCCTTCACCTCTTAAAGGGGTTGTAAAGGTAAATTTTATTTTTTTTAAAAATAACAAACATGTTATACTTACCTTCACTGTGCAGCTCGTTCTGCACAGAGTGGCCCCGAACCTGGTCTTCTGGGGTCCCTCGGCGGCTGTTTCAGCTCCTCCCCGCAAGCATTAACCACCTTAATGCGAGCTCCCTCGCATGGTGGTTAGTGCTTGCGGGCGCGCTCCCGTGATACAGCCGGCGGCTATAGCCGCTCACTGTATCCCTCGGCCCCGCCACCCAGCGCGCCGCGTCATTGGATGTGATTGACAGCAGCGCGAGCCAATGGCTGCGCTGCTTCCAATCCATCCACTGTAGCCAATCAGCGGCCAGGGTGAAGAATAGATGTCGGGAACACGAAGCTGACTTTCGAGGCGTCAGGTAAATAAAACGGGGGGCTGGGGGCGGCGGTATTGTCAGAAGTTTTTTCACCTTAATGCTAGAATGCATTAAGGTGAAAAATTTTTTACCTTTACAACCCCTTTAAGGACATTATTATGGAATTGTTCCCCCCCCCATGGTATTAATCTAGAGTTGCCCTCCGTGGCCATTTTTATGGATTTCCCCACCCCTCATGGCCATTAATAGGGAGTTCCTCACTGTCTCTGGCCATTAATATGGAGTAATCCCACCCCACATCCCCATGGCCTTTAATATGGAATTGCCCCCTTTTGTAGCTTTAACAACCTCTTTTCTTCTAGGAAGACTTTCCAGAAGATTTTGGAGTGTGTCTGTGGGAATTTGTGCCCATTTATGAGGTTAAGTGCTGTATTGGAAGAGAAGACCTGGCTCACAATTGGTGCTCCAATTTATCTCAAAGGTGTTCAGTAGGGTTGAGGTCAGGGCTTTGTGCAGGACAGTCGGGTTCCTCCATACCAAACTGGTCAGACAGGTCAAACCATGACAAGATCTTGGAGTGTATCTGTGGGAATTTGTGCCCATTTTTGAAGCCAAGTAATGATGTTGGATGAGAAGACCTGGCTAATAATTGGGGCTCCATTTAAAAATCAAAGGTGTTCAGTACGATTGAGGTTAGGGCTCCATGCAGGTTCCTCCACAACAAACTGGTCAAACGATGTCTTTAAGGAGCTGTTCAGTAGGTGTCAGGGACCTGCCAGGACAGAACGGGGGTACGTGCGTGGGCGCATGCGCACGCGCGTTCCTGGTCAGACTGGACAGCGGCGCCTGTATGCTCAGGTGCCCGTGCATGCGCAGCGGGTGTGTGAACGCTAGTGCTGCTGGGTGCCAATAGGCTTTCAATAGAACAGCAGCTGCACTTGTGCAGTGCTGTTTGATCTGCAGCTCTGTGCCTAGTAACCTGTATTCTGTCAGCTGATAATCTGTACCGACCCAACTCTGATTGACCTAGCCGTTATCTCCAATCCCGACCTCGGCTTGCCTGACCCTGCTTATAACCCCTGCTTGTTACCCGTTGCCAACCTCTGCCTGTTTATCTGACCCTGCTTCAGCCTGCTGCATTTACCTGCCTGATTACCTACTCTGACCCGGCTTGTCTGACTCCGCTACTGCCTGCTGCCTTTCTCTGTGTATTTCCTTTGTTCACCTGGCTTGTCTCACCCAGCTCCAGCTTGCTGCTGATCCTGCATCCACCAGCTCATTAGGTCGCTGACCTGCTCCTGCCTCTGCTGTCATCTGCAGTTCCAGCTATCCCTGGAGGGTCATCATCCTGTAACTGTGCCAGCTGCTACAACTTCCACTGGCACTCCTACCCCACTGAGCTCACAAGACCACTGTCCCCATTCCAGTGGCTCCTGAACTAGGGCTGTAAGAGAGGTCTCCTCCTACAAGTCAGGCTCTATTACGAGGTACGTAACAGTAGGGTTGAGATCAGGGCTCTGTGATGACCACTTGAGTTATTTAAAACCAACCTAGACAAAACAATTCTTTATGGAGCTATTTAGTAGGGTTGGGGTTAGGGCTCTTTGAAGACCACTTGCGTTCCTCAATGCCAACCTGGTCAAAATAATTCTTTATGGGGTTGTTCAGTAGGGTTGTGGTCAGGGCTCTGTGAGGACCACTCGAGTTCCTTAAAGCCAACCTGGTCAAGACAATCTTTTATGGAGTTGTTCAGTAGGGTTGAGATCAGGGGTCTGTGAAGAGGACTTGTGTTCCTCAATGCCATCCTGGTCAAAACAATTCTTTATGGAGCTGTTCAGTAGGGTTGGGGTCAGAGGTCTGTGTAGACCACTTGATTTTCTCAGTGCCAACCTGGTCAAAATAATTCTTTATGGAGTTTTTCTGTAGGGTTGTGGTCAGGGCTCTGTGAAGACCACTTGAGTTCCTCCACACCGCATAGTTACATAGTTAGGTCAGGTTGAAAAAATACACAAGTCCATCAGGTTCAACCAACAAAATAAAAAATGAAAATACAATCCCGCATACACAAACCTACACCCACCCACTCCAGACTGGTCAAACCATATCTTTAAGGAGCTGTTCAGTAGGGTTGAGGTCAGGGCTCTGTGAAGACCACATAAGTTCCTCAACGCCAACCTGGTCAAAACAGTTCTTTATGAAGCTATTCCGTAGGGTTGAGGCCAGGGCTCTGTGAAGACTACTTGCATTCCACAATACCAACCTAGTCAAAATAATTCTTTATGGAGTTTTTCTTTAGGGTTGTGGTCAGGGCTCTGTGAAGACCACTTGAGTTCCTCCACACCATATAGTTACAGTTAGTCAGGTTGAAAAAAGACACAAGTCCATCAGGTTCAACCAAAAAAATAAAAAATAATAATACAATCCCGTATACACAAACCTACACCCACCCACACCAGACTGGTCAAACTATGTCTTTAAGGAGCTGTTCAGTAGGGTTGAGGTCAGGGCTCTGTGAAGACCACTTAAGTTACTCAACGCCAACCTGGTCAAAACAGTTCTTTATCTAGCTAATCCATAGGGTTGGGGCCAGGGCTCTGTGAAGACTACTTTCATTCCTCAATGCCAACCTAGTCAAAATAATTCTTTATGGGGTTTTTCTGTAGGGTTGTGGTCAGGGCTCTGTGAAGACCACTTGAGTTTCTCAAAGCCAATATGGTCAAAACAATTCTTTATGGAGCTATTCAGTAGGGTTGGGGTCAGGGCTCTGTGAAGACCACTTGAGTTTCTCAAAGCCATTATGGTCAAAACATATCTTTATGGAGCTATTCAGTAGGGTTGGGGTCAGGGCTCAGTGAAGACCACTTGAGTTTCCTTAATGCCAACCTGGTCAAAATAATTCTTTATGGAGTTTTTCTGTAGGGTTGTGGTCAGGGCCCTGCGAAGACCACTCAAGTTCCTCAAAGATACCTGCTCAAGACAATTCTTTATGGAGCTGTTCAGTGGGGTTGAGGTCAGGACTCTGTGAAGACCACTTGGGTTCCTCCATGCCATGTCTTTATGGAGCTGGCTTTGCACACAGGGGCGCCGTCATGCTGGAACAGAAAAGGGTCTTCACTAAACTGTTACCACAATGTTGGAAAAGCATAGTTGTCTACAATGTCTTTGTATGATGTAGTATTAACATTATCATTCATTGGAAACAAGCTAACTCGTTTTATTAGCAGGGGGTTCACATACTTTTGGCCATATAGGGTAACTCAGACAGTTTTAACCACTATTTTTTTCAGCTTATTGTCATATCGTGCGCACAGAGCTGAAACGAGAAGGTGTGGAGCCATATTGTCCCTTCTAGATCTCGGAAAGTCCTCCTCGTTGGCGCAGTACAAGATGACAGCAGCCGCAGATGAGCCGCGAGTCACGCTCAGGAAAGTGTCAGGAGCCATGAGCTGCGGGGAGCTGTTGGCAGAGGTACATATCAGCTTATCCGGCACGAATTTCATCCGCTAATATCCTCTTAGCCTAATTCTGGAGCAGTAATTATAACTGAGTGGATAGCACGAGCCCTGCCAGGAAAAGCCAGCTCTCGCCAAGTGGCTGCGATGCCTGGATGGCCATCAGGACACAATTTCTTGTTATCACAGATGAAAGCTGCATCTTATAGGTCGCACACACGCGGCATTGTGATAGAGAAATTTCCTTCTTTTCCCACCATCTCTATTCTTGCAGCTTTTTCAAAATTTAACGGAGAAGTAAACCTGAACTGGATGACATTTAGGTTGATCTGTGTTATGTGTATCATAAACTATTGCCTTTTTTTTTATCATTTTTTTTTTTTATCTATTGTTACATCCCAGTGCTGGTGATCTCTTGCATCCTCTTTACAGCCTCTTCCAGTCTTCACGCTCTCCAATGATGGCTGCATGACATGTCTCGGGGGGGGGGGTTTCCAGGTGGTGATGGTGAGAGTGGACCATCCCTGTGTAATGTGTGCTGAAATGGCCACTTATTGTCTTCACCTAAAGGGTGGGGACAACACAGGAGAGCAACTGGAGATAGGGATAATACGTTGTCACCCAGTAGCAGGAAGTGCCTGTGCAAGGACCTTCATGCAGTGGCATCACCATAGGGTTGTGGGCAGTGGAGGCTGGTGGCTTTTCTTGAGAGCGGCACCCCCCCCAAGTGGCACCCACCCCCCTGCTGTCTGCCAGTCGGTCCGGCACTCACCCCATCGGCAGCAGGTAGCGTGGTGCAGTGGCTCTGTGTCCTCTCCTCCATGGCGGCTTCCAGCTCCTCTCCTCCTAGGCGTCCAATAGCATCACCTGTCCTTTCAGCCAATCGGGTGACCGGTATCAAAACACGCTTCCTGATAGGCCGGGAGGAGGGTCATTGTTACAACAGCGATGATTTGTTCGCTGTTGTAACACACCTGGGTGGGATCGGAGAGCACTCTCTGTGACCCGAGACTACCCTATATTGAAACCTATTAGAGCCTCTGGCTCTAATCGGTGCTTAAAAAAAACAGCCCCCCCCCCGCATTGGAATCAATGTACCGGTGTACTGAAAGGGGCCAAG